>CM077099.1:706393-731994 GCA_039619505.1 Cimex hemipterus | reverse complement strand
CTCTCTCTCTCTCTCTCTCTCTCTCTCTCTCTCTCTCTCTCTCTCTCCCTGATATACTCGCGCCTCTTTCTATTGGTCCTATTGGTTTTAATGATGGATAGTTCCTCTTCCACTATGGCTGTTTGCCATTTTTTCTTTTTGGGAATAGTTTTTCACAGGCCTTGAGTATTGTGTCCGTGATGGCTTTTGCGACCTGCTCTATCTCGGTCCTTGTGTGTGTACTCCTGGATTCTAGGTCGTTTTCAATAATCTGGCATTTTAGCACAATTCGGTAGCTTACCCAGTCAGCTTTTTTGATGGCGAAACACCTTATTTCTAATGATGGACGACAATTCCTTCCTATTTCATCATTATGATTCTGGGATCACTGCTCGTCCAACAGGAACAGAATAAAATCTCATTGATATCAAAGAAAGGGAGAGAGTTTGTTAAATATTCTAAATGAAGAAATAAAGTGTATGTGTGAAAACATATCATTTACAAGTAATTTAAAAATTGGCTTATAGTCGAATTTTGGGTATCTACCTTCTAACATGAAGGTTTTTATTTTAAGGCTGTCTTGCAGCTTTTCTCTGTCAAACATAGTCTGTTATATGTAGTCCTTTACCAATCCATTAACGCTCGTCGAATTCACTATATTTTCTAGCTACGTCAATTGAAATCTTCTGTCCACTATTTTATAACACCAGTCGTTTCGCAATGACCTTTATCTTTCTCCTCTTAAAACATTCACATTTGGGCGGTCTTTCTTGGCTCGAGCCACAGTTTGGATTTTTTCTTCCCATTCCAATGCGCCAAGTCGGATTTCGTTACTTCTTTTAACTCCCTTTTATTCTATCATTCTAGCTTCCTCCAAACATAAGAATGTTCGTTTTCTGTGACATTTCCGCCCTTTTATTGCTACTATTATGTGTTTATTTTTTATATTTTGTATTATGTGATTTATTTGAATTTATTTCACTATATGTTAATGGCAAATCTTCATTTATACTTCTAGGATTTAGAAAAACTTTCGGTAGCCTTATTATTATTTGATTAGCTCATCTTTATCCTTTTATTCTTCCATTCAAGTATGATAACTAATTCTACATAACAATAATAAGAAACAAAACACAATAATATTTCTTTTTTTTTTTTGAAGGAGCTATTTTTCTTATTTAAATTGCGATATTGGGCATTGTAGTGTATTACCCCGCAATTTTTATTGTCTTCCATTTTATTTTTCCGCTCCGGCAGCCTCAAAAGCTTCTGAAAAAAGAAATCATGCACGCACAACTCTTATGTAGACATTAGCAGGCATTCAATGGTAAAACAATTTGTGAAAAGGCCTAAATTTCATTGTAAATTCCAATAAATTTGATAAAACTGAACAGCGCTATTATTATTATTATGATGATTATTATTATTATACAAAAATTTTTATCTTGGTTGAATTAAATTTGCTATCTTCTACTTCTAATCTTTTATGCAAAGCGGGAGAAGGGGCAAACCAAATAATCATATCTTTGTTTCACGAGATCTGTTTTTCTACCGTTCAATTTCTATCTGGTTTAATCCTCATTAGAATTTCACATTTTGACACATTCGATGGTTAGTTTGAGTTTTATGTTAGGTTACGAAGTGTAAAATTGTTCCTTTCACATAATATTTAAGTATTTTGACTCTGCTTACATTTCGAAGTTTTCCATGAAGGGCCAGTTTGTATTTTGTCTAGCAACAATGGGAATATTCCTAATGAAATAGTTTTATCGTGTAAAAACAGACAGTGGACACGGATAATGTTTTGTAGCCGAGTACAATGGATCGCCTTATCTCGAATCGAATTAACTGTGTAATTAGAGAGAATGCAAAGTCGTGCTGGTCGACACTACTAACAGGCGCCTTTCTAAAACAATTAACTTTAAAAAGAAAACTTTATTAGAAAAAAAATAACCTCGGCTAATTATTGTACAATATTTAGGTCGATGGTATATATAGCTAGGGTATATGTTTGTTGTGATTAATTACAAGCTTTTATTTAGTGTTTTGATATAATTTGTAATAAAACGGATTTTTTTGCTTTTAGGGTTCAAGCCGGGGTGCCGATTTTATCGGCGTGCTTTTCAGCGGCCTATAATTTATAGCGTTCTGCTCTTAATTGTTCATAACCGCACGTTCGTTGATTCGATCTGCAATATTAGCTTTCAGCGCCGGATATGGGAGTTAAGCAAACGATGTTTCCATTATTCAGGCGGACTACGAAGCAATTTGGAAATTTTTTCCTAAAACCGGTAACTACTTTTTAACCCTTCTTTGCAGAAACCACGTATTATCTACATATATTTTATACTGCAATATTTATGCACAATAAAAAAGGTTTAATATGAGGATATTTCACCTATACGAAACCTTGGGGTGCCGACGTTGATAAACCATTTGTAAGGAAGTCGGGTTCGAATGCAGGGCAGAGGGATTCGAACCCGGGACCTTTACCTTACAGTGATGAGCACCGTGTCAACGCGTAAATTGTTGTGCCCCCCACAAATAAAAAATATGATTACACACGATATAAAAAATGTGTACAATTCATTACTACCGTATATGTTCTTCAAATGCTAATTAAAAGATTTGATCATTCAAGATCGGAAATTATAAGTTAAAGGTAAAATTTTCAGATAAGTGAGTATTTTTGTACAACTTTTCAGTAAATCTTATGGGAATTTATTGCTAGAAATATTTTCGCACTTGACGGTCTTGCAAATAGGTTTTTGAAAAGAAAAAAAGTGGTTATCCTTTCTGATTAGAAATTCAAATTTCTTCATCGGCTCACCTGACATATCGGGATGGATTGTATTAATCATTTGACCCCGATTGCTTCCTTTTAATCAAAATCACTAACTATTACAAACAAATTTAATTCCTTTTTCAAATATTAGCGTTTCTTAAAAATTTAATAATAGCCAAAATAAATAATTATTAAAGAAGAATTTTCTCTGAAATTCATTGGCGAGAAGAATAATCTGCAATACCCCAAGACCAAACAATTTATAGAAAATTTCATCAACCAAAATAAAAATTAAATTGATTTATTATTTGTTTAACTAATTGCGTCCTAGTTGTAAATAATAGACCACTACTATCTTTAACACATTTTCATTTATGAACCTCGCACGATTTAAAAAAAATTAAACAAAAAATGTATTCCTAGCTTATACTTTATACAATTTAAAAATAAGCTCTTAAATATTTTCTTTTTCTCCTGGTCATAACATTGTCACTATGGAAGATCAGTTCATTGACAATAGGAATATTCAAGTCCGTGAAAATTTACCTTAGGTCGTTTTATTAGAAGGAATGGATACGATGTATGTATGCGAAACCCGCCAATCCGACCATTCCGCTTCATATGTCAAAGTTTGTCCAGGGCAGTGTCTGACATTAGTTTGGAGTGATTTTCGACTATTCTTTCTTAGAAATTATATACTGTGTACATTTTTCCTCATTCATTCTTTGGTCTACTCCCCCCCCAGTATTTGATAAGCTCAAGGTGTTCTTGTTTGCTTGAATAGGATACGCGTTTGAAGACAAAAGTTTTGTTTTTGTAAACGTTGTTATTCAGTATAATTCAATAAGGAAGTAGTTTATTGAAACAAAGACTTAGCTCATAATAAAACGGGCCTGAAGATAGTATGAGGGCAAATTGTCGGTGACTTACTCGGATGTATTTCATTCAAGATAATATATTTCCTTTTAAACATTTTCACGTTTTCGCAAATGACTTTAAAATCTACCATGTTCACTGTTAAGTTTAATTATGTCAATTATTGAGTTTTCTTAGTGAGCACTGTTGGGTGATAAACCACTCGAGGGTTCTTATTATCTGGTAGTTGAAATACCCTCATGAAAATACCATGACCAACCACTGAAGGTAGTGAAAGGAAGAAAGAAAATGGCGCCTAGAATAAAATGTTGGCAACCGTTTTAAACAGAGAACTAGGTTCGCAAGTAGCTTAGATCCTTTACACTAGAAGACAGCAAAAAAATCTACTGAAAGTCGTAAAGTCGTGGCTAGCATAGAATTCCCGCTGTTTCTTTTTTTCCTTCACCGTTTTCCCTTAAAATTGCCATTTCGATTAATTATTTCTTTGTTGTACATTGTCGAGGACTACTAGAAAGAAGTGCAGCAGCCGTAGTTTTGATAAAGATAGCCGGACTTTCCACGTGGGAAAAGTGGGAGCGCGTTCTATTTGGGAGGGGGGAACCGACGGGATATAACGGGAAGCCAGTTTGTGGGAGGATCCGTCCCAGAGCAATAAGAGAACCATTGCCGTTAGCAGACACCCCCTCGCATTCCACTGCAGATTTGCTCCTTGGTAGCATCCTAGCATTACACATTAATCAGTGTTCTAGGAGATTGGTTCAGCATAAGGCTATAACGCGATCCGGTTGGTTTCAGAGTAACTATATGCCCTCCGTGAACAACACGATTAACTCAGTATGCCGCTGAAATGTAAAGTGTATAATTTTTCAAAGAGGCTACTCAAGAACCTCTACCCATTTACAAGCAGTACATCTGCAATGAAAATAATAATTTTGTAATAAAATAAAACGATCATAAAACCGGTAAACGTTTTGAGAGACGCAGTGTTCCAATAATAATTTATTTTGTAAATATAGAGGAAATAATTTTCCATGGGGATAAAATCCAACGGTATTTATGAGCACTTCTGTCAACATAAAATCTATATAATTAAGATACCATCATCTGCGATAACATATGGTGTCGAACTATTAATCTATAATTTTTGGTAAAATACGAAATTGTGATTAATTAATTAATTAGCGTAGTCTAATTCAAGGCTGTTTTCAACATCTGGTAAAGAATATTATTTAAAGTTATTTATTTATTGTTGAAAGTGACAGCATGATGGAGACCAATCAAAATAAGTGAAACAATTCAAAAAGGCTAAAGACACTTTGCCAAATTTATTGGGGCAAGAACGATGAATTTTGTTACTTATGTTAATTACCTAACATTTCTTCAACAGAGTTTTGTTAGTGATAAAAAAATGGCCTTCGGCCAAAAAGTAAAATAGAATAAGTGGCTCGTTTCCGATTATTTTCATGTGCCCATCCTGGAAGTTTTGTTCTGTCAGACGTATTTCGTAGGTCAGGGTTATAAGCCGGTACAGGCAAAACGACAAGGCGATGGGGAAAGGCCGTAAAACCTGTCTCACAGACGAAAACAGCAAACATTCGTCATAATAGACAGAAAAGGCGGTTTATCACCTGGCGGAATTCGCGTAGAAATCTCAGTACTACTAATATAGTACAAGTTACGGTAAAACTATCAACTATGAATATGTAATTTTCAGGAACAACCTTATTTATTTTGTATGAGTTTTCAATAATTTGCTTCAATTCAATAATAACGCGGGTTGGCGCCTCGCCCAATCCTCTTTCTTGTCATTTTTCTTTTCCGAATCAATCGTGGTTTTATCTGTTTTATGTAGCTTTTTTGTTGGGTTGTCGTGAAATGATAGATGCACTAGATATACAGATGAAAATGATCAGTAACGACCAATTATCAGATTTTATTTCTGTGTCAATTTATAAGCAAACCTCAAATTCAGATGGTAGTTTTGTAATAACATAAAAAAAGGATAGGTTTGTTATCTGTACTTAATCAATGTACATGCCCAATGTAACATTAGTTTTGGATCAAATATTAATCAAAAAAGCTGTTGTTTTCTCTGTAAGATAATAATACAATACATTATGATCTTTTTTCTTGCTTTCGTCTAAAAGGTGTAACCGGTCGGACTGGATTGTGTATTTAACCGTAGCAAAATCGGCATGGTCGTGAAGGCGACCGTTTTCAACTCTGTTCGTTATTACCATCGTTTCGTATATTTTGAATTGTTAATTGCAGACATAGTTTCGGCGTTTTATAGGAATAACAGTCTTGTAAATGGCGCAATGATCGGACGTTTAAAGAAATAAATTTTACAAACGAGACGTGAAGAAATTTAAGAACATTGAACGTTCACGATATAGATATATTTATAAAAACTGGTATTATTAATTTTCAAAAATCCCCACAAGTCCTGATTTAAATTATGGAAAGTTTATTAAGCGTATTTTTATACTTCCAATGTAAGAAAGTTTATTGGTAATAAATAGTAGTAAATAATTAGTATTGTACAGACGTCTCGGCGGTTTATGCCATAGGCATTTTCACAATGAAATAATTTCAATAAACCAAAATTGAATTTTAAAAAAATGTTGGTGACAATACCACGTAATTGTACTAATATTATTTTCAACAGGCCTTCTTAAACGTGGCAAATAAAAAATATATAAAACCAAGTAAAATTTGAAATATAGACCAAACGTCTTTGGATGTAAAAAATCCGATCGCTTCATTACAAATTTTTAAAAAAACTTAGTTACATATAAAATATTCTTCCATAAACGAATCCATTATTCATTCAATCAGATGTTCAACAAGTATCACAGTATTTTACACTTTTTGTTTAAATATATTCAGTTGTAAAGCTCCCGTTTTTACAAAATGCACACATTGTTCCGCACAAATAAAGTCTTGATAAAATAAAGTTTGTTTTTTTAGACGGTATTTACGAAAAACGTAAAATTTGTGAGATAGGCAATAATAATAATAATAATTTCTTTTTATATTTATTAGGTTTCGTCGTCCGCTTGACCAAATAAATTATTTTCAATTAATTAAAAAAAATAACAAGCCAAAAAATTATTTGTATAATAAAATAAAAGGATGAATTGATACATGAAAGTAGGTTAAAAAGTCACAAACCGTCACATATATAATGTACGAACAATTTATACGTTTTTTAATTCATAGAGCAACAAAATAAAATGGTAATAAATTTAATATCGTTACCACAATTTTAAAAAAAAATTTATTACGTGCCAAAATAATTGTTTAAGCGATATTTTAAAAACCAATACTTGTTATGTCGAAACGGGCTATTTTGCCTTGACTTTCCATGTCTTCGTTACACTGGAGATAAATAAATCTCTAAATAACTGACAATTTTATTTACGACCCACAACCAATAAGAGTTAGATCCTGTTTTTCCTATCAAAAGTAATTAGAACAATTCGTTAATTTTAATAATAAATTTAACAATAAAGACAGTGCTTTAAATGTTTTCTTTTCCCAATGGAAAACGCTTTACTCGTTAGAACCGAAACAAACACATAAAACTTATACATATTTAAATTAATACATTTATCATCAGTGTCGACGGGGACTTAGATTTAAAAAAAATATATTACACCCATAACGAAACTTTGTAAGATATTTTTATAAAACGTTCCTTCTGGGAATACAACTCATTCCTTCCTAATTTTTCACGTACTATTTATTTTCTGCTGTTTCAATTTAAATTAAGAAATTTATAGATAAAATAAATAAAAATATATAGATTTTTAGATTTTAGATATAGACTATATTATATATATAATTGATCGATATTATATATACATAATTGATGTTTAATTGCTTTAATTTTAATTTACTTAAGTCCATCAATTGTTGCTGAGTTATGGTAGTTTCGCGCGTATCAGCGCAACGTCAACGAGCGAAAATAAAGGGACATAAAATTATAAAAATCTATCAGTGCACTATTTCCGTTAGTACCCTTTGTTATATTAGTTCTGTTATACCGTTATTTTTATAGGTACGTCTTTTTTCAAGCAGCATTCGCAAGAATGCGATGCTTTCTGACTATAACTTTTTCAAACGCACTCTGAATTTTTACAAAATGAACAGAAAATATTTTCAAAAAGTTATGTTTTCAAAAATTTTGCTAACTCTCATAAGAATCGCATATCTCAGATCTTTTTTTCTTCTTCATCTACAGATCGAATTTTTCAATTTTCATCTGTGAGTAATCTGTAGCCCGTTCGGCCTCCAATAAAACTCCCCGTTCGATAAATCCGAAAGTCGGGAAATTTCACGCATCCTTTCTCCAAATTAAAATTCGGCCAAATTTAGCGACCATGCGGTGGAGCGACCTCGCGGATGCGTGTCGAACCGTCGGGGGTGTCGCAACCGCCCCGCTAGTCGGCCGCCAGCTCTCGTACTGATTGTACTACCTCGTACTCGGTTTTAAAAGGCAAATTTCAATTTTAAACGCATAGCGTGCTATAGATTTTATTTTTTTAAAATAAAATTTTGGAACTAGGTAAGGTATTGTAAATCAAGTAAAGAATTTCTGCCCTATCTCTATTTCGTTTCCTTGTGGAATAATTCAAACTATTTCCTTCGCTAATTTTCTTCTACTTCATTCTTCGAAAGACGATTTATACTAAAACTCATTGAATCCCCTTTTATCTCATCTATTTGTGCTTTAATGTTATGAGAAAAGTTTGATGTTTCACACCCCATAAGAGCTATATACTTTAACGGTTAATTAATGCTTAAATCTTTGGAGTTATTTGAAATAGTTTAATTCAACCTTAGCATAAGCCTGTGTAATCGGAAATTATTAAATTACAAAAGGGGGGGGTGGTTTCTAGGTTGATAAGTATTCGTTATATGAAAATTTATCTGTATTCTTATATCGCAAAGACATATATCGATAAATTCGTTAAAAAAATCCAAATTTCTCAAAGATATGTAGTCCATTGTCCTACTCAAACGTAATGTAGTAGAAGAATGTTACAGAAGTATGCGTTGTAAATGGAAAAAAGGGGCATATTTCTGTCACCTTCCCTCATAAATAATTAGTACCATTCATCCTTCGGAGTGTTGTCTTATGCGCCCGGGGGGCAAATAAAACATTGGAACTTCTGTGACGGGGGTGGAAATCGGAGGCGGCGGATTGTTGTAGGGGGTGACGTGGGCGGCTAAACGGATCGATCTACAGGTTTCGTCAGTGCGACAATGACGTCGCCGGCGGCGGACGTCACTTTTCTTAGATGAACGGGATTCGAATTTTCATCGAAGGATACGGCTTGGCAATTAGTTCAATATATTTTGAAAAATTTGAGAATGAACAGATATCAAAGGGGAACCAGAGAAGGTGAAGTGAAAAACTTCAAATTCGCCAAATCAAAGCCACTTGGTAATTTCCGCCAATTTAATATTTTCATTAAAGGAAATACAAACTTCGTGATAAAAAAAAATATATTTTTTAGGGGTAAAGAAGGGTAAAAAATTATTGAAAAATACAATTATTATAAACTTTTTTTCTTTCATTTTCTTTTATAATGTCTTTCGAACTTTAGATAGATTTATTAAGTCAGAATATTGAATTGAAGCATACTTGTATTTCTCTACTCGTTAATATTGAATTTTGACATTTATTTCATATAAGAAAGATTGAAATGAAACAAAGAATCCGACGCAGGTTAAAAACTGTATCGTGCTTAATAAACTATGGGTGGAAAAATTGAAATTGTTTTAATACAACGTGGCATGAAACAGTTTTCTAGTTACTAATGATATTTCCGTACGGACAATCAAGTCAGTATAAAATATTAGTATTTATTAATTAAATATTTATTGCATCTAAAATTTTGCATTGTGTCTAGTAAATTTACAGTCTTGAACGTTGCTGAATACGTTCAGTTTGTCCTTTTACGTTAGGTTGGAATTTAGTTTAAAATTTTTTTTTTTCAATTCTGAAGAAATAAAATGTTTTTTTTTTTTGTTTTGGATGCTTTTTAATTTTTTATCGGTGTATTTTATTTTGATTTGACCTGGAAGCCGTCTCTAACGTTTCCAAATAAAGTTTTATTTAAATTTAGTGTATAATTAATAATAAATTAATAACTGGCCGCCGTTTACGAAGGGGGTTGGTATGTTGATAAGGGCGACAAACTTGCTAGTGGCGCGATGGGTGGTTCGCTCGTGGAACCAATTAGTCCGGGAAATTTCAAGCACAGCCAAACACCGTTCGTTGTTAGTATACCAAACAATTCAAGACAAATTTTGTTATTTGTGTGTTTTGCTTAATGATGACTTACGATACACAAATCCTCTTTTTTTATGGACGGCCGAGGGCTGTGCCGGAAGAGTACGGTTGTTGTTGGCGTCACTGTTGCAGTTAGTTTGTTGTGCCCAGTTGATCATAATCAGAGTACCGAGTCACATAACTGATTGACGACACAATCATACCTTGTGTGGATCCGGGAGCAGCCTCCAGGTTCCGTCCGGCTCCGAAACACACGCACTTGCCTCGTGGACGAATAAATGCACTATTCACTGAATCGTTAGAAAATTTCTCTCTCTCCTCCCGAGACCGGTCGAGTCCGTGGACGTCCGATTGAAGCAAGGTATCGCGAGCGACTGCCAATGCGAGCCCTCCCTACCATCGCTATTATAAAACCTGTGCCTTTCCCCTTGTCCGTCCTGTGACGTCGGGGCCGTGACGTCGTCATCGATCGACTACCCCATTGGAGGCAGGATCCCGCAAGCGACGTCATAACCGGCATGACGTCATCTATCCATGACGCGCTCCATTCTCCCCCGCCCCTGATCGATCGCCGCCTCCACGTCGGCCCCCGTTCCCACAACAGAAAAAGAGTTAGCGGGTTGGATAAGACTCCCGCCCCCGGCCAGCCGTCTGCCACCCCGCATCTCATTTCGCTGTTCAGCCCACCATCTCGAAGAATCCCGGTTCTACAGTATCCTATTAACAATTAGTCCAAAATAACTGAAAATCTGGTTGGATCCGATAGTGATTAATTATTAAGGAAAAAGGTTTTGTTAAAGTGTATGTTTTGTATATTCCTGTGATGTGTATTGATCGTCGTCTCCTATATTGGGACAACTGTGAGACCGAAAGAAAAACAGTAATTTGTGTTTTTAAGTAGTCAGTTTATTAGTTACAGTACTGTAAACCACTGATATATATTTATGAGTTTTGTATATATTTATAAGATATATGTAGTTAATATAATATAGGAACTTGTATGTAAATTATGTAAAAAACACAATTTTTTTTGTATAAGAAAAACAAATGTTGGTGTGCCTTCATCCCATTTTCGACAAAAATTTTAATACTAAAACGAACAAATACACCTGTAAAGTATTTATTTATTAGATTTAAATAATGTAGATATGAAAATGGTTGAGAAACTGAGTGTATATAAAATTTAAATAATATAGATTCGAAAATGGTTTAAAAACTAAGTATAGATGAATTCTTGTCTACGACCAGAGCACTTCTGAGTTAAAAGCTAGAGATGGTATACTTTATACAAGAAGTAGTGATTCTATTGCGTCTATTAAGTTTAGGTCATTAATGTAGCTAACTTAATTTAAAAGAAAAGCGCGAATTGTTAAATCAAAATTACAGACCGTTCAATGAAGACTTGTGTGAAATGTGAAGATAATGCAATTTAAGACGAGTAAAAAATGTTTATAATTTATTTTGTTGTTTATTTAGTTTGTCCTATCTTGAAACCTTATAAAACAAAATATATTAATAAATATTCAAATTGAGGGTGAACTTTGTATGAATCTAAACGGATTAGAACGGGACTGTTTGCCGGACCGATGCAAGTAGTATGGCGAAAATTCCATAATAATACTTAAGGTAGTTAAATCGTCAAGGTCGACACGATTTCATAGCGGATCTAAATCCAAAGCACGATTTCTCAGGTTTGATTTTAAATCAGGTAAATAAACACTTAGAAAAGGTGGTTATTAATGTATCGTTTTACAGTTGGGGGCGCATTTTCAGTGAACTGCAGGGCGGCATTGGAAATTCCGTTCCTAACGGTGCTTAAATCTTATGAAAAACTCCATCGACCATATACTATTGTTATTTACACTCAATAAAAAACGAAAAATCAGACAAATATATTTCGTTTATGTTTCAAACGATGTGTTTTTTATCGTCACATTGATTACAACGTAGTTATTTTAAACCAAATTATACAAGATCAAAAATTTATGAGTTTTAGTAAAAAATATTAAATTTTGATGGTTGCTAAGAAAATTCATTAAAAACCCGAAAATCATTTGGTGATAGGTGAAAATATAACTAACAATTTGTTATCTATGGGTTTTAAGTTTTCTAGGCATCTTGTTAATAACAGATCGGATTTCATTTTGTGAAGGAGAATCCCATTCGTCCCAAGAGCGGTTTGGTGGTCAACGGTTGTCGGAGGACGAGATCTATGTTTAACATGTCTCTATCAAGTTCGGTAAATATGGGATTCATGAACGGGCTGGCCAATTCAATGCGGTAATACCTACATCCTGCAAGTAATGGGTACAAACCCAAGCTACCCCCAGTCAAACATTATAATGCGTTAATACGAATATCCCCAATAATGATGGAACGAGTGATACCAGGAGAAATTCAATGCACCTTAATGTAGTCAAAGAACCATTCTGTATAATAATAAGTCGATGATACCGACAAGGTTGATTCCATCCATGACATCACTAACATTTTTTTTAACGAGGGGTCGCAACAGCAGAGGTCATAGAAACCCTCAGGTTGCCGGTGTTTTTGAAAAAAAGCCCATTTGTAAGTATGTCGGGTTCGAATGCAGGGCCGCTGGATTCGAACCCGGGACCTTTACCTTACAGTGATGAGCGCCGTGTCAAAGACTAAACCTTGCGGCCACCGACGCCCCCGCCAAGCCATAACTAACTTTAAACTGGTTTGAAAATTCTGGTGAATCAAGCATCAAATCATCAGAATCAAGCATTCCCCACGTTTTCGACGCACACGGTCCCGGTCATCTAACTGCCACAACCCATACCAGCAGCAATCTGTGAAGAGAGCCTTTCTATTCGATACCTCTCCAGCATCCTTATTATGTATACTTTCGTGTTAACTACCTATGAAGGATTAGGGATAAATAAAACCAGATAACATCTCTCATTTTCAATTTGATTTTGTAAATTGTGTTGATGTCGTTGTGGATAGTGAGGTTAGTAAGCGTAGTAAGGAAGTTTGAAGATTTGTCAGACAAATTTTGATTGGAAAGATTAGATGCGCTGAAATGTTGAATGCCGGCCTTGTCAAGGCCTCACAGTTCGAATCCGTATGCCAAAAGTAGCCGCAGTAAAGTCTCGTATCAGGTTGATTTAGTGTTGATGGTCAAGACAGATTTCGGCTATGGAAACCCTCTACTAAATTGCAGTCTCTTGTGTCTTGTAGTGGGATTCCACGTCAAGCTGTTGTGTAGATATAGTCCTAAATATTTGACATGGTGGAAATCGGCATCCCCTTTTGGTCAGTTGAGGGCAAGAACGTACGCTGAGTAAATTAAAAAAAAAAACCTCTTTAATTCCAGTTGTTGCAAATAGCTTGAATAGGATTAATGTTAGAATACAATATTGCGGTAACGTCTGGGCAGGTGGTAATCATTGCTGATGATGGTATTAGAGTGTAGATGTAGGCCAATAATACATATGATTTAATAGATTGAACCTAGAATGCTCCCTTGTGGGACGCCGACTTGTCTGTATTACGAAAACGAGTTTCTCATCTCACTATGAAAAGGAATGTTGTCTCGAAGTAATGCCATTACTACTCATAAACCTTTTCATGTGTATTTTCATAACAGACAGATCTTCCAATTATTTTACCTTCTTACAACAAATATTTCAACTGTTTCAAATTGTTTTGGTGATTCCGTTTTGAATTAGAAGTATTTTTTCTTATGGGAATTAGTTTTAAAGGTGTATCCGCTTTTAGTCTTGACTCTTCACAATGTATTAGCCATCGCAAGGTGTGTTATTCTGAACAGGATTTCCAATAAGTGTTCATGAACCAGGTTCATTCATGTCTAGGGTTCAAGAGAAATCATGATTTTGAATTTGATCCATTTTGATATCGTGGTGACCTTGACGGTTTTCCTATCTTAAGTATTATTATTGAATTCTCACCTTCATTGATACTAGGTGATAAAAGTTCTCTATTTTGGTATGCATGGTGCTGATAAACATATACTTAAAATTGAACGGTGCAGTCCGTAAATGACCCACTCTGCCATACCAAATTCACCATCTTTCTACATACCAAAGGATTGGAGTGATATGTTTAAATCTAATGACATTTGATTAACCAGACATAATTTTTTTTTCTTCCATTCTCATCATTGGCAACAAAAAGCCATTTCCGCACGCAAGCAATAATTGTTGCGCATCAGTGCACCAAATGTTAAATGATCATGAATAATCATATTGCAAACTGAAATTCACCTAATTTATTGCAAAGACCACATACAACTTATTAGCAGAAGACATTTATACTGCAAAATCATTCATGTACTCATCCTAAAAATGTAAAAAAATTGAGGTAAGTAATACAGTCTCAACAATATTGTGGATGTCATTTATCATATATAGAAGAATGAGATCACCTCTGAAATCGTGGCAGCCTTGACGATTTATCTATCTTAAGTATTAATATTAGTATTATTATTAAATCTTCATGATGATACTTTTTGATAAAATCATAGCTACTGCTGAAAATTGATGAGCTTATCGTATAATTCCTCTACCTACACTCATAAAGGATAAGACCTGGAAAATGGATGGAAACAGCACTCTTTTCGCCAATGAGACGTATTAACAATTAAAAGGCTCTCAAGTAAATACAAAATCACCACTGAACAACATGCTCTAGATAAAATCATGGCTTAACGCCATCGTCTGAATCTTCGTGTTGTTGATGATAAGCATACAAGGGATGGCATTCTCCAAACACTTCAACCTTTTAGCTTATTGTATCTTTTCCAGTACTTTAGATCAGTTCATTTGACTCGATTTTTATTCTAAGAGGATGTACGCCATTGATGCGTAATGCTTTTGTAATGCTTTTTCGGTTTGTCATCGAGGGTGGTAGCTTACATTATGTCTTCACCTAGCAGTTGCTTCGTGTTAGAAGGTGATATGGCAGTTTCTTCATTACGTAACCTGCAAACGTGGTCATCATTGAAATCGTAATTATTTCTCAGATGCCGGTGACCAGTAAATAGCTCTATATCTAATTTTGCCTAGTGTAACTGTAAGGTGCCAGTTTGGGTGAGTGTTTTTTGACCAAGTGTCTGGTACCTTTTGCGTGGACCCATTATGAGATGAAGGCGTCTATATTTGATCTAGTTCAGCATAGTTTCTGGGCATTTATTCGGTCTCTTAGATCTCCCTGTGGTCAATTATTATTTTTCATTGGTCACAATTTCTTTGTGCGTTGTTACTAAAAATGTTGTTAAGTTATCGAAGGTTTGAATGGACTCATTATTTTGGGTATGACATTTTTCTGTGCTCTGCCTTTAGGGCTGCTTGGCTGCGTGACCTAATGATGAATTGTTTTTCAGTAAATATTTGATTTTCTGGTCCGAGTATATAAACGAGCTTAAACTATATTAGATTTTAATAGAGTTGTTTTGAAGTATGCAGGGTGATCAATCAAAGCTAAAACAGCTGCAGCTTTTCTATCCACCATCGTTTGGGCACCAGGCGCTTTTCGGCATTACACCATTTTTAGAGATTGGACAGGAGATAAAAACTATGTGAAGCAAAACAATGCTGATTTGGGAGCATTCTTCAAAAGTGGGAAAATTTTATAGTTCGGCTGTTTTCTATGGCTACAGTTTTCTTATCCACACTAGTTTTTTCTTCATTTCGCTTATTTTAGAGGTAGGTCAAGGTGAGGTAAAGCTACGTTAATTGTGGGTTCTTGGGCACTGTCGAGGTGATAAGATTACAATTCGATCAATTTTCATCGCGTTATTTTACCTGCGACACTTGTTTGTTCAACCTGCGCTTTCCGAAATTACGCCATTTTTACAGGTTAGTCAGGGGATATACGCAGAGAGAGGGAAAGCTATGCTAAATGCGAGATTTCCTTAAGAGGTCTATAATGGTGAGAAAAACTTATAGTTCGTCCATTTTCAATCGCTGCAGTTTTCCTATCCACACTAGCTTGGTTTGCCAGACTCATTATGCCAATTTGCGATGTTGGTCAGGGTATAAAAGCACAGTGAAGTAAAGATTTGTTAATCGTGAGATTTCCTCTTGAGATCTGTAGTACAAAACCATATGGTTGGACCTTACCCATCAAGTTTGTTTGCCGGTCACCTAAAGTTACACGAATTGGACGTTTTCACTATTTTGGCTATGACCTTTTTACAGGCTAATCGTTTTGGCTTTGAATCTTTCCGATGTTATGACAATTTTTTTCAGCGATCGTTTTTAAAATTTTCTATGAAACAAACAATGATTTATGTCGATAAGACCAAGAAGTACTTTCATAACGAGTTCGATTGCCCATATTTTCAGACTTCCCAAAGACCCCAACCGGCTTCTTCGTTGATTTTACTGCCATTTAGATTCCATAATTTATACTTGATTTTCTCTGTACTTTCCCCCCTTTGTTGTCTGTTAAAACTGCACTTCAATACTGCAACGGAAATCCATTTTGGGAAATGGGTATCTGATTCTAATAGATATTGTTATATGCCTTAATGCTTAGGCCCCTTAGAACTTCTGTTTTACTTTATCCTTGTATATCTATTTTCGTGAAGATACAGCTAATAGTGTATCTTTATTGGCTGGTGTACAGTTTATTATATTTTGTAAGACAACTCTCTCTTAACTCTCTACCTCATAACTAAATCAAGAAAGAAAATAAGCACAAATAATTCAGTTTTTGACTTTTAAAAATAAATGGTGTCCTTAAATATTTGAAATATATTATTGACAAATAAATAATTCGTTTATGTTTTAATTTGATCTGTAAGCGACTTGTGTTTATTGATTATACGCGTTGAATGTTATCTCTGTCTGTTAGTCTGATTGTCTCAACTATTAATATAATTGTCTCCGGTATCAAGCAATCTTTAAGTGAAACTGACATTGAAAAGTTAGATAGGTGTTAACCCTTTCCTCGGGGGCGATCTTTTTGTATCTCTGAAACCGGTTTTCGCCAGAGAGGAAAATAACGAACTCTACGAGACTGAACCAATATAATACAAAAGTTAAATCGTCTAGAGCCGTTTCACAAGATTAACACTATAAAGGACGCTTCACGAATTAAGAAAAGTGGAACGCTAACTTTAAAAAAAAAATTTATTGTTGATGATGCTCACAACACTAAGCCTCTTTTGTAATTAAAAAAAGAATATCATTGTTAACAAAAAAGTAAACATTTATATGTTCATCGTTGTTACCTTCCTTAGACGAGAAAGAAATAAAGTTCAGCCGTTTTTAAGATGAAGATGATGTATAATTGAAGTGCGGTTTGTACATCCCCCATTTGTTCATTTCTGACTTATTGTGCCTTTCTAGTTCCCGAGATCAGTGTAAACGATTCAATCCTTCGAGGATGTTTTACGTCATTGATTGTCGGTGCCTCAATTTCATCCCCTGTTTTTTATTGCTATTTCCTGTCCCTATCTTGCCGTTGCTTAGCGTTCGGAGATGTTAAGGGTGGCCTTTTCTCCCTCACCAATGCATAATCTGCAGACATCGTTAAATATGCTCATGGTGTGTAATGTTTTCTTAGGTGCCAGTGCCTGTTAATACTCTTCTGAGTTTAGCCCGAACCTGGCCCTCTCCGATTGCAGCGGTCAGCTTGCCAGTCTTGGTGAGGTTTGTTTAAGAACGTTGTTTAGTTTGTTTTTATTGTGTCGCGCCCCTAGGGTTTATTCTCTTTTTTTTATCCATTCTCCAAAGAAGGATTCTCTATTTGTTTTGTTTTTATCCCAAGCATTGGTTCAGCGCGTATATAAGGTCTTTCTACTCTCTTCCGGTGTGTCTGCTTGTCCGTTACCCTAACTTATTTTCCTTCCTTGCACCCAAGAAATCAGGTTGTTGTATTCCCCAGGGTTTGGATGATTTGTTGACTAGTTTCGATGTGACTTTTCACACGATAATCGGATACCTGCTTGGATATCCCATCTTTTAAAGATTTTTCCCCAGACATTTTCTAGGGCAGAAGCATTGCTGGCTTATAACAAAATACTTGAAATACCGAAGTATACACACCGAAGTATACATCAAATATTTAATTGATCATACTTGAGCTTGTCGATCCAGTTCCTTCGTTTATTTTGGAAACATCATTATACGACATCATTCTTTGCTTCGATAAATTCTTTTTCTTCTTTAAAGATTGTTTGGACTCAATTGGATGTTGGAAAGATTGTTTGCAGCATCACATAGTCAGTTACCATTTCTAAGAACGGGTGACTAATTTTGCTTTTTCTACCTTCTCCTTGTATGAACGTTTCCAGTGGCAAAATCCTAGTTTTTTTGAAGTTTCGGTCCACCCTAAACACTTGTATGTTCACTGTTCTTACCTTTTATACAAAGAAATGTGGTTCAACGATATTTATGACTCGATTCTAAAAAACGAGAGATAAAGCGAACATTAATCCGGTTTTATAAGTTTGTTGATTACTCTAACTAAAGTTAAAATGAAATACAATAGCTACCTATGATGATTTAGATTGAAATAGCTTCAAAATCCATTACGTTTTAGTGGTCAATTGGCCAAGTTACTTCTTTCAATTAATTATTCTATTTACGTAAGGTTTTGGTTGAGATAAAAGTCAATGTCACGAGCGGGATTCGAACCCACGACTTTCGGCTCAATTCTCCGATGTTCTATCTCTTGAATTAGAACTACTTCCATCCTTTCCGACACCCACTCTCAATCTCATCCTACAATGGTTGTCACGATAGCTCAAGTCGTAGAGCAGCCGCGTATTTAGCCGAAGGTCGTGTGTTCGATTCCCACTCGTGGGACTTGCTTTTTCATTTCTGCCAAAACGTACATAAAAAGATTAATTAATGGAAAGAAGTAATTTGGTCAATAGGCCACTAAATATAATGGATTTAATATAAATAATATCTTCATTTTTACAGGTGAAAATCCCTATTGAGAGGTGTAACATTTCAGAAGGGTTTTCATTTAAACCGAATTACTTGCCATAGAAACATTTGCACATAAAATAAATAACAAACCTCTCAGGGGTGCGTCAATAATGATACGAGAAAAGAAAATTAATCTGGAACTGCGCGAAACCTTAAAAAACCTGGCATCCACAAACAGCCTGAGGATAAAATGGACAATTGGTCATGAGGGAAGTTAAGGTCTTGAGGCAGCAGGCATCCTTGCTTTGGAACATCCAAAAATCCAGTGATGGGGTGATTAGTAGTGTTACTAATAATTGCTTACTTCCTCCTATTTTTTAAAAGTATTTGTATAAAAAAGAGTATTTTCCAAAAGTATGTACATAGTTATAAATTGATATCAAATTTATTTAAACCCAGCATTTGTCGTAAGTGTAATTAAGTAAATTTAAAAACATACATGGGTTATTTCATAAATCACTTTTTTATTTGTACAATGTGCAATTGGAAGAGTCACATTTTTATTTTGGTGGTTTTTTGTTTATTTTTATTAAGATTTCCTGTTAGAATGAGATACATTTAAATGAGGACATTTGATGAGTAAAGAAAATATTATTACAGAATAGGGTCAACGTGTGTGTTAAACGTTGAAAAAACGGTTTTCTCAAAAAAGTCGGCCAAACGTTGAACAGATCCGACTCCACTGTGGTAATTATTTAAGAAGGACGCGAATGTAAATTGTCCGCCAGGATTAAACAAGAGCTCTCTGATGGATTTATCCGATTAGCGAATCCCCAGACGATTTCCAAATATAATCCTTAACGTATATCTCTCTCACTCCTCCTGTTAGAT
The DNA here is from genome assembly GCA_039619505.1 of Cimex hemipterus. NCBI lineage: Eukaryota > Metazoa > Arthropoda > Insecta > Hemiptera > Cimicidae > Cimex > Cimex hemipterus. The sequence continues at coordinate 712,286 of CM077099.1, read as the reverse complement.
TTCACCCACCGTGGAGAAACTTGGTGTCATCTTTGGATTTATGGAGAGGTCCTCGGGGGATATTGTTTTCGAAAACCAGATTATAGAGAGTCGCAGAGATGAGCAGACCGGTTCCACCTTCGCCTTCCTCTTTTTCGCTTCTCTCTTTCTTTATTTTCCCGTTTCTCCTCTACGACGCATATATATCGTCCGCCTTTCTAGCAGGCTTGAAATTTGTATTTTTTTCAGTAGATTTTTTTTTAATTTTAAATCGTTGTTGGAATATGGCATCCCGAATGATTCAGGATTTTTTTTAACAAGTTTTTCTCAAGGAAATCAAGTGTATAATGTTTAAGATAATAAGTGTATACCCAGAATTTTTCGAATGCATACAACTAAACAAAATATAAAATATTTCGAGCGTTCTAAGCTGAAAGTATTGCCGTGTAATTTAAATTCCTGTTCCCAAAAAAATGAATTTTACAGATAGTGATTTAAAATCACTGTTTAAACAAAATTTACCCACATTAAAATCAACTTTTTGTAGTAAATACCTACTTTTTGTAAAATTAATATAGAAATATACATATCTTTTAAGATTATAACACAGGTTATAACTATTGCCTATTAAGTAATCACAATTCACGTATGTGTAGATTTTGCTATTAAACCGCTGTCACGATCTCGACCTTTTTTCTCATTCTCCAAAATCCAACGTATATAAACCAGAAACATTAATTAATACTAATTTTTAATTATTTTTATCAGCCTGTTCTTAATTCTATAATTACTCAATTAAAGGAACTCAATTTCTTGAAATGAAAAATTTGTGTCACACGGGGGATTCGAACCTACGACGTTCGCCTAAATACGCCGCTGCTTTACCACTTGCAGCTAGCATGGCTTCGATCGCCCATGCCACAAACCTCTCATTTCGACCCCTCCGTTTATTCCAATTGTACGAAAATCGCGGCTTAATATAGAAACACTTTTATTGTAACGATTGAACAACATTAGCGGCGACCGTTTGCAATTCAATCAAAGGATAATCCGATCGGCGCGGCTTCCATGTCCTTCTTACATTTCGAGAGAGAGAGAGAGAGAGAGAGAGAGTGACAAAAAAAGGAAGAGGAAATTCTTCAGCCCTCTGCTATTTCTACTTAAAACAAAGGCAAAACGGATTTCATATAATTGAGCCGGCTCGCCATCCAAGGAATCCGCGGCGAAAAATCTCACGAGTCTCATCAGGAATGCCTCTTCCGCTGGGATCCGTTTCGAGATTCGCTGGATGTCACATAAAAGACCCCTCTCTCTGATCCTTTTAATCAATTAGCCAACTGTCATTGGTTTGACTTCCCAGTGGTTGCTCTGGTCTCTTCTCCGCAATATTTCCTTACTGCTCTCGAGGAAAGGATAGAACTGTTTTTATTGTGCTCTAGGCATCTTGCACGCCAGACTTATTTACTATGTAAGACCGACATGGATGAAAATACCTGCGGGATGCAGGTATTTACTGGTTTTACTATAAAACTGGGCGGTTTTATGCTTTATCTAACATAAATAATAGTATAAAAGGAAATCCTTATTATATAAAAATTTACTTACCTTATTGAACTGAATTCTGCATTTTTTTTAACTTGTAATTTCTCAGGTATTGAGGTATTTAGAAAAATAATCTTGACAATTGCCGTCAGTAATCTTTATGTATATGGACTCATTAGGTTATGTATCATTATGTACAACAACGAAGAACAATAGACTGATTAACTAGAAAAAACTTCTTCCTCAATCTTATATGTGCTTAAATTTGATTGATTGCTTTTTAATTATTTGTAAATAGGCGGACAATGATGAGGAGTAGTAATACCGCTAAAGTATGTATATTTTTAATTCATTTATTTACAATTTTCATTATTTTCATTTATTTACTTACAATGCACTTCAAACATGCAAAAGCCAAAATGTTGCAATGGCTATTTAATTATTATGTATAACGGAATTGGGCAAGATCTGACAGGACTGATGTTTTTAAGTTAGTGTAAATTGTTTGGCTAGAGACATAAAATGGAGCATTAACTATTGTTCGAAGATTTTTAGATTGTAGGGTTTGTAATATGTGTGTTGAGCGGTTCCGTATAGTTCAATTCAGTACGTCCGTATTGGGGCTAGCTGTGTAACCGTCTTTTTTTGGGTTTCCCTGTAAGTTTGGATCGTTTGTGAAGTAGCCTCTTTAGAAGTATGAATCTTGTATTTAAACTTTTTTGTAAGGCATTGGTTAAAATGAAAACGTCAGTGTCACGAGCGGGATTCGAAGCCACAACCTTCGACTAAATACGCCGCTGCTCTACCACTTGAGCTATCGTGACTTCGATCCTCTCGGGCACCAACTTCCCATTTCAACCCATCTTTCGAATTTTTCAGGTGGGAAGTTGGTCGTAAAGCAGCGGCGTATGTAGTTAGGTCGTGGGTTCGAATCCCGCTCGTGACTCTGAATTTTTTTATCTCGACCATACCTTACATATAGATTAATTAATCGAGAGATATTATTTGGTCAAATGGACCACGAAATCTAATGAACTATGTTTAGTGTTCAGCTTTAGCCCTGCTTGATTATTTTGGCGGACTTAGCTCTTGGTCCATCCCATGATCTGTTCGTTGTAGAGGGTGAGAAGTGGTTTTGTAATATTTTCGTTTTTGTAGTATTTTCTTAGTTGTAAACCAAATCGTATTGCCAGTTGTCAATAATTCTGTATATGTTCCTTTTGTGTGAGCAGTACAAACAAAGCGAGGGGAACGAACATTAAACGTCCTTTAACATTATTATTTTTCATGATTTTTATATGTTTCTCTTTTCTAGTTCTTATACGTGTAATTGAAAATAATTAAATAATTTAGCTCCTAAAATAATCAATATGGATGACAGATATTTAGTAGTTAACAATAGTTGCCAATTAAAAAAAGAATAGTAGGGTGGTTTTACTGTGTTCTTCTTATTTTTTTCTTCTCCGTTTAAAAAATTTCACGTATGCGTATCGGCCATCGTTCCAGCCGATTGAACAGGTGATCAGTTGGGAAATGACAAACGAAGGTTGTATACAGAATCCGTTTCCAGAACGGCAAGGGTTACGTACTCGCTGGCGGAATGTGCAGGAGGACAAATGTCCTTTCCCGGTCGACGAAATGATTCACCAACAACGCCTGATATAAGTCCTTGAATGAGCCCGATCTCTCAAACCAAACCGCTATTTTTCAATAATTTTATTTCATTTTCCCCCTCAGTTTGAGCCAAAGGTTTCCGCCACAATGGGCCGTGGAGTCGAATCGGTATCTAGCAAGTGACCGGAGACAATTAACACACACTCGGACGCACTTATTAGTTTATTTATCATTAAATATACTTTGTGTTTATTAATCAAATAAATGATTGAAGCTAAAACTTAGCAAAACTGAACAACTAGTCCACAAAAAATTGCAAAATATGCATACCAACTCAAATTAATATTAAAATATCAATCTATTTTTCTAGATTTACTAAAAAAATTTGGTTGTCACGCGGACACTTACTTTTTCGCCATAGCGTGTCTATGTGTCCGGCATGGCAGATTCAAACGCCATTGTGGGAAAAGCTGGGGACTGGATGCAAAGATGTCCCTATGGCTGATATGTACATATATATTGTTAAACCCATGATAGCATAAGGATCAGTGGTTTGGTGGACTAAGACATGGTAAGGGCGGTTCAGATTTTCAATATTGTTTAGAGACGTGTTTGAGCATCGCTGGGACAATGAGAACAACCCTCACAGCTGCCCAGGAAACCTCCTTCTGAATCTACCACTACTATACATTTTTATCCAAGGGGAGGCAAGAACCACAATAGTCTAAAGGAATAGTCTAAGCTCTGATAGCCTACTCACATAACAAATCTTTGAGGAGGCCTACAGATGCCATGACCCCCTAACTTCATTTTGACAACATCTTTCTTCAAAATACCTAGTAGAGTACACTGGGAGAAAGTGATCCCAATTAATATCGACCATATCTGGTTTACACATGGTTCCAAAACCGAAGTACTCCCCGAGTCAGGAGCTGGCATTTATGGAAATAAAGCAAAATCTATAATTCATATAAGCCTTAGACAATATACCGTTTTTGAAGCGGAAACTGTAGCTATTGAACACTGTGCCAGGGAGATAAAAGTTTGGGGACTTGTAGAAGACTATACTTATACAGCTAGACTTTGAGTTCCAGAAACAAGCCTCTGCAGATATTGCCAAGAAGAAGAAGAAACAGCAGAACATGTCCTTTCTTAGTGTAAAGGCTTATGGCCTACTCCTGGAAGAGGAAAAGTCAGGGCCTGAAGGATATACACGGAAGCCCTTGAAAAAAGCTTGAAAAAATGGAGATACAAAATAGACTAATACAAGCCGCGGTGCATAGGTCGTAATGAGGCCGGGTCCTATATAATTTAATCTAATATGTCTGGCCTAGAAAGGATAATTTCTCGTGTATGTTGTTGTGTTCCACTAAATAAAACCGCGTCATCCCTTGGATCCATATAGTGAGCGAGTAGGAATACCACCCGATAAGAAATCATCCAAGTAGGAAAGAAATCATCACTGAAAATAAAGCTCTGCCGAAACAAGCCTTATCTCATTCAGGGAGCGAAAAACAATAGTGAAATTATCGAAATCCCACAACATATTAAATCTCATCTAGGGAGGAATGGCGAAATGCCATGAAAATTCAGAACTAACCCAGAAGGAAAAACAAATCATCTTTGAAAACAGAGAAATGGCAAAACAAGTCAGGCAACATCAACAATTGGATTGATGCATGATATTGATGTAATATTTGATCAATTTATGTTTATGGCTATTAGTTGTACGAAAAATAAAAAAATTGATAACATCAAAAAATATATTTGTTGCTTGATCATTATTTCTGAAAACCGGAAAATTGGGGAGCCTAGTCGAAGAAGAAAAGTGGAGGCTCTTGGTACCCTATCAAATCTGACAAATATGGCTATTTTTTGTGTAACAATCGGCAAGCATTTGACTTTGAAAACATCTTCTTTTGACAAATCCCGAAGCATTCTTGATCAACCCGATTATTCCGGGTCATATTGGTTACAGCAATGTGGACCACGTAGCCTAAAACGCTAGGCTTAAATGAGCCGAAGATTTCTATGGATCTCCTTCACATAACCGAGATGTGTGGGGTCCGATTCTTCGGCATGAAAGGGCTCCCGAAAAACGTCTAACTCGGGGGGAAATCTTCAGAAAGGGTTTGAAAAAAGTCCGAGTTAAATAGTGCGAGAGGCGGCCTCCTTGTGACTCATGGCCGGCGGCGTAGATGTGACGCCAGGGCAGATTTCTTCCTCTTCCGAACCGGGCATTAAGATGCATCCGACGATAGCGTTCACAACCGGGCATCGATCTGCCAGCAGAACAGATGATACCAGCTGACCTTGGTCGCGGAAACCCGCTTAAATAACTTTTTTCCACCCGCCTTCGACCTAGTAAGGAAAACACTGAACGCAATCAAACTCTTCCACTTCATACGCTTTCTCTTGACCTAGAATATTTCAAGATCGTATGTTTTTTAAAGAATATAATATTATATCTGCATACAAAAGGTCTCTGGTTTTATTGGGCCTGTACGTTTGCTCATACAACGCTGAACATTTAGTTAAATCTATGCGATTATTTTATAGTAATCAGCACACCAATTCAGTTCTCCTGTAAATTACAAATATTGTTCAGTTGTATATTGTAATAAATAATTATTTTTAATGTTTTGTAACCAACTTATGCAGACAATTTACTCGTGGTTGTTATCAGAAATGTGGTCAAAGAAAGATTTCTTTAATTTTAAATCTTCCCCAAGCTTTCTTGAATTTTATTGTATATATA
>CM077099.1:667092-688999 GCA_039619505.1 Cimex hemipterus | reverse complement strand
GTGTTTTATTTCAGCCAGAACTACAAAATAAGTGGAAAATTGTGTAAATCGGAAAGTGCATAAAGTAATCCAGAGTTTCTAATTTTAGTCTCAGAAGGAGCAAATTTGAGGAAAACTACCTGATTTAATAACGCTTCCAACGCACTCGTCATTTTTTTATTTAGTGGTTGTGAGACCAAGATGTTGATGACAAAAAGAGAAAAAATGGTGGTTCAAGGATTGCTAATGTTTGAGAGTTCAACTTTTTAGATTGGAAAAAACATAGAAACTCACCAATAATTTTTAAAATTCATTTATTTTTATTCATTTTAGTTTTTGTTCAAATTGAAAACCGTTCTCCGAAATACACAAACGTGCCCGTTTTCTCATACTTCCAACTGTCACACCAAAACTGAGAACACGTCTAAGTTTTTCAGCAGCGGTGAAGATCCTTGCTCTCAAATCGTCGACGTTTGTCACTTCAGTGCGATAGACTAGTTCCTTGAGATATCCCCAGACGAAGTAATCCATGGGGTTAAGATCAGGAGATCTTGGTGGCCATGGAACTGTCTCACCACGGCCGATCCATGTTTCGAATGTTCGATTCAAATACGCCTGAACTAATCTAGAGGAATGTGGAGGCGCACCATCGTGCTGAAAAATTATGTTTCGTCTCAATTGTAAAGGAAGGTCCTCCAGCAAGGTGGGCAGCATGTTTTGGATAAAATTTAAATAAATTGGGCCAGTTAATCTTGCCGGAAAATCTAAGTAGGGACCGATGAGGACATTTCCAATAACTCCCGCCCAAACATTGATTGAAAAACGTCTTTGGGAATGTTGCTGACGATTTGCATGTGGGTTTTGATGGGAGTATTGGTGCAGATTATGGGTGTTAAATACTCCGTCTCGGGTGAAATTTGATTCATCTGACCACAAAATTCGATGAAAGAAGTGTCAGATTGTACAAGCCAACAACAAAATTCCTTCCTACGATAATTGTCACCAGTATGCAATACTTGAATCTTTTGAACGTGGTAGGGATATAGTTTTTCCTTTTTCAAAATTTCACACACCTTGAACTGGGAGATCCTTCTTAAGCATTACATACTAAATGGGCATTAAATTAAATTAAAAAATTTCAATGGAATTATGATTTTGAGAGAAAAACAAAGTGAAAAAACTTTTTGTGGTTTTTACAGTTTTTCTCTTTTTGTCATCAATATCTTGGTCTCACAACCACTAAATAAGAAAATGACGAGTGCGTTGGAAGCGTTATTAAATCAGGTAGTTTTCCTCAAATTTGCTGCCTTCTGAGACTAAAATTAGAAACTCTGGATTACTTTATACACTTTCCGATTTACACAATTTTCCACTTATTTTGTAGTTCTGGCTGAAATAAAACACCAAAAATTAGCCCAAACGTTTTGCCACCTTCATCTTCTTATTGAAAAATTAACGGGGATTTCAACGGTGCTATTAGATTTTCAGAGAAATGGTTAGATTAAAAGATATCACGATTTTCCGACCCCGGGACGTGATATCTTTCAAAATCGATAAAAAGCGAAATTACTCTGAAATGGTTGATAATCGGACCATGGACAATATGAACTTTTTTGTTCATTTTAGGGTGAAGAATCTACTGGAGAAGTTTGTAGCACGAGTAGCAATTCACCCTGTATATAAAGTTAAATAATTTCTTTGGTCGAATGTGTTTTTTTAAAACTTTTACAAGATTGTAAGTAATTACAAATAAAGCTGTTAGACATCAGAACTTTATAAATCTAAATCAAATTTCGTCGATATGCTTTCGGGAAAACCTGGCTTCAATCTGATTGTTTCTTAAATGAAAATCACTATAGAACTTCTAGACTGCATCAAATGTAAACGTTAATTGCCTTTATTGTTTAAATTCTGTCGTTGTTTGTCAAACTTGCATTATGAGAGGAAATCTTAATTGCTGGAAGCAAATACATTTTATTAGTACTCTATTCCTTACATTCAGTATTCCATTCGATTGTCGGACTGGATTGGAACCCACGATCGTTGGCTAAATTTTCATCTCAACCAAAAACCCTATATAAAAGCAATAATTAATTGGAATAATTAATAGTTCAACGACCACTAAGCAAATATATACTTACAAATTTTATTTATATTCGTTGCTATATGATTTTTTTTTACTAAAGGTGTATTTTTCTCGCTATATAGACGATGTAATGAATTTCATGATTTATTTTTTGTTAAATCGTACTATACATGGGCAATTTGTTTGCTGTTAATACATGATTTACAGACCAAAAATAGTGAGAAGATAGAATGCTTCCATCAAATTAAAACAATGAGGACTGGCAAAATCAAAACAACAGGAAACGGCTTTAACGTATAAACTGAAAGAATGGCTAAATGCATCGGACAGATTGAACGTAAGCTCAAAATTATTTTTTTCTTTCAAATACGTATTGGTTTTAATGCCATAATAGTTGGTAAGTGAAATAATGGATCAGGTAACGCAAAAAAAAAACCCGCCAAAGACTGACCAAACTAGCACGAACAGGCAGACTGAAATACCAAACTACATACCTCTATCATAACCAAAAAGATTAAACCAGCGAAAATAGTCAGACCAAAAAATCAGTAACCAACCTCCAAATATGCAATGTTGTTATAATGTTAACAAACCTAAAATAGAATGTTTGGATGTTAGGGCGTGAAATGACCTTAGCCGTTAAAACGCCCTTAAAAATTAATAATAGTAATAATAATAACAATTTTAACGCCTTTCCACCTTCTATATCTTTCAGTATTCCGTAACCCTCACCAAGATATGTACTTGTTGCTAGAACTAGGACGAGACCTCTCGAAATCCGTGGTACGGAAATGTTGAGATTAGGAGGGAATACCTTGCCGGCGGTTGAGAGTTTTCAATTGCTAGATATCCCACCGTGGGCATTACTCACTGCCACAATTATCGAAGATCTGGCCTTATTGAACAAAAGGGATACACCTTCTCTGATGATCAAGGCAGAATTCTTGCGAATTTTAAATAACTATCCCAATTATAAAGTATTTTATACTAAAAATGAAATTGGGATATTTGCAGATGAGTATAACTGCAGCTGGCCTTTATCCAATAAGGCTAGCGTATAGATAGCTGAACTTAATGCAATCAGAAGATCATTGAGCATTATAAAGGAATCGTCAGGAATTTGTAATACCATTATTTGTTCTGATTCGAAAATTGGTCTCGAAGCAATCAAAAATAATTTCTCGGTTGACCCTTACATCTTAGAAATTCACAAATATCTCTATGTATTCAGAACACTCAACAAACATGTGGTATTTGTTTGGGTTCCTAGTCATGTCGACATTTCTGGAAATGAAAAGGCTGATCAACAGGCAAGAAACGCTGCAAATCATCCACAAAGAACATATCAATTTCTTCTCCGTCCAGATGATATAGTCGCTTATGTTAAAAACATTATCAAACGAAAGAGGGTGGCAAAATGGAATGCCTGTAGAGATAGTATAAAAGAAATTAAGCCAGCTGTATAAATGGCCAAGTGAAGAACTTGAAAGAAAAGACTTTTAATTCTCTCTAGATTGCGAATAGGTCATATCAGGTTAATTAATTAAGAACGCATCATTTTGACAGCAAAACATATTTCGGTCGACTGCCCTACTTTACAACCCTTTAGGTAAAGGCTCAAACTTTCGAGAGATTTACAGGAGTTACTGGGTCCACAGTGTTCTTTCGAAGGGCACTTTTCACTTTTCTAAAATTATTACAATTTATAATGAGATTTAGGTCTTTTCCCTAATTATTTTACCATTGAATGACTGCTAATGTCTGCATAAGAGTTGTGCATTTTACGTAATGCACTGCAATGCCCAATTTCGCAATTTAAATAATAAAAATAACTCCTTAAAAAAAAGTTATTGTGTTTATTATTGTTATGTAGAATTAGTTATCATACTTGAATGGAAGAATAAAAGAATAAAGATGAGCCTATAATCACGCTGAGACTGTCTGACTCCAATATTATTATTATTAGAATATTAGAATATATACAAGCCTATGGGAAAATTTTAAATTATGTAAAAACACAATTTTAATTAAAAAAAAAAGAAATAAAGAAATTTTATAATTTTACTAAATTTAATGTAATTTGACCTTCCGAATTAAGAATTTGAAAAAGAAAATCAAAGCTTGGATGGTAATAGGATAAATTAGATTACGAGTGAATGTTTGGAGTCAGAGCTTTATAGGGCTCAGAAGAGATATAGCTAACTTAAAATAGAATGTTTGGATGTTAAGGCGTGAAATGACCTTAGCCGTTAAAACGCCCTTAAAAATTAATAATAACAATATGAATATTCATTTTATGAGAAATTTTACGATTTATGTATTTTCTGAGTCCTTAAAAACAGCCTAATATTATTAATTAAAAATATTTGAATAAACTCATCAGAACAGCACGTGAAAAAATGAATAATCGAATATGTGTTGGTCCCAAGTAATTGAGACCGCAAACCAAGATTCATTTCGTATCAATCATAAATAAACTTAATCAAAATTAGACACAAAACAAATAAAATAGTAGCTTCTGAATTCGAAGCCCGGCGTAGCCAATTGTTTTTAATTGAGAATAGAATGCAGAAAGTTTTGTAAAGTGGTTTGACCCCACATAAATCGAACGTAATTGAACGTTAAGCTTCCTGCATGACAGTAAGTTAGTTCGTAATTATATTTACTAGGGCGATTAAAAAAACTCGCATTAACATAAATATAAATAATCAAGAAGGCACTCAATGACAAAAACTGGACACTTATTAATATTTGACGTCAACACATCATGTTAACTTGTTTACCTTTGTATGGTGTTATTAATTTTTTCAGATGGTTTGCATTAAAAATTAAGTAGATCAGTGCAATTTCACCCTATCCAGAGTCAACTTGTCGAGCAAGTTAATTGATTTTTATTTATGAAACAATAAATTTGATTAATTAATTTTATCTTTTAAACGCATACGTTTAAGTGGAGAAAATATTGCCAGGCCAGATGCTTTGGCCAACGGCGAACGTACATCCGTCATAAAGGATGTAGTGTCCCGGGTATGCCGTGCTATACCACCTACGATTGGGCTATCGGTTTTCTCGGTCGACCAAAAGGTAGGTAGTTGTCGACCGCGAAGAACGACGTCTAGAGGCGATCGATTTATTGCTCCTATCGCATTACGGAACCGTCATTTAACGGCTTCTTTGATAAATTGTAATCCGTAATGTACGGGTGAGCTTAATACAGTCATCAGTGAGAATAGCTTAGTCCCTAGACATCTCACTTCAGATTCTCTGCTACTGCAAGGCAACGAGTTGAAAGGCGACTGTTCCCAAATCAGCTTGGCCACTTGGACAATGGGAAGCTCGCCTCTTCACAGATGAGTGACAGTTTGGTTTGAAGCGATTAGATGATCGGGACCATGTGTTGGAAAAGTGTAAAAGACGCTCTGCATCAAGTGACACGCCTGAGTCACACGGCCTGTTAAAAGAGACAGGACACGAAGGAGTATCAGCACGTCCCTGCCCGTACCGAAGTGGTTATCATAAAGAGTGGTACTTTTATTGCCCTAAGGCCCATTTGGGAACTTTTTCTGGAAGCTGTGGTTCCATTTGATCTATTTATAGGAGACGACGTTCAGTTAATCCACGATAATGTGGAATTGTCGCCCATTACATGGAGTATGTAGGTATTGCCACAATGAATTACCCAGCACCTTCTCCTTACATGAATCCATTAGATAAAACGTAGAGCACGATAAAGAGACGAATTAAACGTTTGCTACCACCAACAAGCGATGATCAGTTTTAAATAGGTATTGCTAAGAGTAAAACTATGTTATGTATTGTTAGTGAGCAAATTTGAAATATCAATAATTGATTTTCTGGTTGCGTTTATTAATAATAATTTTATTAAAATAAATAAATATAATAACTAATAAATTTTAGTAAATAAGTTTATTAATAGTAAGTAATATTTCGTTGGGAAAACATATAAGCATGTAAACGACAAAATACGAGACTCTGGCTTTTGCCTTTGAGGGCATTAAACTGATAAGAATTAACGCACAATACAAAATCCATTAGAGTTTGTGGTTCGAATGACTAAATAAGTTCTTTCCATTAATTAACTTTATGGAAGGTATTGGTTTAGACAAAAAGTCAGTGTCACGAGCGGGATTCGAACCCACGACCTTCGGCTAAATAAAAGAAAGGCAAAAAAAGAAAAAAAACCGCCGCTCCTCTAACACTTGACCTCAGCTATCGTGACTTCGACCCATTTCAACCCACCTATCGAAATTTCCCGCGTTTTTGCCATTTTGCAATTCCGAGTGGATCGAAGTCACGATATTGCAAGTGCTAGAGCAGAGGCGTATTTAGCCGGAGGAAGTGAGTTCGAATCCCGCTCGTGACACTGGCTTTTTTATCTCAACCAAAACCTTACATAAAGTTTAATTAATTGAAACTATACATAATATTTACTCGCTTAAAATGTATCACGCTGCATTTATTATTTGTTCCTTGTCCTTTGAAATTACTTTTTAATCTTGTTTTATTGTTGTAACTTCTTTCAATTGAAACAAGTCTAATTTTAATATCCTGTCAGCATCCCACTAATCTTTAATACTAATGCTGCATTATTGAAATTAACTGAACAAATTGAAGAATCATCTCATCACTTTCTTTCCCTAAAATATGTTTCCAGTTTCACTAGGTTTATATTGAGAATAGATTTTACTTGACGACTTTGTTGAACTACCGCTAAATCCCCTTAAGTATAATGAATATATGAATATATAATTACGAATAAATTTTTTAACATTAATTTTTTTAACGCTAATATTCCAAGAATAGGTCGTCTGTTTGCTCAAATAAGCTCATCTTAACTACAGGTAATCTAAGAGAAATTATCAAATTTTTTAGCCTACATAAAAGTTAAAACAAATCTGTACGTAGAGAGTATGAAAATGTTTGGTGATTTTTATAAGGATACGTTGGTGCATATTAAACGTAAATGTGTAGAGATTTAGAATAAATCATGAATAATGAATAAATGTGAGTACTTTGTTGGAATATAAAATATATTTTGCATTGTATAAATTCACTTTTCCACATCCTACATGTATTTTTTTAAATATAAACACTGTTTGTATATCCCAGGCCCTGAAGATGATCTCAATAAAAGATCGAAACGGTGGCACGATAAAGAAAATGTTTTTCTGATACCTACATCACACCAGACGATATCTGAATAAGTAAAGTAAAAAATATATAAACAGAAGGAATCTGCCGTACATGATCAAATATCAATAACAGAAAAGATTCACTGTCTACTTCTTTACGTGTAAAAGAGAAAATGGTTTCAAAATGTGGAACTACATGGAATATGTTCAGTAAATATGCTAAATAATGATAATTAATTGTGAAAACCTTGTAAATTATTACAATTCCGCTTTTGCATGTGAGAAAGTGTTTGCAAATGAATACAATATAACATAATTCTTTAGGTTAACTTAATTATCCATTTAATTATATAGTCTTTTTATTAAAAAAAGAAACTTTGTGGCTTGTAATATGTATTAAAACCAGGTAAGTTGGCTCGTTAGCCGGCCTTTCTAATGATAGGCAGGTACTTTAGATAAAGTTCTAACTGATTTATATTGAAATGATGATTGTGACATTCATTACATATTGTCAATTAATAATTCATATTTAATTTTTTACGCAACAAATACACTATTATAAAATTGAATCTTGTCCAATTCTTTTTGCTGAAAATATTTCTCAACATATTTGTCTAATAAACCATCAACTTTAAATAATTTGATTTTTGTATTTTGTGATGCACGGAAGAAACGTAAAAAATTGTCAGCAATATTAGAAAGTGAATAGTTTCGAAGTAAAAGCTGCCCACATGTCTGTTGACCATGTGAAAATGTATGAACCGACTCATCAAAACCAAACACTTAAGGTCTTAACGAATAGAAAAAAAAAGTGTTTTAGTTCAATAGGAAGATTCGGTCCCTAAAACGTCACAAACCTTTAAATAGCGCTCATCACTGTAAGGTACCGAGTTCGAATCTAGCGACTCTGCATTCAAATCCGACATATTTACAAATGGGATTTTTTTTTAAATCACCGGCGCCCTGAGGGTTTATTTGACCTCTGCTGTTGCGAACCCTCGAAAAAAAATCCAAAACGTTCCACTTTAGTCTAAAAAGTCTTGGCAAGAGATAAACAGAGTAATATAGAATTTTATTCCCTTTTTTCGCTGTTTGTTTATAAAATCCATGCAATACTTTCACATTGTGGCTGAATGCTCAAGGTTTCCAAGTAGTTTTTTTTTAAATTTGTTGTACATTACAACTACCTTAAAGTAGGTAATAAGTAACAGTGAGAACAGTAATTAAAACAAAACAAAATTAAAACCAAGAGTGGAGAAAACACCCATTGGCATTACTCCACTGTTACAATAATATTGTGTGTTCAATCGATTTGTGTGTCATTATCACTTTCACTGTTATCACCATCACTTAGTAGAAGATCTCGCGGCCATTGTCTCTTCAGTTGGCGAGGATTTGAGGGGGTTCGTCGGGATGCGAGGTTTCTGATGTGTTGATTTACGTTAGTTGGGAGGTTTTTGTGAAATTTACGGTAACGGAAACGTATTTCATCTTGTACGAACGGAATATGTAAATCTGTATGTGTAGTTTGGTTCGATACATCAAATGGAGCATTTAGTATTTTTCGTAGTATTATAGACTGGGCAGTTTGAATGCGGTGGATATTGGAATGTTTGGCTGAACCCCACACTTCCAGTCCGTAAGTCCAAATCGGTTTAATTATGGTGTTGTAAAGCAGTCTTTTATTTTTGAGAGGTAAATTCGAGCGTTTGTCAAGAAGTCGTGCAAGAATTCTAAATCTTGTCATAACCTCCTGACGTTTCAATCTTGTGTGTGGATTCCACGTCAGGCGTTTGTCGATGTACAATCCGAGGTACCGCACCTTGTCCGCAGTTGGGAGGGGAGTGTAGTTAAGAAAACGGGGAGAGATCTTTTTACGAAGAGTGGAGGTAATGTGGGTGGATTTTTCCGTGTTAAATTTTATCCTTTTCTTTTTACACCAAGACTCTAGTAGTATGAGGTGTTGTTGGAGGTTTTTGGAGGTTTCGAGTGGAAATGACAAGGTCGGAGTTGCTAGAGAGAATTGCCGTATCGTCTGCAAATGCGAATGTGGTGGTCCGGGATGAGTTGGCATGTCAGCTGTGAAAACCTGGTACAGTGTAGGGGCCAGAACGCTACCCTGAGGAACACCAGCATGGATAGGAAAATATGAAGAGAGGGACTGGCCTTCAATGACTTGGAAGTATCGGTCAGTGAGGTAACTGTGTAGTACGAGACAGTAGGTGGATGTCCTTGAGCATGAACAGCAGGCCCGGGTGCCAAACTCGATCAAAAGCTTTGCGTCTACTAGACGCGTTTAGTCATTGATTTTTTCATCATCATTTAGTCATTCACATATGACTTGTCTCACCCTTTTTAAAAACCTGACTGACCGGACAATGGTCCCGAAATGCTTATCATAGACGGAAACAAGTCGTTTGATTGTTTCACATTATTTCTCTACTTACCCTGCCCCACAATGATGTTCAGTTTACAATATTATCACATATTTAGGTAATTAGAGATTTTTCTCTGTGATCTGAGGGGGAATGAACTTGGTTGTGACCTATTTTTTGGTCTGTCAGCAATCTGTCAGACGTGCTTTTTTTCTTTAAAATAGTTACTTTGCCTCATCTTGTTTATATCATCAATACTTCTGGAAGACGAAGTATCAAAACATATATATAGTTTAGTCGTCAATGTGCTAGTTTGGTCAATCAGTGGTGGGTTTCTTGTCCACCTGCACCCTGCTATTACCCTGATCTACGATTATGGCATAAAACCCAATACGAGTTTGACAGACTAAACTAGCATAGATAGACGGATCAAATGATCGAAAGCTAGAGGGCCATGACCTTCTCAAAACCTGTAATGTGCTCGTAATCGTTTACTTTCTTTTACTTTCTTACCTATTTATGTCTTAAGGTGCGTATGTTTTAACCTCCCACTTCGCTGGTGTGGTATGATAGACGGGTTTGGCCAATCCTCCAATGCTGAATACATATTTTATACTCTTGTCTCACCACAAGATTCCGAAATCCCAATTCGGTTATGATAGTCGAAAGCGTGTAGTTCGCAAGTTTCCGCTTATTTTGGTCTGCCTATCCTCCCTAGGTTGATCGCTCAGTGGTCGATGTTTGGTCTCAACTTATCCTTCTTATTTCCCTTATCTACAGTTATGGCGTTCTAGCCTATAGACGTTAGAAAAAACTAAACCCGCAACAATTAGTGAGATGAAATGTTAGAAAGAAGACCAATAAAAGTATGTAGTTTGGTGTTCACGATTATTTTAGTCTGTCTGTACGTTCTAGTTTGGTCAGACTGTGGATGTTTTTTTTTTCACCTCCTTCAGTTTATTATTCTAACTAACAATTAAGGCATTAAAACCAATACGCATTTGGCAGACTAACATAACAAAGATAGGAATACCAAATGATGGAAACTACAGGTTCAACACCCCCGCGGAACCTGTTGTGAGCAAGTCGTGTTGTTGTTCGTACCTATTTATCTAATTGCTCATACCTACCTACCTATTTATACCTTAAGGTATTTTTTAGCCTTTACATCCTTGCTTGTTTTTCAGATGCCATACTTCTAGTTTGCCAAACCCTGTTTCTTATCCTGGACATACCACTTATGGTGAACTGCCATTTATAGTTGTCTTCCGATCATGTCTTGTTTAGTTGGTGAGTTGTATCGATTCACTCGGCTTTTTCCGTAATCAACAATGATGGAATTAAGCCGAAACGATCTGCCAGACAAAACCAGCTAGCCGATGCCTGTCTAACTTCCCATCTCAACCCCACCTTTTGAATTTTCCCTCTTTTTTGTCAACGAAAAGGTGGTAAGTGCTCGAGTGGTTCAAAGTCACGATAGCTCAAATGGTAGAGCAGAAGTGTATTTATCCGAAGTTCGAGGGTTCGAATTCCGCTTATGACACTAACTTTTTATCTCACACAAAACCTTAATTAATTGAAAAAACAATTATTTGGTCATCCGAACCACGGTCAACCTAATAGAAGTATTTTGAAAATTTAACAAGCCTTCAAAACTATGGTTTTTTGACAAGATGATTTTAAGAGAAAACGATTAACAAGTTTGTTCATTAGTCGACAAAGGACAGTGCGGTACCAACTAAAATAATTAACGATATGAATTGCTAAATCGGTGCCTGGGCGTTGGTTATTAACATCACAAGGAAGGATCGATCCTTTCGAAATCCGCCGTACGAGTAGGGTTCAAAAGAGGAACGAAAGCACACAAGTGATTATTAGGATAGCCAGAGTTAATAACAGTAAATAATAGTTGTCGGCCGGGTGGTAATTTGCTCAGTAACACTTGTACTCGGATCTGCAATTTCCAATTAAACAGGCTAAGCCGGTTAAACGGAGAAAAAGATGGTCAACGGGTCAGATAATTAACAAAAAAAGATTTACCACTTTGCTCTCTTTTTGTTTTCATAAAGTTTTCTAGTGTTTTTGTCGTCATGGTGAAGCAATGTGGTTATTGCTTAGTCAATTGTCTTTTTTAAATTATATTTGTTATTTACTGCTTCAAGTGATATATTAAGTAAATATGTTCATAAATGGTGAATTTTCATTTGAGACTCTTGTAGGAGAAGTTGCCCAGTGGTTACACTCCTTCATACTATCTTGTTCAGTCTTCACACAATGACAAGGTCTCGGGGCCACTTTCGCTTCAACCGTCTTCCAGGATTTTTAGATAGGGTTGGAAGTGGTAAATTTCGTATGAATAGGTTGCTGTGTGTGTTCAGTGATTTATGAAATTTGTTACATCGGGTTTTGGGGGTCTTATATTGGGTACAAACGAGATTTGGAGGTCTTTATGGATAGTATAATTTGAAACGTAAAAAGGAACATTTATAATTCAGATCCCTGACGGACTCGACAAAATCGATCCGTCAGATAAGATCTAAGCATACGATAGTACGTATGAGGGAGGATGCTCCTCGGTTTCCAAAGCAAGCCCGAGTGCCAGACTCGATTGAAGGCTTGTTCTAAATCAAGAAAGGCACCCAAACAATGCTGTTTTTGTTCGAGGGAAGAGGCTATATTGTCAACAACACGATGTAATTGTTGAGTTGTCAAGTGAAATGCGCGGAACCCAAACTGATGATCTGGAATAATATTAGATTTTTCAATTATTAGCAGTAATCGTGGAAATATGTTGTCCTGAGTGTAGCATTGTGTAGGTATGTTAAGTAGAGCAAACCTCTGTGGGGCAAATTTTGCAATATTTGTTTTGTAATTATATCATAACCTGGAGCTTTTCGTGATGGTAGTTGTTTAACAGTGTGTCGTATGTCTGATGGAGTAAATGCTTTAGGAGAATAAGAGAGTTGCAAGGGGACATTCAAGTCGTGTTCAATGTTAAGGTGATGGTCATGATCAAGTATGGCGTGGTGTGCAGTAAAATTGTGGAAAGATGCTCTGAAAACAATTTAACAATGTTGGAATTGGATTTTGCCCAAGCTTTGTTACTACGTATAGGAGGCGTGTGGTCCTTATATCGCAGGATCTTACGGGTACAGTAGACGTACATAAGACATGTCTGTTTCGGAAAGCGAAGTAGTATATTGTTTGTACATTTCAACCGTAAGGTTGGCCAGATCTAGTTTCTGCTTTCTCGCGAGTTGGTTCATCCGTTGATGATCACGCGGATATCTGTAAAGCTGCGAGATTGCCCTGGTCCGTCGCTTTTCAGTTAGAAGTAGCCGAATGTGTGGAAGTGATAATGACTGTTGATTATATCGAGGTCGTAATGTGGAGGTTGACACCCATGCTGCATGCTGTACTAATTTTGTAAAATCGTCTATAGCTTTGTCAATTTCTTCTGCAGTTTTTAGAGATGTGTGCAGGTTAACATTGTTTGGAATTTTTTCCAATTTGTAGGTCCAGTTAGGCAAGGATGTTTTGGTACAATGGAAGGGGCAGAATTTAGGATTAATTGAACTGGGCTATGATCAGAAGAAAAATCAAATGAATTTGAAATATCCAAATGGGTTGAAGAGATTCCGGATGTTATAAAATAATCTGATAAATCAGGAAGTTTACGAGTAGATGTTGGCCAGTATGTCGGGTTTGGAGGTATAATGATAGTGTAAGTGGTTGAGGATAAACAGTTAAGGAAGTTCCGTCCACGTGGGTTAAAAACACAGCAACCCCACTGTGAGTGCTTGGCGTTGAAGTCACCCCAGCAATGAAATGAGGTCTAAGTGATCGGAGAAAAGATATGAATTCGTGTTGTGACAAATATTGGTTAGGAGGAAAATACACAACTGCAATATTCAATTGTAAGGATGAGGTATTTAAGGTGATGGAAGTGGACATTAGTGTGTATGATGTGTTCACAAAGTGTGATAAGGTGCGACGGATGAGTATTGCAGTGCGGCCTTGCGCCCTATCGGGTGATAGAAAAGATTTAGTTATTAAATGTGTCTCAGCAAGTCTATTCCGTTTTCATGTAGCACTATGTCTAATTCGTCTTTTTGGGAACTCAAACGATTAGCATTACAAAGAAGAATAAGTAATGATTGTGAAGACATGACTAGCCGGCAAGTTTCGGAAGGATTTGATTCACTACATTTGTGAGGAGTGTTAGAAGAGGTGTGATAAGTGATTTAAAATTGCTAAGGAAACTAGAAAGAAGTGTAGTTACATCGCTGGAGGGAGAAGGAAATGGAATGAAAATGTTATGAGGTAGAGGTGTAATGTAGGTGTTATGAAGTTGAGGTGGAATGAGTTTAGCAAGGGAAAGGTTTAACGATTGTTTCGTCGCCTCAGCATAGGTTGAAAACTGGCGTTGGACTCGATGCGGAGACTGTTTGAGTATCATTTCCTGCCTCTCTTCTTGTAATGGATAGTCCTCTCTTCAAGAGTTGTAGCTCCTTGTAGGAAGACCAGCCAGTTTGAAGGGTGGTCCTTTTTACAATGCACACATGCTTGCTGGTTCTTCTCGTGATCTGGTACAATTTACTGTCAAGTGAGAACCAGCGCATTTCACGCAACGCGTTTGACCATAATCTTGACACCTTTTACATTGAGGTATTTGTCGTTTTTGTAGGGTTCTTCTGTCTTAATTTTTGTATAAAGTAGATTGCTCAATGTATAGATTTTTTCATTTATGTGGTTCTGTTCCAGGTCAACAAACAACAGGGGAAGACAAGTTTTTGTAGTTGGGTTTGTTAAATTGGTCACACTCCTAACATTATAGCCAATGTTCTCTAATTCTTCTTTAATTAATTTTGGGGTGTAGTAATAATGAAGGTGACGCAAAACGACCCTAAAAGCCTTATCTTCTTGAAGCTGATAGGAATGATAATCAGCTTTTTGTGTTTTTAAATATCGAACAATTGTTCGATACGCATCGGCTGAGTGGGCGTAAACTATTGTATCCTGAACTCTGGCTTTACAGGTAAAACCATTTTTACCAACAAGGTTGTCCACTGACTTGCAAAACTCAGAGTAGTTTACAATGTTTTTAAGATATATAGGTGGTGGTTTAACGGGTTTGGGAGGTTGCTTAAACTCAGCTGTTTTATTTTCTTCATTCAACTCCGCTAATGGAGCAAATGGGTTTGCTGTAATAAAACATGGTGGCACATCGCTATTCTTTGACGGCTGCCTAATTGTGAGGATCTCATTTAGTACAGAATTTTCTTCTATTTGGTCTCTATTTTCATCTATCAAATTATTTTTAGTCGGTCTGCCTTTCTTCTTCTTTTTATTTTTCAGAGAATTACCAGATGGTGCAAGTCTTTTATTTTTTAAACAATAAAACTGAGAAGATGTATTAGAACGTACCTCTTCACTAGAGGATAGTTCTGGTTCACATAGGTCCATATTGAGGGTAACGAGTTGACAGATTAACGAATTGAACCTTACCTGATTGCGTACTCTAACCGTGTTGAGTAGCAGTAGGCGCATGCTTCCAATGCTTCGCCCTCCAGATTCCGCACAAAAAAATATAATAATAACTCGCATACACTCTCTGATTCAAAAGGAAAGTCAAAAACAAACAAAATCGACTAGCCCCCAATTTTAGGTCGGGTCATAAGTCAATGAAAATAGAGCACAAAAAAAAACGCGTCTATACTAGATGGCAGATCAGCTGGTTCAGTCAATTATCATTTAATTTTTCATATTGTGTCGTCTGATGTTTATTATTTTGATTGAAGTTTGTACAATGTATTTGTCAAATCAGTTTGAACGTTTCATTTTATGTTTCGGTTTTCTTGTGTAATTTTCTAATCGTGTTTCTTTTCTTAGCCATAATTAAGTTGTATTATCGTTCATACGTAACGTCCCGAACCGTCTCAATTTCGATTGAATCCCATTTGAAAATTAAGCAGACAATAGAATTTGCTGAGAAACTTGATTTATGGCCGGGTCAAATTACTAGCGAAGTCTGCGATCAAGCTGCGCAATTTATTTGGCCCATTTCGTGGTTCCTGCTTTTAAAACGGGTTTGAAAGAAGGGAAAAATACAACCTCTCTACTCAACACTCTCTGTTAAACAGTATGAAGACACATTAGAAAAAGCTGTAAATTTTATGTACGAAAAATGTTAAAATCTGATGTAAGACATATTTGGTCGAATAGTGAATCAAAGCCATAAGTACATAAAAACTTTCTAGAAAGCTAAACTGTGATGTAAGAAAAATTGACTAATGGGGAATCTATGACTGCATTTTTATTAGCTATACATAGAATTACACAAACAACCTTGTAGCGAGCGAAAATCTCATTGAAACAATTACTTTATCGTACTTGGCTTTTAAATTATATTTATTATAGCAATGCTATTCTAAAATTAAAACCATTCGAGAGACTAAAACAGCACAAAAGCGTGTAAAATATCGCTGAAAGAAGCTGAAAGCTGAAATGAAAAATAAAAACCATTTTCGAATAGGGAATATGACTAAATAAGTAATTGTTGTTATGGAAGTATAGACGATAAATTATCATAAAACTAATCAAATAACGAAATATTGCCCATGATAACTGAGAATTGGATTTATTTTATTAAAGCTATTATGAAATCAAAACCGTGCAAGAGAAGATAACAGGATACAAGAATATAAAGCCTTGTAGAATTCCAACTGAATTGTAAGAGGTCATTTCTATTGGTCCATAGGGCTAACAGTTAATGTAATTGTTGCAGTTCAAAGATAAACAATAAATTATTATATAAATCTCCAAATACCAAATTAATTTACGTGGTAATACGATTCGATTGAGAGTGAGAATAGTACTTATCATAATTGCTTTTTAAATTGCATTTTGTAAAAATATTTTGATATAAAAGATGTTTTAGAAAAGATAGAAGTAAATGAAAGCATTTAAAAAACTTTTCAGAAAGCTAAAGTGGACTGTAAGGAACCATTTTCTAATAGTGACTAAGGTACCAATTTATGTAATTGTTGTTGTGAAAAGATTGACCGACATATTTCCCGTGATATGTAATAACAATTCATTGAACTTGAAAACAGTTCTTTATTATAATTGCGTTTTAAATGGTATTTATTTTATTAAAGCTATTTTGAAACCGGAGCTTTTCTAGATGTGAATAGGGCTGTAAATTTAATTTTAAGTTTAACTGTGGTATTAAGGATAATGAAAAAATATACAAGAATAGCTAATAGTTGAAATAGTTTGTCAATGTTCTCTTTATGACTTCCTGATACTAGATTATTTGAATTTGATATATTCAAGGTTCTTTTACTGTTATTATAGCTATGACATGGCCTATTAGAAAGTGTTTTACTGTTAGGACTTCTTCACAATTTTGTCACTTGACTGGTTAATCTCTTGACATCAGATAACCAGAAATATAACGGATATGGCCAATACGTGGTTTTATTAACACAGTTTCTTCAAAACTATATTGTCTAATTGATGATGTCAAAGGACTAATATCGCGAAATTAGTGGATTTAATTATTTAAAAGGAAGTATACTTCAGTAAAGCTCTCCGTGGCCATTTCATTTGTCGTCGAGAATCCGATCCGATTATACGACATTTGAAAAAATAAGGAAAATTCAATAGGTGCGGTTGAGATAGGAAGTTAGTATCCGAGTGGATCGAGGTAACGATAGCTCAAGTGTAGAGCAAGCCGAAAATCGTGGGTTCGAATCCTCCTCGCACCATTGACGTTTTTAACTCAACTAAAAACCTTAATTAATTGTACTACTATATTTATTTCGTTCAGGTTTTTATCCGTTACATTGTTCTACATTTGTTGCGAGGATAACCAAATTTTTGTTTTAATAACGCTTAATACGTCATGTGGCACTGTTGTAAACCACTCTCGATGACCTCATTAGCAGTTAGGGCTGCAAGTTCGTTTCCCTCTGTCTTACAATGGCTAGGTATCCGTATAAAAAACAATTCAGTTCCTATCGAGTGTAGATGTCTGACAAAAAAGTAAATCTTGAATCATAGGTTCCGTAGCTCTAAAGTCCTATTGCTGGCGTAGGCATTGCTACCCATTAATCGTTATTAATCATGAACACGAACTAAGAAAATTCATTAGATAACGTATGAATAATCTTCCTCTACAGGATAGCTTATTGATTCCTGAGCAGATGAAGATGAGAAATAGTCCACTTACTAAGATGTATTTAAATAAACCCTTGATTCCATAAATTCTGATTGGAAATTTGATAAAAAAAACCTCACAGGTTATAAAAAAGTTATTTTTACCGTTGTTGATAATTGTATCAGGATTGCATCACTTGATAAAATTAAACATAGTAAACAGTATAAATAAAATGTAACAGCGTTTCTTTCCATAAATCTGGACAACCGCGGTCTCTTAGGCGGATTAAAAAGCGGCGAATCATAACTGGTGACTACCACGTTGTTTTCGAAACGCGTCATCGGTCGGTTTTAATCAATTTACACTACATCAACACCCGGATGCACGTGGCAGTTGCAACATCTTCCCGGCTTTCAGATGAAGGCTTGTACTCTTAAAAAGGCGAGTATAATATATTTTTAGTACAATAGGTCCAATTAGCGCGGAGTCATTAGAGAAGGTGCGCCCTCGTCGGTCGTTAGCTCTAGTCTGAATCTCGAATCACTTTTCCTTCAGGACCACGGTGTTTCTTTACTTGCGAGAATGGATCTCATGAGTCCGCGTCCTTTACGATTGTGATTTTTGGAGTTCATTTTTTCGCCCGCGACATGATGAACGTTCGAGTTAGTCAACCGGGAAACATAAATATGCGTCGGTGCGCACAATAAAGGATATAGTACATAGAAACACACGCCCACGCTTTTCCTCATGATTTCTCATCCCTTCTTTCCGACTGTCCATGGGATGGAAATTAGTCTGGCGCCGTATATAACATTGTCATCAAGGCGATAAACAACCAGAGACTCTCACCCGACAGCTGGGCTACGGTCGCCGGTGGACACACCCTCTCCGCAAATGCGCGATGTTGCAAAAGTGAAAAAATGGACCACCAACATCTTCATTTTGAAATCCAGCAAGAACATGTTTCCTAATTTTCTTCATAATCGACAAGGAGTTTGTTAAGTTTTAAGCCGATTGTGTTATTGACGTCCAAATGGACAAAACAGTTATACTAATTGTGCAAATTATTTATAAATTATTTATTAAATCCTGCCGTTTTTGTTTATAACTCTTTATTCTTCACACTTACTTGTTAGATAATATGTTGAGGTCTTCGATTTTAGTTTGATTCTCCCTGGTCATTATTCTTTTCTGAGAATCCTACGTTGTAATTAATAAAACCTCAACTTTCCTATAAGAGAGTAATACCGTTTTTGTGAAGTACAAGTAAATTATTGAAGTTTGATTTAGGTCACCCGGTCAGCTTCCAAACTGTTTAAGAGACACGCGTTTTTCCACATCAAAATAACGAGGATAACAAACAGCAGGACAAATTGCAGGTTCTTTATTTCATGGACTTCAACAAGAAATAATAATTATGATTTCAATTTTATTTAGTAATCCATTGACCAAATTATTTCTTTCCATTAATTAATCTTTTTATGTAAGGCTTTGATTGATATAAAAAAGTTAGTGCCACGAACGGGATTCAAACCCACGACCTCCGGCTAAATAGCCGCTGCTCTACCACTTGACGAGTCGTAACTTCGATCTACTCGGACACCAACTATCCATCTTCGAATCCCATTCGTGGCATTAACTTTTCATTTCAACCAAAACCTTACGTTAAATGATTAATTAATTGAAAGAAATAATTTAGTCAATAGATTAGTATTGTATATATAAAGGATTTTATAAATAAAACGAAGAACAACTTCACCAAAAGCTCCCTGTGCCTCTTTTCCTGTGTCATAAGTCGCCTAGAATCGACTCCTGATTACACGACATTTGAAAAATTCGAACGGAACATTGGAAGGGTTGAGATGGGAAGTTGTTGTCCGAGTGGTTCGAGTCACGATAGCTCAAGAGGCATAGCAGCGGCGTATTTAGCCGAAGGGCGTGGGTTCAAATCCCGTACTAACGTTTTCATTTCAACCAAAGCCTTACATAAAAAGATTAATTATGATTTCTTCATTCAAATCGTCTTGCAATAGTATTTGGGTATATCAATCCTAATGGTGTTACGTAATAAGGTTATAACGGTCAATAAAAGGCTTCTAATGTTTTCATCGTAAACTAACCTCTAACCGCTTATAATAAATATAATTTACATTTGACTAGGTTTGCCAACATTTCGAAGTGATGGGATTTTATGTTTATAAAGATTTTGCTTTTGGTAGAAAAGGCAATATTAAATTTCCTAAGTGTTTAAGGTATATCGCCACTGCTACTTGTAAGGACAAAACTTCGATGTCCTGTTAGTTTTACTGTCATTCAAAATTCCAAAAAAGGAGGCAGCAGGCAAGGGGGTGTGTTGCGCAACATCATAGTGACTATAATCCTAGAGAATTCGTCATAATAAATAGTTGTACCATTAAGCACTGCTAATAGTCTTTAGTTGTCGGGCCGTTTTAAACGGATTGCGACACAGACTGAGTTAGACATTGCAAGATTATCCGCTATAATAAATAATCAACGGGGCGTAATACGGTCGGCGTGAATACCGACTCCCTCCGCTGATGGGATTCTTCTTGCCACGAGTCAGTACGTACGACGTTCCGCAACTGCAGATTTCCCAACGTTGGAGATGGAAAAGAGCAGCCACTCGCCCCAAAACTGGCCGTTCACGATTTGCGGCTTTCGTTTAAATTGACGAACCTCCCTTTTACCACTGTATTAACTCAGGTCAGTAAAAAAAGTGCATTCTAAATTTCGTACTATTGATTTTTTTCAATACGAAAACTGAGTTAGCAGTCATGAAGACCGCCTAGATAATGTAAAAAATGAAATAGCAAAACCCGTGGGGGCAAGTTGGATAAGAATGGCGAAAGACGAGCAAATGGAGCGACCTTTGCCCAGTTATTCAATAATAAATTCAATCACATAAATCAAATAACTATTCTACCATTTTACATGAACACCATTACATTCATGGAGTAAAACAAATTATAGGAGTGGTTCATGTTCACAAAGTATGATGAATTGTGAAAAAGAGTAGAAGTAAATAAATGATACATAAATGTATTCCGATCGCGTTTGACAGACAAAACCAACGAGTAGAAAAACCGACTTAATGACGAAATAACAGGTTCATCACCCAGCTGACCCTCTGAAATAACCAAGTTCACATAAAAAGCGTTAAATGATAACCAAATTTGTCTTCTCTTAAAAATGCGTAAATCTGGTTCTCATTTCGAATAGTTAAAATTAGATAAAAAGATAATTAAGAGTGCATGCATAGTCTTCAATAGGGTAAGTCTGAGTAAAAGTATATTCTTTTCGTAAACTGTTTTAACTAAATAACAAACATAATCATACATTTTTAGGGTTCCATGTAATATAAAATTAAGCATTTGGTTTTTATATGGAGCGAGTAGGTAAAGACAAGATTACAAATCTTACACTGGCCATTGTCCACTACAACAATGAGGTGAAGAAAAAACAGCCTACA
Organism: Cimex hemipterus; assembly: GCA_039619505.1. Lineage (NCBI taxonomy): Eukaryota > Metazoa > Arthropoda > Insecta > Hemiptera > Cimicidae > Cimex > Cimex hemipterus. Next base: position 667,752 of record CM077099.1, on the reverse strand, counting down.
ATCCCGGTAGCACAGAAGAAAAGGTATTTTATTTATTAGAGTGCATGTATAGTTTGAGAAGATGATGTCGAACGTATAGAACCGAGGCCTCCTAATTGTCAAAAGCACAGAAATAGACTATTGTCACATCTTGCCATGAGCCATATTCCAATAATAATAATATTATTAGCTACATCAACAAGAACTAACTAGTTAAATTTAAAAACACACTAATTTTCTTACAAAACTAAAATAAGAGGAAAAATTTCATTTGGTAGAAGAATTTCCAATGCGACTGAACTGAAACGATAAGTAGGTTTCCGAAGGTACTTTTTGAAATTTCATATTCAACATTATGTCAGAAATGAAAGCGAACACGAAAGGACAACTTCGTACATCTAGGATATTTATAAAAAAAAACCAATTGAGTTTCTTGTGGGCTGGGACTCAGAGAGCTCTTCATTATCGGCCTAGCTTAATATTCTACATGTGTCGTGAGAGAACTTGATCCAGTTCAGTATGAATCAGAACAGCATTAAAATATCTCCTACAAACTAGTCGGGACGTGATATTTAATGCAGACGCTACAGTCTTCATACTATCGGCCAGGTTGACATGCACAAATATATATATATATATATATATATATATATATATATATATATATATATATATGATGAC
>CM077099.1:630085-650989 GCA_039619505.1 Cimex hemipterus | reverse complement strand
CTCACTCTCTCTCTCTCTCTCTCTCTCTCTCTCTCTCTCTCTCTCTCTCTCTCTTTCTTTCTACAGTTCTAGCAGAATAATTGACATTAAAAAATTAAACATAATATTATGTTTCCCAAACATGATTCTTATATCGATAGATTAAACTCAAATTTATCAATTATCATTCCATTTCTATGTTAAATCTACAACCTTTCCAGAAAACTCATCTTTCACTGAATTCTGACGATCAGGTGACCTTCTGATGGTGTAACTATGGCGAGGAGTAAACATGAACAACTGTATTCGTTGAAAGGTACAATGCTAATCATCTGCCTGCAATTAAATACAATTAAAGATGAAATTATGCCAATCGCACAATAAATCCGTGGCGTTTATTTTTTAAATGTAAATTTAATAAAAAAATGCAGGTACTTTAAAAAGCGTAATCAATCATCAAGCACCGTCTTCCTTACCCAGGAATGGTAGGCCGAAGAAGTTCGTAAAAAAGGACCTACTTCCAATCCAATAAAATGGACGCTAAGTTTCCCTAAGGAAATTTTTGTAAGACAGCATGTGAGGAACTCATCCATCGCTTTCAAAACACACTCAGCTGCCGGGTGTAACGAATGTTTAAATGGAAGGGTTTTTACAGATAGATGAAAAATCCAAAAATTCGTAATGAAGGTAAAAATCAAGTAAATTCCGGCCAATAAGCTTGTTTCATGCAATTAGTAAAATTCTCGAAAAGATAATGATTGACTGAATAATGGCATTGTATTCAAAAGACTTAGTAAGCGAAAATTAATAAGGTTTCGAGCCACAAAAAAGTGCGGAAAATTTAGAACGGAAGGGGAAGCACAGATCAATGACAAACTGAGTCAGATCGTTGTCTTGTTGGACAAGCAACAAATACCTTATCGGTGGTCCATTCAGATGCTACATCCACAGAATAGGCATGATTCCATCACCAAATTCTGTTTGTGAGAACAGCACGGCTCAAAACATCAGGAATGTCTTTTGGGAATCTGTCCTGTGCTGAAAAGGAATGGAGTACAACATGAAAAAGATTTGTGCACCGGAGGAAAAATGGACCCCTCTTGAAAGACTTCAAAAAGAGTGCAATGAGGATTAAATTTATTATTTTGTGCTTACGTTTGTCAGATCCGTCCTCTATTTCACCATAATTTAAAAAATAATGCACAGAAATTATAATAATAATAATAAAAGGAAATGACATGTTTTTGCATCTATGCAAGCATTCAGAAATAAACTATCCAATGTCAGGGTGTACTGTTGCTGGAAAAACGCAGCTATACCCAAATGGTTGCAAAGGTATGAGACATGTTAGTGGTCCTGCAATATCTTGTGTCGTTGAGTGTTGGTTAATCATGCAAAAATCTTTTTTTAAGATGTGTGTCGAATTTGATCACCTTCAATGTTTGAACACAACAAGTGTGCTTTGAGTCTGTCAAATTCAACTTTCCACTTTAGAACCGAGAGCATTCTTTACGAACGGAGAGCATTCTCCCAGTGCTTCATCACATAATTATCCCTTTGTCATGTTAAAAAATCATTGCAAGCACTAATTTTTCTTCCATTTTATTTAGAAAACATGTTGTAAATACATGAGATCTCGAAAGAAACGTTTTTCTTTTCCTTTTTTTTTGTTTCTTTCGAGGTCTCGTGTTTTTACACAATGACAATGTTTTATTAGGAATAAAATCACTTAAGCTAATTTAGTTACTTTAGCTAAGTTAGTAACCAATAATGACTAAATAAATATTGCTTCAAAACAGAAAAGAGATCAACTAAAATTATTAAACTATAGCTGATTTATTTTACAAGCTAATAATAATAAAAAGAGAAATATGTTAAATCGTAAAAAGTCATGGGAGGGTTAAGGAGGAAGGCTTCACTGTAGAAAGAAGGCTCGTGGAATTTTAGGAATGGAAATAAAGACGGAATTTTTCCATAAAAGGGGATAGGGGGTCGTACTATTGTACACTATATTGTGGTTAAAAAAACTACAGTCTTTTGTGATAGTTTTCGAAGTATAGTGGAATTAATATCATGTGCAGGGGATTTTTCACTCGGGGATTTGTGAAATAAATTATACGACATAAATTTAATCCTTGCCTTATTACTTGAAATCTAGTATTTATTCTAATGAGATGAACAACTGAGAAAATGATTTTACTAATATAAATTTAGGAAGTTTACGATATTGCTGAAAGTAGGATTGTAAGTATTAACTTCTTTACAGATATGAAAGACAATTCTCAGTCTTTGAACTATAAAAACACTTTAAAGTTTCATGGGGTTTCTAAGAGCCCAGTGTTCGAATTCCATCCTTAATTGAATCTTAGTATTTAACATAACGAAGGGTTAAAAGTTTCTAATCACGGGTTTCTCACGGTACCTCGTTGAACACGAGAGACCGGGAAGTGTCTCACCTGTGTGAAATATAAACCCGGGGATTATTAGTCCTACATTGAAACGGTTAGCAAAACCCGTGCAGCCGCTGGGGCTATAAATTTTGAAAACCGCTCAGCATTCTGTTGCTAAAGCAATTAGTTATGACTACGCCTTTACAAAATAAGAGAAAAAAAAGTAATATTGATCTCTTCCAATTGCATCAGGCCTTCCTAGCGGTATAATACATTTTATGGTATGAAAGTTCTTCAAGTATCTCCTGTGAAGAAGGAAAATATTTATCGATTTACAAACTTCTTTAATTTAAATTTTTTTAATACATTAAAAAAATTAAAAAATGACACTGACTGCGACAACTATGTCATACTAAGCGCAACAAGAAAAAACAACACGGCGACCATTCAGAGTTTTGGCCATATTGAACGTTATGGCATGAAATCAAAGAAAAATCGAGAAAACGCTTGTTAAAACATAGAGGCATTGTAAACATACTGAATCGACAGATAAATGAAATTTCGTATTGTCTTCCAGTCAAACCTGACTGTAAGTATACTGTACATTTGCAGTACGTCATGTCACGGTACTCTTCTTCTTAATTGATTCATTGACACCAATTAACTGAGTTATAAAAGCCACAAATAGTTCTGTCCAAATTAGAAACTAGTCAAGAAACTGTATCTTCTCCAGGACGAAGTTGGTGTGAGCAAATGGTGCAAAAGTAGAGAGTAAAAGTCAAACAAAATTTTGCTTACTTTGCAACATGTCAAATAAAAAAATCTTACAACAGAGAACCAGGAATTTTCAGTTAACGTGTTGAGTTAAAGTCTCCCATTATTGTTTCCCTCAGTTTTGTACGGCATGTATACTTTTATTATACCTTTTTCTCCCCCCCCCCCCAATTTATTAAATTGGTGGAAAATCGATGCACGTTTGGAAATTAATTTTGCAAGTCCTTGTCATGTAAATACAGCTAAATCCTAAAATCAAATTTACGGATTATATCTGACCTGTAATCGTTGATACAAAACGTTTTACTTCATTTGGACGTTATAAGAGTGAGGACCTGCAAGATTTCTGCAAACTAATTTTCTGTCAAATTTATTTGTATCAATCTAAAATTGGGCAAGTTCGGCCCACCCCAGCAGTACAATTTAGGGAGAGGGAAGCATTGTGAATGCACGGTGCAGCGATCATTCCAGAAATTTCGTCGTGGAGATTCCGATCTCGAAGGTCGCAGTAGGCCCTTCCATGAGGACGACTTACTCAAAACGTTGATTGAAGAGAATTATTCACGCAAGAAAACAAGGGAAATTTCGGAGCGTTAACTATACCACCGTTCGCCATCTCAACTGGGTAAAGTAAAGAAGCTCGAAAAGTGATTACAGCACAAACTAACCGAAGCCCAAGAAATCGACACTTTGAAATTGAAATTAATCGTCTATTCTGATGCGCCACCAAAATTATCCATTTTTCGATCTATTCATTACAAGCGCGGAAATCTATTCTGTAAGATGACTGGATGCGTACAGGTAAGTGTTTAGGCAAGGACGAAGCACCAAAACGCATCCCAATCTTCAACCAAAAAAAAGGTCATGGTGACTGTTAGCGCTGTTTACTATACTCGAATTATGGCGCAATATCACAGGAGAGCAATATTGACAAGAAATTGACAAAGTGCATGGGAAACTGCAGCATTGGTAATTTTTATTTTATCTCTCTTTCTTATTTAAATAAAAATGCATTGAAAACAGTAAAGAATTAATGACAATAATGATGAGTACCATAGGATGAAAAATATATTTTATACTTTCACTCTATCTCTTATCTTCCATATATTGCGTATATATTACACGGTACGTCAACACTATTATTTAATTATGTTAAGTTAATCTTCGATTTTCCATGCAAACCATGACCCTCAATTGTTATTCTTGTCTTGGGTAGAATAAAGTGAAGAATATTTCACACTAACGATCATAACCGTAGAGTGAAAAGTAAAGTTTTGGAAGTTTCACAGCCGATTAGATCCTATCAGATCCTAGCTTTAATGTATTACGTAAATATCATCGGGTTGATCGTAAAGTAAGAGATAAACCGTATATGTAATAATAATATTTATTTAGCAAAAAAAAAAACATTTGAAGAATACATAAAAATAAATTAAAATAAGGACTTATGTTACACGCAAATAAAGTAATAAGTATAGGCTTGTAACGTTTGTACACTTCTCGCGAGAACATTCATCTTTGACGATCGACCATTAACTGAGCACTGCATTCGACCCGATCTACTCGCTTTGAATGGAAATCGCACGCGTGTCTCCACCAAATCAATCCAGTGCGTGAACCAATATGTTTCTCTTTTAATATCTTCCAAAACTATAATACGAGACCGACGTGTGCAGACAAATTGAAAATTTAAAGGAATATTTTCATGAATGCTGAAAGTGAAACTAACAAAAGCAGTCTAAGCCTCAATAGATAAAATATAATTCGGTGCCCAGGGGGAAGCTGAAAGAACTTCTTTGTTCATAAGGCGACGCAGAAACCTTTCCACTAGTTCAAACCGTTGAAACACTTAATATTGAGCACCATGGCAGTAGAGACAGATAGTAGAGAGATAGAATAGAGAGAGAGAGAGAGAGAGAGAGAGAGAGAGAGAGAGAGAGAGAACAATAAGGGACTGAGAATACAACATTCACGAACACCCGATCTGACCTCAAAAAATTCTGGATATATAGGTGACAACTTCCATAGAAGCCCCAGTGCAATACCCTATCAAATGCCTGGGATATGTTCAAGAAGACACTATGGCAGTACTGTTTCAGCTGGACGGCGATCGTGTCGGTGATGGCAACGTGATGAGCTTGATGGATAGATTATTCTAGATAGATTGTTATTATTAAATTCCTCTGAAGACCTATCAGCAAAAACGAAACCCAGAATTATGAAAAAACTTTTGTTTCGAGGCCCGGCAGCGACGGCATTTACGCCAATAACCACACTCATACAAAAGAGAAATTTATAATTCCACACGTACAGTTATGTGAAGTTTTAAGAACGTGGATCTAATTATTAAAAAACTGAGAGCAAAAGGCGAAAATCGTCTTTCTTTCTACGATGTCTGGTTAAATCGCTTATGTACTTGCATGACATTTATGTTACAGATATTACTTTTCCTTCATGGATCACTAGAAACTGTAGTTTATTTTTTCCACGACGGCCTAATAGATCGATTTTAATAAATTGTATATTGTATTTAGTACATTGCTGACCACATGTGCAAGGAATGTGTGAACAAAGTTTCAATTATTAAAGCCTTTTAAGGAAAAAATCTAAAATCATTTATTGCAACCTTTAATTTGTTATGGGTCAATGTCAGAAAAACGTTGTTTTTGTCAAGGGTGCTACTAAAACCGCCATATAGAAAATTTTTTGTGTAGCCAAACGTAAAATTTTAACGTAAAACATAAAGTAAACAGTCGAATCGAACGGTATATGCAGAAAAATTAAACTGTTTTCTATGTTCAAATTTAAACAAATATTTTCTGCTTTCTATTGCTTTTCCATTTGCAACTTTAACAATTGCAACGAGTTCAATTTTTGGGTAAATTGACGATTCAATATTCAATCGAATGGTCTAATCAGGGAAAGAGATTTTTGCTAAATGCATTATTTTTATACTGATCCGTACGATTATTATGTGAATGTAAAAGAAAACCCCATCATCACTTATAATTTGCATGGACCTGTCTGCCTGCTCTAGCGTAACTCTTTATATTAGATTTTCCCATTAACTTCCAGCTCATCCAAAGCGTGTTATAGTTATTGCAGACAATAATAGAACGATTTACGACGAGAACACATAATTCAAACGAATGAACGAGAAGAAATGAATCAGGACTCCTGACATGCCTATAAATCAGGCGATCGACCAAATAAACGATTTTACCATGTGTAGGTATTAATTGAAAAAGAGGACTTGGTCAGCCGACAAATAAATTTAATATGATGGTTCAAATCGGACTATCTCTACCACAAAACTCAGTGGTGTTAACAGGCAAGTGAACATGAGATGAACTCTCGGATTACAAAATATGAATAGTATTTTGGAATCGCTATAAATAGATCTCCTTACTTAGTTGTTTGTAGCCAGCAGCTAGGTCATGAGAACGTATCTATGAACGACTAGTTCATTTCAGCAACTCCCACATACATTTTAAACCTAAACATATTTTCACTTACCAGGCTTGTGTATTTTTTAAATACTTACATTGGTTTCTTTTAAATTATTGTTCCCCTTAGGTCAGTGAAACTATACATTTACCCTAATAAATACGTTTAACCACACGAGGCACAACCCTCAAAGCCATTTATTTTGTAAAACAGCACTGTATACAGTACAATATTTCTGTTTTATCAACAAATTTCTATGGCCCAGAAGCTTGTTCATGTGTTCAAGCATATTCCGAATTGGCACTTGAGAGCTTTTTTATTTTATATATGCTGTTATATGCTACGTTATACCTTAATTGTAAATTTATTTCATATTTTACAACGTGGAAAACAGATAAAGAAAAACTGTACATCCAGATCCCTTAGACTATTACATTTATTTTTAACGTTAACTGGCTTAGTACGTTTAGCACATCATTTCACCAATGTTGAACACTTTATTCTCAATCGCCTAAAGCAAACTCATGATCATTATCCTAAAACCACGGCTGCGGCAATGTAGATTGAAGGTAAAACAACTAACATCCAAAACCACATGTAATTTTATACACATAAAAAAAGTCCTCGACATGTTTGACTTCCGCCGCAATATGCTTCAAGAGCAGGAGTATTTTCTCTTAATGCCAAGTAATCAGAGCCCTTGGGCATGTAAACAAGTACATTTCAATATAAAATCATCGCATTCGAGAGAGGTGGTACATTCAATTTAATTTGAACGGAGGTAAAACTGAATATATAGATATCGTGCAGGTAGCCAGACAGCGATCTGAGTTTTTTTCTTAATGGCCTTATGAACTTTGCATATTTAGCCAGAGACAATATTATAGTGCGTGTTGAGTTTTTTCGGGGGGGGGTTGAGAGGATATCGTGAAAAAAAGGCCAGAGGCGACGGCGGGAATCGAACCGCGACCGCGGCGTCTACTAGTCGAGAGTCTTTCACGCTAACCACTCGGCTACCGCGGCCTCCGATTTGAGTATTAAATTACATCATCAACCCAAGAATGCTTGCAAAACCATACGTTCGGAAGGAGCAGGTTAGGTGCGCAAAACTGCATCTTTTTTTCTATTGTGCCCCAAGATATTACGGTTAGAAGTGAACGAAGAAGTAAGGAAACAATTTCCTACTGCAAACAACGGACTGCTACACCACTGAGGTAACTGGCCCCTTTTTTGTACAGAAATTTATACTAGTGAATCAGTAAACAAGACATGGTGTAAGTGGGGAAACTAAGAATTACTCGGTGGATGCAAATACTCTAAAAAAGGTCAATTACAAGATTTGTAAAGATCGTCTTATAAATTCACAACCTGATCACACTTAAAATTTTTTCATACTTATGCAGTTATTTCTTACTGTTTATTGATTAATTATTTATTGTTTTTATCATTGAACAATTATACATTGATAAGAACTCTTTTTTTAATTCAAAAGTCGTAACAAGGTCAATTCACATATTGGGCACCTGTTAGTTCCTTCTTCTTTGGATGGAGCAACGGATGACTGCCCGGTCTTCTACGTAAAGAGTACGGCGAAGTATAATATTGGAGAGGGTCGCTAGGAACTCAGTAACAACAGTTAGCTTTTGCCATTCACGTTAATAAATACTTTAAATCTTACCAATTCTTTAACACAAAATTCTTTAATATATTGTCCATGTATTACATTGTCCTGTGCTTAAAGGTATGTGGTGTTAGTGACTGTTAGTTAATGATTATTTGGAGATCGTGAGATGCGGTCTGGTAAGACGTAGGATTTAGAAAAACATTTTCTTTATAGTGCCAACGTTTTGAACTTCATTGAGATCATGTTCATGGCCTGGGATCTATAAAAATTTAAACAATGATCGAAACGTCGGTATTATAAAGACAATGTTTTTCTAAAACCTACGTCACACCAGACCGCATCTCACGATCTCCAAATAATCATATGCTTAAAAGTTTGGAAAAAATACTAACTAATAATCATGCTACCTCTTCACGGTAATTCTTTTATACGTACGAGACCTTTATCATAAAATGTTCTCATTTATATGTATACACTGAAGGCCACTTTTTCGTTTAAAAGTCGGAACAGAGAATTTAGAAATTCACTGTGGTGAAAGAAAATTTTTATATCGTCTAGTTCCCTCGTGCAACTAATGTATAACATTGATTTCTACTCGTACTCATTCTTATATGCGTTTTTGGTTTTAATATAAAGTTGATATCCGTAAGGCGATGAGTATTTGTGGGTCGGTGAAATACTCAATTTATTTTCTTAGTTCTCCATTTATCACATTATAATCAAACTTTGAGGGTGAAAGCCGATAGTACGACATGAGGAGGATAGGTGAGAAGGTTTGTGGGTTGAGGTATCATGCGGAGAACTTCGAAGAGAGGCAAAATTAGGTCGTTGTAAGGCCATCATTGTAGAGGGGTAATTAATATTATTACTTTCTTGGGAAGCTGATGGAGGATATATATGGAGTTCAAGGATCATAACCAGAATTATTATTGTTGGGTAGTCAGTTATTATGATCTAATTGACTTCTTTTGGAGGAAAAGGCTTAACAGAGAGTGAGAATGGATAGGGGATGATCAAATCTTCATGAATTTAATCAATATAAAAATAATATACAAAAATTACTTATTTTTCTTACAACTTCGTTAAAAATAACATAAACAATTATAAGTGCGTTAGGACCTCACTGATGTACTGAAAATTTTTTCATGTTGACCTATACGATCTCTATAAAGAGCCAAGTCATGTCACTCTAAATCATGTAAGACAAGTCGAGCTACATGCCGAAAATGTGTCAACCTGCACGTTAACGCTGACTGCCTTATATTGCCAACAGATAAATTGTGTGGTCTAAAGATTGCCCAGGTTGAAACACTGGCCCATTTGCCCCTTCCCTTGGTATTTTCCCTCTAAATACTTGTAGAACGATTTGCCCGGTTAAAACGAGTGCGCGGCATTTTTAGAAGCCAAGCTATCCAGATTATTCGGTCCCAGGCTTTCTCGGTATTGGACCGGAGAAGAGAATTAGGAAGGGATTAAAAAAAATAGAGGAAGAAGGGAAATCCAGTCCCCTTGGAAACTAGAAGGACGGAATTTATCCATTAGGCTACCGTGTCGCTGTTCTCACGGTGAGTGTAAACTGGTAGCACTTTAAGCAACTCTAATTTACTCTCAAAATACCGTTTACGAAAACTGCACCAGCACGTAATAAAGCCCGGATCTTGACGAGTTTCAACCATTGCAGATTTATTACATTCCCGGAGACAAGAGGAGGACGATTTTCATTTATATTTTTTACAGTATAATTGATGTCTGCCTTAGGTGCGCTCAAGGCTGTTGAAAATACCTTTTTCATAAATAAAAACGGTTGGTAGTTGGTAAAATAAATTGGAACGTTTATCAAAAGGTTACTCGTTTTAACGAAGGACTCAGTTCGCACTGGATGGAGAATAAACGGTTCCTGTTAAAATCGGAAACGACTTATAGCTGGCAATTCGAGGATTACATCCGCCTTGCGACACAGATAAAACTACCAATTCATGAAATGAGTACTAGACATATAACTCATTATCCACGTAATAAAGAAGTTACACGGGAGAAAATTAAACTTTAAATTAAATTTTATTTAAGCTATTTAACTATTTATTACTAATTAAATACCTTAAATAAAATTTCAAATTAGGTAGTTAACCAGTAAACAATTATTTTATTTTCATTATTTTCAGAAAAAATAGCTGTTAATAATAGACAAAAAATTTGACTAATTTTGTTGTCCTATTGCAATGATGTTACGTTTTGTATAAAATAAGTAATAATGTACACACATTGTTTTCAAATTATTCTATTTATTCTATAATTTTAAAAAAGCACTGCTGGATTGATTCCGTAAAATAAAGAAATCTACCTCTACTATTTACTGCCGTGAGGGTTTTTATTTGTTTATGTTTTGTGCAAAAAAATTATATTGCAAAACATGATTTTTTTTCGTGATCAGACATGTCCTTCTAGTGGTTTTCTGATTTCTGCTTGTAAACTTCTTTGATCTCTTCATGTGATAAGCCGGCGATCATTTTTTTATATTCGTTAATTTTGGTGACTAAAAACATTTACATTGCTGACTACGACAGAAAAACATTTTTGATACTTAAGAAATTATGCGTCTTTTTGAAATTAAACTATTCAAGCGTTTAAATTAAGTCATTTTTTTAGTATTCATCTTTGAAGAAGGGAAAAATATTGCGTTAGAACGAAAAAATAACGTGTAGTTTGCTCCCAATTTGCACGTTTTTAGGTCCCTTGTATAAAACAGTCAAATCCCCCCCCCCATGATGACCGACCAACTTTGATCTGCCTTTGATTTCTCTTTATTTACTGGTTTACTTTTTTAAGGGACTTGGTACATCGGATAAGTCAAGCTAAGGCAGAAAACAGTTACATACATAAATATACATTGAAATTAAACTATCGCCCATATGAAATGGCGGGATTGTTTGTACAATTGTTTAAACATGTATTTAATTGAAATTAAAAGAATTCAATTAGGGATCCATTTTCTCACGCGTGCCCAGTTAAAATGTTTATGGGTGGATGGCCGTTAAAGGCGTGAACAAGGCGAACAACAACATCGTCCCCGACGACCGTTTCCATCACGACTTTTGAAATCGAATCCAGAGGATTTTGATTTACAAGCTAGAAAGCAATAATCACTTCCCGCTTTTACCCCAACTGAAAAATAATTACCGAATTTAAATAGGGGAAAGTGTGGAGACTCGTTCATAGACTCATATTTACAATGACAGTACCGTGTGTACTAACGTCTCATTACGATGGCTATTTTTACACTTTGCCGAACAATGACCGGCAATGGACACCCTGATTTTAACCTAGTACATTTTCCATTTTAATCAACCAATTTAAACTATTCCGTTAATGGTAGAGAAAGCCTTATCACGTCAAGTCCAGCTAAAGGAGAGCATACATTCCAAAACTTATCCATAAACTCGCTTTTTGAGATTTGATATAAAATTGCCAAGAGTAAGTGTAGAATATGTTTCAATTTTGATCACAGGTGCTTATACAGATATACTTAATCCAACTCAATAGTTTTCGACCAGCTCTTTATAAAAGTGTTTGCTTCATAGATACCTAATAAGGATGGACATGTATTGGTGGACCCATTTTGATGCTATTATTAAGTTGACTGTTATCACTATAGAAGTTTTCGTTTTTCTAATTAGGCTTGCTGCTGAAGTGGAAGCCATTTGTTTTTTCGGAAGATATCGTTAGTTTTCTCCATTACTTTACCTTTAGAATTCATTGATTTTGGTTTTAGTCGAAAGTGTGAGTGCTCCTCTACTATTGTTTGTTTTTCAGCATGTTCCATCCCTGCAAATCAGCATTAGGATGAAGTATGAAGTTTGTCAGAACTTCCATGCGGTTTGTCTGTCTAAGATTCTGTATATATTTTTGAATATTTGAAATAACAATTATCGTTTTATCGTTTCTGATCAACTTGATCAGCGTTTAATCACCATTATCATTGTTCAATTAGGATATGCTTATCAAATAACAGAAGAGTTTATGCTCGTAGGTTTATGGTGCTGATAAAGAGAACGTTTATTTTTTAAATTCAGTTTATTCAGTCGCCTATTAAGTTCTAGTCTTTTCAGTACATTGTGCGTCCGACATGAAGTTCAAGGCAAACTTGCTTCAATACGGAAATACAAACCTGAGAAACAAAATACTAATTGTTAAATTTCTAAGTAAAGTATTTACAATGTTGAGCAAGCAGTTTGGTTTTCTCCGATGTCCATGATTTTCCGATCATAGGTATAGTACTAAAACAAAAACTTGTGGTAATTAGTGACCGTTAATTTAGAAACCATGAGATGCGGTCTGGTGCGATTTAGGTTTCAGAAAAACATTTTCTTTAACGTGCCAACATTTCGATCTTTACTGAGAACATCTTCAGGGCTTAGCACTCTCGACACGACACATAAGAATGGCACAATCACAAAGAAGACAAACACTTTGAGCCCAGAAAAGATCTCAACAAAGATCGACACGTTGGCACGGTGAAGAAAATGTTTTTCTGAAACCTGCAACACCAGACCGCATCTCACGATTTCTAAATAAATAAAACAAAACCCTCACTCCTTCCCAAACAGGGTATTTTCAACCCAGTAAAGTAGTGATTAATTGCTTTAAATTCTTAATGTTATGTTGCAATCGGGTGCAAGAGATAGATCATGCTCTAATGTTCTTCAAGCTAGAGTATTCAACGATTACTCAATTTGGGGTAATTTTATCCATCTTATTTTTTCCTTAATGTATCGAGGATATAGAGAAATTTAAAAATTACTCTTTATAATCGTAACTTGAACTGCATCTTGTAAGCTAGAAGCTGTTCCATGAAAGAACCCGTAGATAAAGAGATCAAGGTAGTGTGTAAAGCAAGAAATTATGATCAAGTTGGTATACACATTGGCATAAATAAAGACAAAATCCGCATACACAAATATCAAAAGTACTTATATTCGTCATTTTTAAGGCAATCTCGGGATCAATTGTGAAAATCAGAAAGTGCGACGACAAAAAATTCGTGAATACTTCAGTTAGGCCAATTTTCTTTTGAAGATTTATGGCGTAGGGTCCGCTCAAAGGATGAGCCCGCCTCATATGTCAAATCCTTTTTAGAAAGCTGTACTGGTTGTTGCGATGGTTCTCGAACATCCCGTCCTTCTCCGGTTATGTCAAATTGCTAGTCAGAACCGACAAATTAAATCAATTCATCTAGACCGAATCCCGGTAAAACCTGTTTCATACGTTGTGTGGCATTCAACGTTTGAAATCAACTGGTCACAGAATTTGATTCGATAAACATATATATTGAGGTAATCACATCTTCGAGTTAACCGTAATCTGTAATTATCGTTTTAGTGTATAGTATATTTTATAAATAATTTAATTTGATTTTTCAATTGTTTGCCCTGTGAGATGCTTTTAATCATTTCAGAAGAGTCCCAACAAATTAGAAATGACAGACTAATCAACTTAAAGACAATCAAACTATAGGTCATCAGGGCTTGTGTATGTTTTCTGACAAATCTATTATGTTTTTTAATAATTTGAAGTACATTAAAACATCTTCAAGCACGAAACAAGTAACATTGAGCAAGGTAATATGTACCGTAACATGTATGTAAATTAAAACCTAGAGTGGAGGAAACACCCATTGGTATTAGTCCAATGATACTAAAATATTGTCTGTTTAATTGATTCTTGTGTTATTATCACTTTCACTATCACCACCATCACTTCCTAGAACTCCCGGCCATTGTCTCTTCAGTCTGCGAAGAGGGTTTGAGGGGATTCGTCGGGTTTTTGATGTACTGGTACGGTAGTTGGAAGGTTTTTGTGACGGAAACGAATTTCATCTTAAGCGAAAGGGGTATGTAAGTCTGTAAGTGCTGTTAGGTTCAATACACAAAATGGAGCACCTAATATTTTCATAGTATTAAGGAGTGGGCCGTTTGAATATGGTGGATGTTGGAATATTTGGTTGAACCCCAAACTTCCTGTCCGTATATCATTACCAGCTTAACATGGTCTTGTACAACAGCCTTTTATTTTTGTGAGGAACATTAGAACGTTTTTCAAGAAGGTGCAAGCGTTTTATATCGTGACATAACCTCCTGACGTTTCAGTCGTACAGTCCAACGTACCGCACCTTGTCGGCAGTTGTGGGGGGGGGAGAACCGGAGGGGAGATAGTTTTACGGAGAGTGAAGTAATGAGGGTTAACTTTGATCCTTTTCGTTGTACACCAAGAGACCAGTAGTATGGGATGTTGTTGGAGGTTTAAGGTGGAAATAACATGGTCGGAGTTTCTAGAGAAGCGAATGCCCGGGATGAGATGGCAATTCAGCTGTATACACGTGGTATGATGTAGGGGCCAGAACGCTACCCTCAGGAAGTGCATGGAATATTCAGAGATGGAATGGCCTTCCACGACTTGGAAATACGGTCAAAGAAGTAACTGTGCAGTATAAGATGTTGATGGAAAAATACTAAAATCACATGTATCTTGTTGGAAAATGAATGCTTTAGGTCAAGGAAGCGTACATGAGCCTTTTTGAATTTATTGGAGGGGGGATTGGCGTTCGATGACAGAAGAATCGGTCAGTGAACTGTGCAGTATGAGATAGTAGGTGCCAACTCTATCTAAAGCTTGGCTTACTTCAACAAAGGGACCAGAACAGTCTCATTTCAAGGGAGTAAAAAATAATATCCACCATGCAGTGAAACTGCTGGACAGTTGAGTGACCGTTGCGACACCCAAATTAATGATCTGGGATTAGATTCGGAAATTTTATAAAATTTCACCCAATGTGGGTAGTAGAATTGGCCTGTATGAAGTAGTACAATGTGTTGACTTGTTGGCTTATGGGACATCCAAGCTATAGGCAAGTAAGAAAAAAATTAAATAGGAATGTGATGAGTATGACGGCATTTTTGGGTAGATGTTGGAGAATTTTTTAGGAAATAAGATCCAAACCTGGAACCTACTTGGATTTTGGGTGTTGTATGGTAGAATGAACCTCAGAAAGTGAAAATGGTTTAGAAGGGAGGAATGTTGGAATCGGTGAAAGATTTTGCTAAGAGAAGGAAAGAAAATCTCATTTAGGTTCCATAAACAATAAAATAGTTCGGGCACACAGCGATAATTAACAAAATCAGGCACCCATTCTTGGAAATTGGGACTGGCTGCATAATCTCGCAAACACTCTTCGCAGCTATCTAAAGGCCAACATACAGAACTGAAGACTCAGAACACGGGATGAGAATTCTGTAAGAAATCATAGGCAATTCAAAATAAATTAGGTACCTGGATCAAGCATTTTCTGTACAAATATGAGTAATCAATCTCGTAAGGGAATTAAACATCGGTCTTTCAACCCGTAATACAAACCATCGACACTTGTACCTTTCTATCTTAAGGGAGGTTAAACTGACAAAAAATTCCTCATAAGGCCACGCTACTATTCAATCTTCAGCAAGTAAAAACGTTACGTCAAAATAAGGGTATTAAGTATCAAAGGGTTATGGAGGGAATACTGAGTACTTCACAAATGAGTGAATGGTGTGTAGTAAGTGAGAGTGTCTCGGTTCGATTTTAGGAAATGACGACATTTGGGGCTGAAGCGACGTAGCTTAGGAATGACAAAATTGACGTCTATTCTTGAGTGCAACGATGTGGGTGATGCTCGAGGCCTCCTATAATCTAAAAGCTGAAACTGCTTGAGGACTGCAAGAAATAATAGACTAAGCTCTGTATACGCGTGTATGTATGCACATGCGAGTGTATATTTCAGTTAAACTAAACCAATAATAACTAATTCTTCTTTATTTTGAATCATGAAACTAGACAATCGATTTACTAAAATCGATTTATTCTTTCGATCCTGACAAAAATTATTAAGCAATGTACATTGTAAATAACTTTTATTATTGTCATGTTGTACAGTTTTTTAAGGTATATAATATATAGTGTATATAATTACTTAGGCATTTTATTTACTTCCAAGCTTTCTTTATAGAGAGAGCTTCAAAGGCGTCGGCAGCTAAATTGGGATTGAATCAAAACTGGTTGACTTTTAAGACCCACAACACGATCAATGTGAAGTTTAAATATGTTTTTCAAGCGTCTCTTTGCTATGGGTTTCAGAAGTGGGACTTCAGAGATTCGAAGGTGTGGAAAAAGTCTAGCAATTTTTCATAAGCAATCCTCCAGCGTTGTTCGATCTGAAAAAGCCAATTTTCAAAGGTTACTCTTTGGTTGAGCTACGTTAGCACCGTGTGGAATAGGAGTGAGCAGGGTTTCTGTTCGCTTTGCAATTCGCATGCCCTCGAATCTGTTTTTTCATTTTTTGGCAGTGTTCAATTCTGAGTTACATCCCCTTTCTTCACCAAGGAGTGAAGTGGCTTCATACTGTCAATGAGTGAAATTCTGTTTTTTTTATTGTCTATTTACTGTTATGTTATTCTTCTCTCTATGTTATTTTGGTTTATATTGTAAATAAAACAGTTTTCCATTCATTCATGTTACCTCACAATATATACTGGAAAAGATTCATTGATACATCAAATTTTTCAATAGTTATTCAGAAATCGTGAGATACGGCCTGGTGTGACGTAGGTTTCAGAAAAACATTTTCTTTATCGTGTCAACGTTTCTATCTTTATTGAGATCAACTGCAGAGCCTGGGATTTACCAGCATTGTTTGAATTATAGAAATACATATAATATGTGAAAAGATAAATTCATTAAAAAAATAAACATTTATTTTATTGTATAAATTCACTGTTTTCCACACCCTACATGTATTTGTTAAATTTAAACAATGTTTGTAAATCCCAGGCCCTGAAAATGATTTCAATAACGATCGAAACATTGACATGATAAAGAAAACGTTTTTCTGAAACCTACATCACACCAGACCGCATCTCATCTAATCTAATCTCCAAATAATTATTAACCATCATCGTCACTAATCACCGCACATTTCTCAATAGTTTGGATAACTTGTTTAAATTTTAATTTTATTATTTGGTTTCATCGGATCATTTTTGCCATCTGACTGCCATAAACGTAATATTATCGTTTTATAAATATTAAATTTAATATACGTATATAATAATAAATAGGATAATAATAGTGAAAACATTTTTATCCTCTTTGCAATATAGTTTTACATTCTTAAGTTCATTCGGACGACCGGATTTCGCCTAGATGAAAGTTTTGCCTATAGATTGAGCAACAGTTAATATTGAAAACAGGTAGATTCGAATAGAAAAAGAAGTGTGAATATTGTAATAAGCATGAACGTACTTTTTGTGAGTGTGGTCAAAAGGAGCAGGCACAAAGAAGGCGATGAATGAGCAAGCCGAAGAAAATCCCAGGTGCAAATTGATTTTTTTTCATCTCAATCGTACCATTTACGTGATTGTCGACAAGGCAATTTAAAAGGTGTCGAAAGGTTCGGGATTAGCGAAGGGGGTTGAAAGACCAAAGCGACCGTCGTACCTCCATGGTGGGCGTCGAGAGAAAGTAAGAGGATCGGTGGGGGAGAAAGATGCGTGTCGTAAGCGACCACAATGAGAACGTGCCATCTTGAACCACAACAATAACACGCTGGATTAGTTGTTCACGATCCCTCGGACCAGTTATGAAATGACCCAGTGATGAAGATGATGGTACGAACGACCGCGACCCCTCACCCATGGCCGGTTTTGAAACGTTGGACAGTGGCATGATAAGACTGACCGAGTAGTTTCCCCTTTTTTAATTTAAAAAAATTATCCAATGCTAGAACATTTAAGATAAAAAATTAATTTGTACATTGCTAGAAAATTTTAGATTAAAAAAATGAAGTTATACAATGCTAGAAAATTTTAGATTCACTCGAAGTAGTCACAAAGTTTTTGTTTTCCGATACAAAACTTAATTTAAGTGATGACAAATACTTTGAATTGTACAACTTTTTTTAATCTAAAATTTCTAGTATTGTATAATTTTTTTCACATCCTACTTGTATTTGTAAAATTTAAACAATATTTATAAATCCCAGGCCCTGAAGATGATCTCATTAAAGATTGAAACTTTGGCAAGATAAAGAAAATATTTTTCTGAAACCTACGTCACACCCAGACTGCATATCACGCCTCCGAATAATTATTAATTTTATATTTTTGTAGTGACGTTAAAACATTAAAGGAAGAAATTACGTCTAACTATGAAAGCATTTTTGAGGCATTCGAGGAGAACGTAATGTTATAAAACTATCTTTTAGCAAAGAAAAATGCTTCATAGCCTTCCAAGAAAGGTAAAATCTGTAGTAATAAATAATATTAAAAAGCACAGAACACAACAAATGTTCCTGTCTCACGGCTCTTACAGTCGGATCAACTTTAGCAGTAGTTAGTTTGGTAATTTCTGTAGTTAGACAATGTAGAAATTATTCTTAGCATGTTGACGTTATTCATCTTGTTGAACACGAAATGTCAAGAAAGACTATAATTACTTTTCAATACTACAGATTAGTTTGGTTAGTCAGGTATATAAAGAGGGTGACAGAAGATGGCCGGGCGAACCACTGGAAAACTTGTGCAGATTAATCACTTTACTGAACATGAAATCACCAGTCTCTACTAGACCTCCAATAAATATAGCTACAATATTGATTGGTGCGGCATTGGCGAAATGCCTAACAGCGTTGGATATATAAAAATAGCGATAACAGGTAGATCAGAACATATGAAACGGCTTAACTACAGGCATTAGTACAGCGATGAAACTATGGAGTTTGGCCGCTTCCCATCGGCTAAATTGCACTTGAGTAGTGTGTAATTTCCGTGCAGAGTATTGTTCGGTTTGTAAACGAAGTCCCTTCTATGTGCGGTGACCTATCATGTTGGGAGAAATGTTCAAAGGAAAA
The DNA here is from genome assembly GCA_039619505.1 of Cimex hemipterus. Classification (NCBI taxonomy): domain Eukaryota; kingdom Metazoa; phylum Arthropoda; class Insecta; order Hemiptera; family Cimicidae; genus Cimex; species Cimex hemipterus. The sequence continues at coordinate 631,842 of CM077099.1, read as the reverse complement.
GAGTGCCGTCTGTTTCGACGATCATATCGTGTAGATGTGTTTCACAAGGGGTCGCGCGAGGCTGCCTGGCCGACTAGGCTCTATGTGTATGCATAATAAAATATGGCGGCCGGTCACACATTGTTAAGTAACGAATCGTGCGATTCTAAAGTTCATATCCTCCGGTCATTTCGGCTAAAGGAAATCACACCTTTTAATGCTCTCTCCCACGACCGTTCTTCCTCGATTCCAATCTACAATTGAAAATGTGTCGAAATTTCCCAGGCCGAAGAATTAAAAGCCTGTACGATTCATATATTTTCAATGTTTACTTCGCCCTTTTACCAGATTTTTGACTCAAATAACGACTGAAGTTTTATCGTAAATTTTGTTGTGTATGAGAACGTTTTCAAATGGGCCACGCATCACTTAAAAACTTTTGTGAAGAAGAAATCATCGAGGTTGAAATCCTCCTTCATCATCAAATTGAGAAATATGTTCTTAGTAATATATATGGAGCACTACTTAAAAGGCAAGATTTATGAAACTAGTCAAACCGGTCCTTACTAAATCTGGAACACAATATTCGATAACGTCGTTCCTGTTCATCACAGGAAAAAAATTGCCCATAAAATTCATTACTATTTGATGTTTCTTCACAACTTCAATAATCGATCACTAAAACTATAAATAACAAATCAAAACAAACAATTACAAAACGCTCATATCCATATATAGTTCAGGAAAATTCATCGAAAGATTAGACCGAATAAAAAGAATGGACATTAAAACAAAATAATAACGTTAATGACATATATTTAGATCAGTATAAGCAGATATTTGATTGCAAAAAGCTTGCCTATTTTCTGGATAAATTTTAAACTTAATTCAACCTAATAAAATTAGAACTACTTTCTATCCGTAGCTATAGTCATATTGTTATCCCGAGTACACCGATCGTGAAAGTGCGTGACGGCTTTTCGGCCACTCGGTCACTGGCGAGTAGGGGCCGCGGCCGGCATCATGGTGAACAATGCCCGTTTCGTTCCGCCCTTGGGGCCAGTTTGTTTGGATATTTCACTCAACCCCCGGGCGACGAGGTGACCTCACAGAACCCTCCCACCATTTATTGCTCGGCCGGACAAAAGATGGGCTCGTTTCGACTTTAAGCACAACTTCCGCTTTGTAAAGTGGAAACGTTCGAGAGTAGCCTTGGTAACGGGAAATGTGCCCTGTACAACTGACATATATGTGAAACTTTGCTACATACATAGCTTTGAACAGACTTGGACACGAAGTTAGCAATAATTCGTTTACATTAAAACACTTTCTGTTTGTTTCTCCATTCCTCCTTCCACTCCCCTTTCTCTCCTTTTCGTTTTCGATTCAAGAACATAAATAAGTAAAGTAACAAATTAGATGCTGTTTGAATAAGTTAACTGCTGCTCGAAATGACTTAATTGCGATCTTTACTATAAGTAGGTTCATATCACACCTCAATTCACACGTTATTAGTTCTTTCCTTTTTTCCATCTATCCCTTTTCTATCTATCAAACTCGCTCTTTCACACCTCTATTTTATGTATATAATGTACTGTCCACCTCTCCGTCTTTTTCGATATTTTCTTTCGCTAAATAGCTTACCCCTTTTCTCTGTCACATACTCCCTTTTTATTATTTCTTTCTCTGACTTTCTCTCTCTCTCTTTCTCGTTTTGAGAAATAACTCACCCATTCCCCCCTTCTCTCTCTCTCTCTCTCTCTCTCTCTCTCTCTCTC
>CM077099.1:584597-620085 GCA_039619505.1 Cimex hemipterus | reverse complement strand
TATATATAGTGGTCTTAGTATTAAATTTTAGAAGGGAGCAATTTTAATAAAAGTGATATCATTAAGTTCAATCGCGTCCTATATACTGTGATTTATTGTATTTATAAAAGAAAATTAATGAATAAAAAATACATACTCTAATGAGAAATCTGTCAGGTTGAAAATAGGTATGCTAAAATGGTGACTAGGAATGAGATCCGGAAGAGACTATGAGGTACCTCAGACCTTAAAAGCACGGCTACAAGTGGTATATCCTCTGATCCGATTATCCCGATTTATTATTCATTTAGTTTCATTTGGAATTGTAAGATGAGCGCATAGAGATCATGTACAATGGGCTACTAAGGGGTCTGATGCCCTTAAAGGACAGAGGTGAGGCCTAACGTCAACTCAATGGCTTATAAAGCAGCTTAAAGATGGGTTCGAATCTTAGATTATACCACAGTAAGAAATCGTAGAGCAGTCTTAACGGAACAGCACGAAATCTTCCAAAAACAAGTCAAGCCAATTAAGTATCATCACGGGTCGAATCGAATATGGCGTTATGCAATAAAGTTCTATATTTGTTGACGATTTCCTCGCGTGTCCTGAAATGGTGATGACAATGAAATGCCCAGAAGATTTTTATTTTATAATTAATGTAAACATACAAAAATTGGGTGGTACAGTGTAGACCCTTTCTCAATCCAGGTTCTTCTTTCTCTTTCTTGTGACTTCTCCCAACCATTGGTTATAAGGGGGGGGGGGGGTTTGCAGGCGCGAAATAATGGTGCAGACTAGAGGGTGTGACAGCTTCTCTAAAGTTCAGGAGTCCCTCAAATAGCGTCCTTTATCGAAGACAGTGTCTTATAGGGTGTGATTAGCAATTCCACTTTAAACAAAACCGCAGCCGGAGCGGGATCCGGAATTTCGTACGCTGGGGGAGGTCCAACACTCTTGGGATAGAATGGTCCTCTTATCTAGTGAGTGTATGGTAGATCAGGCTGATGCATTAATGCGGACCCGACCACTCAGAATGGGCAAGCGGGGAATGAGGACCGTCTTGGTCCCTCGGGGTTGGTGCGGGAAATGCGCCATTTCTCATCTTGAGAATCAAGACATCCGGCATGGCCAAAGAGATACGGACGTTAAAGATCCTCATTGTCCTTTTCTGGACGACCGAGTATTATGGAACCTTATGTCAGCAAAGGTAAAGGTAAGGGTCGTAAGGTGTTGAGGGAAGTGCCGTGCAATATCTAACCTGAAAAGTAACGGATCTAGGATTCTCCGTTGAGGAACGCCAGAGACAAATGAACGGAAAATGTTCAGGTTCGATAGGTAACATGGAATAAACGCCAGATTAGTACGATTGTAGAAAGAAATTGTATGTACTGGATGATTAAGTTTTAACCGTAAGTCTTGAATCAACGCCTGGGAGACGACTAGTGAGACTTGAGGGCAAAACTTATTCCAATCTAGAAATGCGATGACCTCTATTAGATGATGAATTCCGTTGACTGTCGAATGGACAGAGGTAATATGGATTGAAATTTGATCGAATCTTTCTTTCACATCACAATTTCTATCAACTGAAACACAGGTGATAACTTAGAAATTATTTTTGAAACATCGTGCTTTTTAATAGGACATTGTAGTGTTTAATTACGGCTGAAAGTTCAAATTTTGGATTTTTTTTTAGTTTTAATTGGTTTTACAATTGTACATGTTTTCAGAGAGAGATGATAATAAAGGAAGATTTGTACAATTATAATGCCAGACGACTATCCGCTTGTTTTAGACTAGGTCTATGGATAAATTCTTTGTCATAATATTTATTTGTGAGTCTTTTTTGAATTCATTACAGTCATTTTCCAAAGTGTAATTAGAAATATGTAAAGTGTAAAGTATCATAATATAATGCAATAAATCAAAATCTGTCAACAAAAATCCGTTTTTCCTGGATGTGATTAATCCATCAACCTTAAGCAAGATGAATTACAGGGAATCAATTAACTATTTTCTCACATTAAGATTCGGGGGCGTTTGGAAATTTTAAGCCCGCATATACGCCGAACCGTCCACCTTTGAATATTGCATAAGCTTTCTTCTAGACGGAGCTCCGTTATGAATATTGTATTGTGCCTCTAGCAATAAAATACGGAGTTTTATTGTACAAAGCCGGGGATAGCTAACCGTTCCGACTGGTATCTTAGCTGCGTTTTTAAATGCTGAGATACTGTTTTCCATTTAGAACAAGCCTCTCGTGACTATTTGAATATTAAAATGTATAACGCAGAAAATTATTTATAGCTTTTAAAGAACAGACCTGCGTGTAAATCTCATGAAAGAATCATATACACATATGAAGGCAGGTTAATACAGGCAGGTTAAAAGTCCGAATGTGAAAAAAAGTTGAGATTCGGATCAAATAGTAACAGAAAACAGTAATAAACATAACAGTAACAAACTAACAGTAATAAAAATAAAATGCTACACAATAAGCACAGTGTGTCATCAGTAAATCAATAAAAAAATAGGTTCATACAAAATATAAAAAAATGGAGAAATAATTGAAGCATGAAAGTGAAGCCTAAAAATAATAATAATAAAAATAAAACAAATTAAAAATGAAGATCAAAGTGTACCTTATTAAACAATAAACAAAATAAATTAAGAAAGATTAAAAAAGGGTGACTGAGAAAAACCTGTTCATCAACCTTTAGATTTGTTCATAGAATTGACCATCCTGATCGAACCATCGAACCATATTTGACGTTCCGCCACCTTTACCTTTTGTATTATTTGGTTATAACATAATTTTCTGACAAAATTAATCAAAAAAACGCCATCAAAATGATGAATAAAAAATGATCGAAGAAAATTAGACTCTCCACAAGTTGCCGTTGTCTTTGGTCAAACAGCAAGACAGATATTATTGGGTTGTCCGGAAAATAATGCAGGATTTTAAGTTTTCATTTAAAAAAATCTATATAAAATATTCTGTTTACGTTTACAGGATTACTCATTTGTATGAATGTCAACACTTATTAATCCTCTTCCAAATAATATTGTTTGTTTACCTCTGTAGCATTCCGCTACTTGGAAATAATTCAGTCATCCTTATAATGTCAAAGCGAGAATTTCGTACGATTTTCTTTTACGACTTTATACTCGGCCGAAGCGGAGCCCAAACGGCTAGAAACATTAACCAAGTCTGGGGCGAGGGTTGTGTTAATGAGTGCACTGTGCAAAGGTGGTTTAAAAAATTTCGGGAGGGAGATTTCAGCCTTGAAGATGAAGAAGGTCGTGGAAGGCCTTCCTCTCTTAATGATGATGTTCTGCGATCAGTGGTGGAAGAAAACCCCAAAACAACTGTTCGAGAACTTGCAGAGCAACTCAAAGTCAGTAAAACGACCGTCGCTGACCACCTCAAGGCGATTGAGTTGGCTCCCAACTCATCAAAAAAAGGTAATGGTTACGGTATGGTGGGCTTCATTTGGTTTAATACACTACAGCTTCTTAAATCCTGGCGAAACCATCAATGCTGAATCATACTGTAACCAAATTAATACCATGCATCAGAAATTGGCAGTAATGGCTTGGCTATGAAACTTTGCCTCACCCACCCTACTCTCCGGACCTCTCGCCTACTGACTACCATTTTTTTAGACACCTGGAACACTACTTACAACACATAATATTCAAAAATCAAACGGAACTGGAAAATGCATTTATTGACTTTATCAATTCTAAAAATTCTGAATTCTACTCAGACGGAATTAATAAGTTACCAACACGTTGGGAGAAATGTATTGAGAGTATGGGAAATTATTTTGATTAAAGAACATTGCTTTAAAGTAACTAGTTTCTTTTTTTTGTTTAATCCCAAAATCCTGCATTATTTTCCGGACAACCCAATAATTACAATTACAATTTTCAAGCAAATATCACCGTTTAGAATACAACCCAAATTTTTGAATTCCCAGTCCTCACATTGACACGAAAACTCAAATTCTGTTTATTAACCTCTTCAGTATGCGGAAGGACATGGAACATTAACTACTCATCTGCGCACAGTGCGAAAATCATAAGCACTAAGATCCACTGACAAGAAAGCTTCAAGAGAAATTTGTGCTCTGAACGCGTATATTTTTTCTCTTCTTCACTGATCTCGATATCTAACGCAACCTAATCCTACCCAACTTTACTCGTTCGTAACCACAATCTAGTCTTAAGTCAACCTAATATAACCCACCCCTTATTCTTATGTTATCAATCCTGAGGCTAACCTTACTCAAATCAATCTTACTTAACCGTACCTAATCAAATCTAATCTGAACACATAGTACTCATAACCACAACACTTATTAGCTAATTATTCGGATATCGCGAGAAGCCGATAATCACAGCATCAATTGCAAAACAGACACATGCAAACTCAGCCGCAGCTACGCTAACATCATTAATCAAATTCAATACAGATAACATACATATATCATTACATTTATTAAAAAACATAACAAGCATAGTCTAATTGTCCAACAATCTAGCTTTCCTTTTCCCATTTATCCCTTTCTATATAATCCTGAAAGAATAATCTGGCCGAAACATTACCAACACATTGTTTCCCTTTGTCGTCTCTTTTCACCTCAAAGAAGCCGACGAATTATACAAAATTGTCTCTTCTATACCGACTTCCTTCCCCGCCCCTTCAAAATCCAACGTATATAAATATAAAACAACAAAATCTCACTGGCACTCTCAACGACTCGCAAGAATGGCACAATATCACAGAAGACAAATACTTTGAATGAGTAGGAATACTTTCATCGAATAGAAAATATATATTGCATTGTATAAAATCACTTTTCCACATCCTACATGTATTTTCGAAATGTAAACTATGGTTGTAAATCCCAGGACCTGAAGATGACGTCAATAAAAGATCGAAACATTTTCACGAAAAAAGAACCAAACCGCATCTCACAATATCTGAATAATCATCTATTAACGGTCCCTAATCTCTACACACACTTATTAACATTATCTAACGTACCTAACTTGCCCTGCCCCTAACCCGAACTCTACCTAGCGCACTCCTCCATAAGTGTAATAAATAGCTCCAAAATAGTCAGTTCGAAAATGCTTAATATTAGTAAAATATTCAAATACCGGAAAATTATATACTGGTGTTGGCTGATAGGCCCTAAAAAGTATATAAAAATAGCGATAAATATTCAGATTGTTAAAATCCTATAAATAAAAAATTTGGGCTGTTTTGTCTATTTAAATTTACTTATTGAGATCTGTAGGAAGATAAATATGTAATTGGTCGCGTTAGATTATTTTGGTTTGACCACTTTTCGGTATATTCTGGCCGACTGGACTCAGCTTTTTACAATTATCGGTGAGGTTGTTGTCTGCTTTCACCTCTGAAAAAAAGGAAAAAAGTGTATTGAGAAAAGTTGAAGTAACATTGCCGTTTCTAATCTGCTAGAATTCTGGACCTAACCCACTATTTTCGACCTTCACTTCCTTCCTTGTTTTCTTGCCTCACCCTGCTTAAACCATGATAAGCTTCTCTTACACCTTTGGTAGTTCGATTCATCAATAAACAACGTAAGGAATGTCAACATGATCTGACAAAATTTAAAACACGCTTGATATACCTAATTTGTGGGGATAAACGGCAGAAACGACCGAACGGCTCTCATTTAATGTAATTATGTACAACATATTAGTTGAATAAACAATATATCTAAATACATGAGAGAGAAAACCTGACAGGAGAACAGTTAGCTTTTGGGTAAAAAACAAAACAAAAAAACTTGTAGATTTGTTTAAAATGATGGCAGGTCCACAAGGATGATGTCGAAAATGGAGTCATCGCCAATTATAAAAGTTGGGCAGATCTGAAAGAGTATTGATTTTAATATTAGGATTGCTTTTCTTGAGTATCTTTGATACTCATCTCAACCTCAGACATTTTATTTATTAAACAATTTCACCAACAATATTATTATCAACGTCAGTTAGATTATTCAAATTACAAGGATCTTTTTGTTTTTAAAAATTCCGTTCCATTCTCGTCTGACATAGTTAATTTTGGAGCTGACAGCGGATCGGCAAAACGCTACCATTACCCGGAACGTATTAACTGAATTTTGTGCCCCTAAGGGTTTGTAAACCGTGCTTTATGTTAGTCAGCTTGACATGGCTGACTAGACATCGTAAATTTGGGCTGACCTAAAAATAATGCAATATATATTTGGCACGATCCCGCCTATACCTATCTCAAATTAAGTAACAGGTTGCGAAAACTCCAACCTTTAGAGGTCAATTCCATAATATTTTTTGTTTGTTTGCAAATTAATTTGCTCACTCTTTACAGATTTGTTCAATACATTTATAAACATCGCTATTGTCTTTGATAGATACATCAATTTTTATTATCGACTTTTGATTTTATACAGAGCATATTACAGTGTACACAGTTAAGTTTTAGACATCTTATTGAATGCAGTGAACACCCATTTCTAGGTTTATAAGGTGTGCAGTAGCTTATCTGTTGCCTTCGCCCCCTTGATGGTCCATTGGTTGTTATATTAGCTGCATATGTGTGTTTAGTCGTCTTCAGTTTTTAGTTTTTTGTTGCTTTGTGCACTCGGTGTGAAAAACGAAGAGTAAAAAAGAGGCACCATTATATACGTGTTATAGTTACAGTTATAATAATTAATATATTATTCATTCTATGTAAAGACTTGATTGAGATAAAAAAAGTGGGATTCGAACCTACGGCCTTCTGCTAAATACGCCGCTACTCTGCCAATTGAGCTATCGTGACTTCGATCTTGCCGGGCACCAACTCATGATCTCAATCTACAAACGTTTGACTTTTCCCTCTTTTTTGCCATTTTCAAATGCCATGTAATCAGGATTGGAAGCTCAGCGACTCATGGAGAGAGCTGGTGTCCGAGAGGATCGAAGTCACGAAAGCTCAAATGATATAGTAGAGAAGATTTAGCAGAAGGTCGTTGGTTCGAATCCCGCTTGGTGCACTGACTTTTTCACCTCAACCGAGACCTTATGTAGAAAGAATAATTAATTTAAAGAAGTAACTTGGTCAATTGATCACTAATACGTAAATGGACTTATTTCTATAACTATATTTTCCTATTTCTTCAATAAAAATACCTTCTTCTCTATTAGGAAAATATTAAGCAAATGAATATGTAACTGTGTGTCAATATTACTGAAAAGCATTCACTAATAAGAATGTAACTAACTGCTCATTATAAAAGAATCGAATAAATGATCCAATGCTTGGCAAGTAACAAATTTATTAAAATAGACCATAGCCCTGATCTTTATATCACTTAATAATAACTACAGCCTATCAATTAATAATAAATAGTTCAAATTATTTAAAAACGATGTCATGACGTGGTATAATGCACTTGTGCTTTTCTACTTTGCTTTCAACAATTGCTTAACTGCAACTGTACAGTGATAATAACGCCATTTTGTAAACATAAAATTGAATCGTGATCGGGAAAATCTTCTGCAACTCATAGCGTAAAGTATGTATACAGAATGGTGAGGTCACGGTTGTTTTGAAATAATGATGCAAATTTCCTATAAATGAGGGGTTAGCTTTAACAAGTTAAACACTGGAAGAAATGCGGCACACGTTTCAACCACTGGAGTGTTAACTCTCAATTTTATCGTGGTCGTATCTTGAGATGACTCCGTGTGGCAGGTCAAAGGCAAGGGGCCAGAATCGTATCGAAAGAAACCGATTAATGAGATGATGCAGTTTTTTTTTTTCAAATCCGCGATACATCTTCCGCCTAGTGGGTCTGAATAACTTATCAAGATATACTAACGAACTGATTTAACATCCTGATGAAATGGAAACAAGTCGTGCAACAAGGCACAATTATTGAATTCATCGAAAAAATATATCTTGAAATCTTTGCTAAGTTGTAAAACATAAATGAGATTTTTTGTTGCTTTTAAAAGCCCTTCTGCATATTTGAATCCAAACTCATATATAATGGGTATTCACGATCTTTCTGTTAACCTTGTTAACTCTGTTAGGCCCTGTTTGATCGAGAAAAACGATGACGTAGCTTTGTAAGTATCGGTTTGTTAACATTCCTCGATCTAACAGGCCAGTGGAAAATGTAGTCACATTGCTATCCGTTAGGGTTTAGGTAACCAACATGGCAGCCATGAATTTAACGCTGTTTTTGCTTACAAGTTTTTTATTCTTAACTACACATTAATTAAATTAGATCAATACATTTATTTTGCTAATTTCTGCCTTGTCCTTATACTCCCATTCGTAATAGATTTATCCTATATCCTATAAAGTTAAAGGCTGTTAGACGTTAGGATACAAGTCAGGTAGTGAAGCGTGTCATTTGTTAGTAATTTTCGATTGATTACTTTTCCTTTTTCAATTAACTTTTGGCATCATACAATTTAACAAGAAAGGAAACCAAAACAAACAACACCTAGCCATGAAGAACATTTATTTTTGGTTTTATCCATCTCCACGACAAACATATAGGCAAAATTAACGTTTAACATGCTAAGAAAATTAGGGGGCATTCACGATCTTACTGAACATTTCTGCACTCAAGTTAACCCGAGTTAAAATCTTACAAACATCGTTAAGAAGAAGAAGAAGAAAATTCACTTTATTCAGGGAGTAGTGTCCCCTAAGAATAATTTACATAAGATAAAATATAATAACCTTCTATGAAGTCTCAAAATTAAAAAAAAAGAGGGAAAAAAGATAGAAATCGTGGCACAGTATATGCCAGTAAGGCGGGCCAGAAGAGAAAATTAACAAAAACAAAAATAATAAATGTTATCGTGAGGTCTATGCTTGGAGGGAGAGGAGGTGATTATAAAGGTGGAATTTAAAGGAGGAAAAGGAGGCTGCGTGACGAATAGAAAGGGGAAGGAAGTTTCAGAGTTTAGGGGCTCGGATCAGACAGGATCTTTCGAAAGTATGGGTTGTATGTTGCGGAAGGACAAGGTCGATTGGGGTTGGGGATGAGAGGGTCTTACGAGTGTGATGTGAGTAGCTGAATTGGAGGAATTGAATGATGTAAGGAGGACGACGAGTGTGGAGGGCCTGGAAAAGAAAGCAACCTAGGAAATATTGCACGTAAGGAGGGGAATGGCCAGGAAAATTGGAAATACAATCCCGACACCCGGGATCCCCGAGGGGTGCCGTACACAAATCTTACGCAATAATTGAAAATACGCTTCAATGGTGCGTTCTCCCTCTCTGAGATACCACCGTATGGCAAACAGTTGTAATCCAAGAATGGAAGTATAAGGGAAGAAACAATGAGTCCAAGGAGTTTGCGGGTGGAGAAAGGTAAGAGAATCTAGAACCGAGGGAACAGGCTGAGGTAGGCGATATGCTGGCGGAAATTTGGGAAATGTGAGAATGCCAGGAAAGGTTTTGATCAAAGACTACTTCTAGGTTTTTAACCGAGGAGCAGAAGGTGATGGGGTGGTTATTTAGTATGAGAGGGAATGCTGGGAAGGGAATTGAGGAGTTGTTTGGCCCCGATAATTATGGCGGTGGATTTGGACGGGTTGAGGACTTGGGAATTTTTATGGGCTCATTCGTTGTGGAGTTTAGGTCTTTTTGGATCTTGACAATGGCCGAGAGAAGATCGGAGGGGTGAAAGGATAAGAATATTTGGGAGTCATCAGCATATAGGTGATAGCTATATGACTGGATGGAGTCGGGCAGATCATTGATATAAATGAAAAAAGGATAGGAGAAATGCTAGAGCCTTGGGGCACCCCAGATTTTAGAGGGAGGAAGGAAAAGTTAAAACCCTACTATTACAATATACAAAGAGGACGCGTAAATAAGGTGTGCAGGAAATGAGGAGTCCAATGATAATTAACTATACGGATTGTAAGGCGTTTATCCATGATTTGTACTGTAGAAATAAAGCCAATGGTTCTCAAAATTAAGGCATACACAGGAATTTCAAAGAAAATCAAAATCAATGATTTTTATTGAAAGGCTGGCAATGTCCTGCTAGTATGGGAAATCCCTTGGGTCAGGGCTAGTCCAAATTGTGTTGTATACACAGGGGAGAACAAAACGGATCGATTAATTGGACAAGACGGGAAGAAGAACCCAACTTGTCGGCATTCAGTGTTTATAAGAAGTAGTGGTCATATTTTTCTTTTGTGTAGAAGACCGCTTCCAGTTTTGGCTTAACTATTGGCAGGAACCTACGTCTATATAGACTGCCTAGTTGCATAAAATATTCACAGGTGATGCCCTATATTTCTTCTGCCCGTACTCGGTCTACTTATGCCTACTTAAGCCGAGAACACACTTAGCCGATGCAATGCTATGCGACGCTAACCGATCCTACTCGGCGAAAATCCAATTTTCCAGAAGGTTGCATTACCACTGTGCACATCTGTCCAATGCTATACGCTACCCTACTCTACGCTCTGCGATCTCCAGTACCCAGATTTTCGTCGGGTAGCATCGAGTACAATCGAAGACAAAAGAACCGGACACTCATACATTTATTTAAATTACATGTATTATTGTCGTTGTATTAAATACAACATACTTATTTTAATATAAACCAAATCAACCAAAATCAAAAATCTGTTAGTTTTATTTTTTGATATGAATTTTAATGGTTTGGTAGAAAATTGATCAAAGCACTGGAATACCAGTTTTTTGTATAATTAATTTAACTAACAATTTATTACATGGCTTTTCTCAAAATAATACATTAAGGACAAATGAGGTTGCAATTGTGATACTGATTTATTAATATCGCATTTATGGTTTAAACGCTGTGTGACTTAACTTGGCGTGCGCTTGGCATACACTACCAAAACGTGACAAGGCGTCGGGTAGCGTCTCGTGGCGTTGAATCTGGTAAATAAGTTCAGACAGGAGACAAACATGAATCCTAGGTTATTTCGGTAACCATTCCTTACGAATTTTACTTACGATTCCTCAATGAACCTCTTCGCGGTCTAAATCCTGTAGTGTTGATTCACCAGGATCGGTACTCATTAAGGATTCATTTTTCAATGCGTTATTTTTTCAAATTGCTTGGTCACAGTTGTTTTGTTTTAGAGCCCAATGTATTCATACCTCCAACATTTTTGACTTGTTTATCATCTTGTTAAGTACCCCTGTCACATAAGTGTGTTTGCTGTACAATGTACTTTATTTACAAGGCCTCTTTGTACATTGTAGTAAACTATGAGTTTCGATTCAAAGATGGCTTTCAAAAGCAACAAAAAAATTTCGTTACTGTTTTAACACACAAACTACTAGTATCATCAAATGCTAATTGAAAACAGTTTTCTAGCGTAAATTGGTGTCCGCATCATCCCTTGTCAGAAAATCCCTTATACATGTAGAATTAAATTAATAATTTTATATGTATGGCATTTATTAGGCTTCGTGGGTTTCGTGGTCCACTTGACCAAAAATTGGTTGAAAAATGGCAAAAAGGAAGGTGAAAAGTCAAAAGGAGGGGTTGAGATGCGGAGTTGGTGTCCGAGAGGATCGAGTCAAGTGGTAGAGCAGCGGCGTATTTAGTCCAAGGTCGTTGGTTCGAATTCCGCTTGTAACACTGATATTTTTATCTCAACCAAAACCTTAATTAAAGATTAACTAATTTGAAATTAATATGTGTGTTTCTTAGTAACCGATTGTTTCATAATTTGTTGAATTCATTGTGTCACAACACTTTCACACAAAACCAAATAACACCACAAGAACAGCACCACACTTTATGTCCTTAAGATGATTATACTAAAGGTCGCAACGTAGGCAACATTATTAAAAACATGTTGTCTTGAACGCAACTCAAGAATTTAACAAAATAATAATTATTATGTTTACAAAATAGAACGTAGTTAGAACAGATCACTTTATGCTTGGTAGTTGGATTGTGGTGGTAAGGTCATCCATCATGTTGTACTGATATTAATACACGTATTTGGTTGTAATTTTGTGATTTTTGAACCTTGTTGTTTTATTGTAGGGAAGGTTCAATGATCTAATGAAATCACGGAATGGCAATTTGGTTTTGACTGTTTGTGACAATGAAAGTGGCACTAATTTTCCCTATTCAAAATTTTAATCGACAACAATTCCGAGTTCGCCATGAAAACCCACTAGATTTATGTTTCATTTTGATAATGAAAAGGTTCGGAGGCGCGATATCTGACGATCTTTTTACTCCCATTGCCCAAGACATTGGAACAAGGACTTTTAATTTGGCTGGTTATGATGTATGTTGCCGGCTTGAACGGATTTAACGACGTTTCGCCATTCGGGGCGATTAGAACGCCGTCTTGGGCAACATCCAACGAGTACCAACGTTCACTCCTTCGATTCTCATTTATCAACATCTGTCACTCTTTGATATCCAAGGTTCGCTCCCAACGAATGAAAGAGAATTGTTTCATGGGAACATTTCAAAAGCGCCGGTCATTCAATCGGTTTAAATCAATATTGAAATGAGAATCCTCATTTAGTAAATATAAAACAAGGCTTGCGTTAATTTTAAAACAAGGATCCTGTTAATACCTAGGCGAGTTCCCTATCCCGAGATACAAATGTTAGCCACTGGCACACCAGTTTAAAATATATTAAAAATTTTAAAAACCTAGAATACCCTGTTCCACAAATCCTGGTAATACCTATAATAATTGATTGCGAAAAACCAATATTTAACAAATTTCCCCCAAAATAAATCCCATAGCCAGCTATCAAATTTGAAATCCAACTCCCATAGATAGCTCAAACCATAATTATTTATCACACGACCTGTAGAGGTATTGTATAAGGTATTATACAGATTGTTAACCTTCTTAAATATTATTACTAACAAAACAAACCTGTTTACGGTCAATATGTAGTTAATTATTTCCATTCTGGGTTTGCATTTTTTCACATTATTGTTTATAAGATCGTTTTAATTGTTAGGCACGGGCGTTGATGGCTGCAATGATTTAGGGTGCGCTACATTGGCATCCAGAGTGTTCATATGAATATAACATGTGCATATTATCACAGTTGAAATATACCCCCCCTCTCACTCACTCTCTCTCTCTCTCTCTATCTCTATCTATCTATCTATCTATCTATCTATCTATCTATCTATCTATCTATCTCTATCTCTATCTCTCTCTCAAAAAAGTATGATATTGCTGAGTATAATTTCCTAAACTTCTACAACATTCACTGCAGTTCATTTCTGATCATTTTAATTTGACCATTCTATATTTTGTTCAGTAGTACGCACGGGGGTATTGTTGGGAATAGCACGGGATGTTACAATCTAAAGCATTGAGGGTGGAATGAAAGTGATTTTGGAATTATGCGTGTGTCGTGATTTTATTACTGTCACAAAAGGAATGTAAGGGAATTACACATAGTATATTAATCTTTATGTACGATAATGGTTGAAATGAAAAAGTTAGTGTCACGAGGGGAATCCACGACGTTCGCCTAAATACGCCGCTGCTCTTCCATCTAAGCCATTATGACTTCGATCTTCTCGGACAGATGTCCCCATCTTTATTCATGAGCGTTAAGACCTATGAGAATCTTTAACGTCCGGACTTATCTCCAAGGGACAATCTCCTAGTGTTCTCGACAAAACACCAAAACGAATTTACACGCATGAACTTATCACAGCGAGGTAGGTGCGATAATCGCAAAGTTCAGAGGTGCTATGAAAAGGGCACATCCATACATATGACTTAAAAAAGGCAGTTTTGGGGTTTCCAGACATTTTGGTCATGCCTTTCACTACTCCAGGAGGGATAATGAAGGCACTCTATCTCCGGCTACTGTTGGCCGGTAGCCTCCAGCTAAGGTATAATATATTCACAAAATACGACCAAAACAAACAACAAACTCGTCATCACAAGACTAGAGATTGTTTAGCGTCCACACCTGACCGATTCGGACTTATCGGACGTTTAGATTCTCAAGATGAGAGCCGACGCACCTACGCATACGACG
This sequence comes from Cimex hemipterus, assembly GCA_039619505.1. Classification (NCBI taxonomy): domain Eukaryota; kingdom Metazoa; phylum Arthropoda; class Insecta; order Hemiptera; family Cimicidae; genus Cimex; species Cimex hemipterus. The sequence continues at coordinate 606,044 of CM077099.1, read as the reverse complement.
GAACAGTGTTACCGCCGCAACATTGGCGTAGAGGCGTTTCATCCCCGAAGGGCGAAAACAGCCTCGCTCTTCCCTTGTCCACTCCGAATGGTCTGGCCCGCTTTGCGCATCGGTCCTTATCCCGCGCGCGGATTTTATGCTACCAAACTTGTTCTAAACCAGCCCGGCCTTCGTAGATAGAGAAGGCCACTCTATCGCCCAGAACATTGGGCTTCCCTAACGTAGAAACTACAGGGTCCTCCCCGGACGCGTTTTTATTTTAAGTGGAATTACTAACCGCCCTCTAGATGAGCACCGCCTACGGTAAAACCTCCAGTTTTACTATATTGTTGTATATCAGTCGTTTGTTGTGAAGCGTCAGTTTAATATTGTATATGATTATTATATTGTAGTCGAGAAAGTGTTGTGTAACCACTAGTCAAATTTCTTCTTTTTTGTTTTCTATGTGGATTCCAAATCAGTCAATTTGCAGCCCAATGCTGCGGACGTGGTTAACTACTGGAAGAGATATATGATGTAGGTACAGAGGTGACATTACATTAGCAAAATTATTAAATTAAATTATTGGATTTTATTTACATTTAATTTTATTTACCACTTTTCAGCCAAGGTTCTAGGTGGGCAAAGTAGGGAGTGAAACGATAAGACAGAAATTTTATTAGGACACAAGCAGTATTTATCTGTGAAAGTGTCAATGTATGTGTCCGGGTGGATAAGAAGACTAGACGTGTAGGTAGAATACAGAATGGGAGCGAGGAGAATGCTACCCTGTATGATTCCAGCGTTAACAAAACAGTAGTCAAAGGTGGATGTTACTTAGCTGACCCGTAAATATAGCAGTGAGGTAAGATTGGAGATAAGAAAGTAAGATGAAGGGAAGGATGCTCTAATGTTCCACAGCAAACCCGAATGATAGACCCTAACAATGTCTTGGGCCAAATCATGGAAAGTACCCGAGAAGTATTGGTTCAGTTCAAGTAAGAGAGAATCTACATCAACACGGTGGTATTGCTGGATTTTGAAATTGCTTTTACAAAAATCAAACCGGTGAGATTGGGTGATGGGATAATGGTTGATGTATGTTTATGACCATAATTACCCCACGAAACTCCATTACATTTCATCATATGCTAAATACTTTGTGCTTTATAAATTTATTCAGTTGTTACGTAGTGCTCGTAATGTGACATCCCAGTAACCTTTTACCATAATATATAAATATATTAAGCATATATCAAACTAATCGCTTCTGCGGGATGGGTGTAAAATAAGAATATTGCCGTTGCGAATTGCAGGCTCTGGCGATTTGATGTTGCGCCTTAGATTAGAAACCGTAGCAGAAAGAATAACGGCCTTTATCTTCAAATATCTCCTAATTGAGTTAAGCTGTTCCGGCGAAATTCCCCATAAATAGTGATGTACTAAATCGGGGAAGATCCATCCATCAGAATTAAACGACGAGTGGCTTAGTCCGCAGAGAAAAGCTTTCGTCGGTAGCAACAAGGCATAATTCAAAGCCGCGATATAAATTGTCGGATTTCAAAAGAGGACAGACTTCCCCATTTGCATAATACTCTAATTTAAGATAATAGAATAACACCTTTGAAAATATCATTTTTGATAGGCGATCGGGCATTATAATCTTAAACAGAAGTAAACTTCCACAGAATTAACCTCTCGGGATAAATAATGACACTATAAACATCAGTATTACAATATGTTTTATGACATCGCGTGTATGAATATTAGGAGTTGGCTTTGTTTGTCAATAGTTTATCTCCACTCTTGAAGTTTGTATGCGCTAGTCCTGGAGACAAAGCCGAGAACGACTATACATGCAAATTAGGACATTTAACTCTTACTGTTGCACGATTCAAAAGGAAAAAATAAAAATTACAGTTTTAGTTATTAATTAGCACGAGTAGTCGCTAAGTATTAAGTAAGTTAAAGTTAAATATGAGCTAAACGGAAGGTCCTATTTCCACCTCAACAGTACAAACCAGAGCGTGACCAGAATAGTTGGAGATTTGCAGAATTCAATAATTTTACTCTGATAAGCGTCGAAAATCAGGCTAATCATAAAATTGGTCTTCACTAATGTTCTCCCAACCAATCAGCCCAAAAGCAACAATGTTATACCAAAAGTACAAAAGCTCACCAAATTATTACATGTCGCCATTTTCTTGAAGAATGGAATGAGAAATACCCTCCATATGCGAAAAAATGTGAACATCAAACAAACGTGGTTTAAAACTACTAGTTAACGCTCTTTGAAAGTTCGCCAAAATTATTGGTGGTTCCTTATGCTTATCCGGCTTGAATCCATTTGAACGAAAATTCTGAGAAAACCGTATTGTATATAATATTATATCCGTACATATAGTTCATTCATAGCTGAGATCTACGATTTCGAAAAGCTGATGAAATCCATCTCTAAATTCACTTTTTTCCACATCCTACGTGTATTTGTAAAATGTAAATAATGTTTGGAATTCCCAGGCCCTGAAGATGATCTCAATAAGGATCAAAACGTTGGCACGATAAAAAAAAAATGTTTTTCGGAAACCTACATCACACCAGGCCCCATCTCATGATATCTAAATAATTATCGATTAACGGTGACTAATCACCATACATTTAAAATCACTGTTATTATTTTATTTAGTATTATCGTTATTTTCTGTCAGGGCCAATTCTAAATAACACTCAACGATAGACTATATGTTTTTCTTATTTTAAATTAAAACTACCTTCATAAAACATCACGCAAGAAATTGCAGCAAATGAAGAAATTCTATCTTTCAAACTGTTTTTTATGTACTTAATTTTCCCACTGAGAATTTTAAGTACCCTTTTCAGTACTTATTATTAGTGATTACATAATCTGGTAATCCATATTTCTTTGTCGCTGCGTTTCTGTCTGAATTTTATCTAACCTTTAACTGTAACGTCTGCCAATTTAGTGGTTTCAACTGATGTTCTTTTACTTCAGCTTGGTTCCTTTTGACTTTCGTCGTGAATGCTTTTTTCAAACCCTCCAAAGTTTTCTCCTTCCAATTGGATCCCTCAATTTGTTGATAATAAATTTCTTTATTATTCAAATTCCATTGGTTGACTTAAAAATCCACTCTGCCGGGAGCCCCTCATGACAGAATAAGGCTAATTACCCTCTGAGGTCGTCTGGCATCAGGTAGCAAGGGAAATCAACGAATAACAAGTTGAAAAAAAAAAATTTTAAAAATTCTATTTTGCATCGTAGATGGCCGTACAAGACAAGGCCATTAGGAAAAATGTATGCTTTGTAGGCTGCAGAGGTTGGAGCTGACAACCGGCCATTAACGTTAAGTTCGATGTATACTGAAAACGTAACCGCAGGTTGCCGAAAAACTACCGAGGCCCCTTGAATAAATGCATGACAAGTAGGGAGAGTCTGAATGCATTTTCGAAAAAGCTTTCTTCCGTTCCGCTATTATTGTCATTTACGACCAGATGGGATTAACTATAACTCTTCCAAATTATTGTTGAAATGCGTTAATCCGTGGGAACCGTTGATGGTTTTATCCATTTCCAAATCCAATAAAATATCAATCACATTTAAGCTCTTCTCCATTAAGTGAATTTTTTCTAAAGGCTTTATGCTCAATTTTTATCGAATTTGCTTTTAATAATCGTAAATCCATCGCTAAAAATGAAGGACAAAATTATGAAAGTTTGATGTCATAGCGGGGTATAACAATGAATACAATAAATACCAATAAAATTAAAATTAATAGTATCTATTCATAAATGTGTATAATAAAGCAACATGAGATTAAATCATATTCCTGATATAATTTACTGAAAGGATAATCTGCTGAGCCATTACCAACACGTTTTTTCCTTCCGTCAACTCTTTTCACCTGAAAGTGCCTATTCTATACTGACTTCCTTTCCCACCCCTTAAAAATCCAACGTACATAAACATAAAACAGCAATATCGTACAGGCACTCTCAACACGAAACGCAAGGATGGCACAATTACATAGAAGACAAACACTTTGAATGCGTCGAATATTTTGATTGAATATAAAAAATATATTTTTCATTGTATAAATTCACATTTCCACATCCTACATGTATATGTAAAATGTAAATAATGTCTGTAATTCCCAGGCCCTGAAGATGATCTCAATACGTATCGAAACGTTGACACTATAAAGAAAATGTTTTTCTGAAACCTACGTCACACCAGACCTCATCTGAATAATTCTTCTTGTATTTATTGTTGAGGTATAATAGAATTTTCCGTCGTTGCCTCTAAATTAAAAAATAATCTTTCGGCCAGTGTGACGTTTGATTTGTAAAGTAGATTAATTACTTTATGTCCCGTTCCATATGCTTGTGGTTTGCTTTACGGCCAAAACCAGATGTAAATGTATTTCGTTTATTGCTTATATTTATTCCCTCTTTTAATAATGACAATGGCAGAATCTGTATAACTTAACATAATCAATCATCAAATCAGTGACCTAAATTTTTTTCCAATTCCGCGCCTGTTGATTTAACATCATTTGGCGCGCGGCCCAATATAGTCACTCGAGAGGTAAAATTCAGCTTCCGCACTTCGTGGCAATCGTTCATCGGCTGGCGCTTCATAGTGGTTCGGCAGATGTGGTCTAGTCATATTATCTTCGCCATATAGGGTACAAGAAGGGGTATCAGCAATCCCTGTACGATGGAGGTGAGCCCGCAGGTATTCATGCAGTATGAGCAGTTTAAAACAGCCAGAGATCATACAAAGGAGATCTTGACGGAGAGAGTTATCTAGAAGAAATGGCCACTGTTTTCCTCCTGAAGTTTCTATATGGTTTTCTCTAAATTTCTTCTTTGGTAAAAATCTTTTTGTTGTTCTGTATTCTAGAGGAACCTTTGGTTGTGATTTTCTGCTAATATTCGCTAATATTCGGGAAAATATTCCATCCGGTAGGTATAAAAGAAGACATTTCCTCTCTTATAGGCCTGACATCCGCCGTGCATTCTTCAGGCGAAGCAATTGTAGTACCTACCTATATGTAAAACTACACTACTGCCAAGGGAGTTTTTCTTTAGTCTGTAATGCCAAGAGAGTGGCTTTCACTTTTCTGTCAAAATGCGATGCCATATGACCAACTGGTGGAGATATTTGGAAGCTCTCAACATTAACTTCGGCACCACCGTGGTTTGTGCTCCAAGGGTGTATACATGGATTCACACTGTGGGTGGATGCATCCATAAAGGGTTTTGAGCGCAATTGCTTTGAAGTGGGTGGGGTTTATTTTTTATGAACTGGGGTTGCGAAGTGTAGCATTACATTCGGGTTGTAACACACAGCCAATTCCACATCAGCCAGGTCTTCCGCTTTAACGGAGAAAGATTTTTGGGCTTTTAAATGATGATTTGCCTTAAATAGATAAAACATACAACAAAATGTAACTTCCAGAGCGTAAAGAGGTTATATACTAAAACAAACAAAGAAAAAATTTGATTCCAAAATTTCATTACCTAGTCGTCTTTATTTTCTAAAACTGTTGAAATATTTTTGTACAATTCACCTCGTCGGATTTTCTAGAAATATGCTAAAATATATATTTGTTTGTCACAATCAGTGTTTCCAAAAAAAAAGGTTTATTACCATCTTATTTATTATAGCATACAATATATATATTTGGTTATGTCCTTACACCAGACATTCTTAAAAATTAATTGGAATGCTAATTTTGCTAATGAAAATTCCTAACAATAATTGACCTGATTATTTTGGTTTAGAAGTCGAGACAAGTCAAGAACGTGGCTAAATGTGTTTTATAATAAATACAGTGCTAATAAACTATTATTCAAAATAAATTTTCGACATTTTTATGTGTGAAAGACTTTTTCTAATGATACATTTGAAATATTTCGGCTAAGGCTTTACGCCAGACTTTCTTGAAAATTAATTGGAATGCTAATTTTACTAACGAAAATGACTAACAATTAATTAGCTGGATTAATTTAGGTTACAAGAAGAGACAATTCAAGAACGTGACTAAATGTTATCCAGAAATCTTTAAAAGACGTGCAGTAATATATCACCAAAATGGATTACACTGACTTATTTATCATTTATGACGTATTTAAGTTGATTATTTGAGCACTAGTCAATAAAACTTTAACACTGGAGTTGAAAAATTGTCGCCATTGACATCAACTCAGCAAAGAGCTGTAAGTTCATAAGGTTGAAGGAGAACTTCTTAAATTTTACATCGTGAAATTGTACAACGGTTTTGTAAGAAAAAAACCCGGAGAAAGGGGCGCATGCTTATTTCGGGCCCTGATTCTTAATTGATGGTCTTGTAAACGGGTGAGAAACAAATAGCGGTGCCACTAAATATTTTTTAATCGGCAGGATTGATCTAGTGAGGGACAATGAATTATTGATATCTGCCTGAACGACCCCAGGGGCATCATCACAGTGAAAGTTCCTTCCCGTTAATTTCAACCGGCAAATTGAATATGCCATCCTGAGGGATTATCAGAAATTTACTGTTAACCCTCAATTGTTTAGATTTCCATCCGACTTGGGACAAAATAACGAACGGGGTCGATTATAACCGGTTCGGACGTGAATAATATTTACGATTACCCGAAACAAGGAGCACATAGGAAAGTAAGATTTATCAGACCGCCGCTTCGAATACGAAAGTTTAGTTATCTTCAAAAAAAATCGATGCGATTTTACACTGTTTGAATCTATTATATTTTCTAGGCTAAATCAATAAATACAAATCGGAGAATGAGTCCCACTTGGACGGGAACGGCATGACCAGAAATTTATTCACCACACACGCCAAATCGTTCAACACAAATCATCGAGAAACAAAAATCATTTCGCCCTAATGCGTTCTGAATACATAATTGACCGCAGCTAAAACAAACACTTGTACGGGTGATTAAGAGTGGCTTATCAATCATGACAGGGCTGATTAATTCGTATTGTTGATGAATTCTATCAACCCGATGCTTCCATGTTACGTGGAAGTCTGGTCTATTATTTATAGTTAATATTCATTCATCTGACTGAACTCGAAAACGTCTATTTAACCGGCTACCGTTTTAAAAATGTCACGGGTTCATTAGATTACGCATAGTATTCATAATTTTACACAAGAATAAGCATTAGAGTTAAAATATTTCGTGTTAGATAGCTTATAGGTAAAATACTTCTGCAAGATTAAAACAACACAACATAAAACTGATGAAATACTCGCCGAAGTAGACATCAATAAAAATCTGGTCACCATATTAAGCCAAAACAATACGGATGAACATACCATTCAGAAAAGAAATTGACAACTTACTTAGCTCAATATTAAATAAAGTAACAACAAAGACGATACGTCTAAAACAATCACAGATGAAATAACATATCATCTAAAGTAAAAAAAAAGAAAAGAAAAAAACCGGACACTTTGCCATGCTTGGTAGAAGTGCACATATATGCGACGTCAAGCACACGCCACGCACAGTCACACAGCGTGTATCACAATTTAGTATCACATTCGCAACTCCTCTTTTGTTCTTAGTGCATCATTTTGAGCAAAACCATATAATAAATTGATGTTAAATTTAATTGTTTTAAATAAAGTTATTCTGATGTTTTCATAAATTGTCTGCCTAAGCCATAATTAAATAATTTTTTAAAAACTGATTCATTTTTGATGTCCTTGATTTCGCTTATATTAAAATAAGAATGTTGTAATTAATGTAACGAAATTTAAAAATTACATATACATAGTTTTAAAGAAACTACAAAAAATATGATTGTTCTATTCTGATGCTACTCGACGAAAATAGTGTAATTGTACGAGCAAAAACATGAAATAAATTGTTAGTTAAATTTTATGAGCAAAACCGTGTAATAAATTGTTAAATTCATTATGTTAAAAAATGGTATTCCGGTGTGTTGATTAATTTTCTACAAAACCATGAAAATTAATTTTGTAAAAATAAAAATGAACGTTTTTTTGATCTTGGTTAATTCGGTTTGTACTAAAATAAATATGAGCGTCCGGTGCTTTTGTCATCGACTGTACTCGATCCAACCCGACGAAAATCTAGAAAGTGGAGATCGCAGTGCGTAGAGTAGGGTAGCAGCGTTACTGTTTTTAATACGGAAACATGTGGGGTAATACAATTTTATGGGAAATAAGACTTTGGTTTTGAGTCGGGTATCATCGGTAGCGTCGCATTGGGTTGCTCGGGTAAGTGTTTTGCCTTCTTAAGAATTGTCATTTCCCGATATTCTCACCCTAGGGTCAATACCTCATGGGAGTTCACTACCCCGTTGTGGGCCTGGGTTGCTGGTATTCTTTAAGCCCGATACCCAGGAGGTCGTCGCTTTCCAACCCACGGGATTAGGCTCTTACTAGGGTTTTCGATAGCTGTATTTAAACAAATCAATTTGAGTATTTCAGGACAGATGCGCAAAAACTCATCAAATTACCAACAGAAACTAACGGCAGGCTTACTGAACTTAGAATGTATTAGGATTAGAATGACAGTTAGACTGCTACTGGACACCGCAGACTCCGTGGAGGTATACTTACAGGCTCGTAGCAGAATAGACATGCCTGTACAAATATTGATAGGGAGAAAAATAACCAGCGAAACATACTCTGTGTGGTGCGAAGGTTTCAGCAGGCATAGATTCACATGCTCCCGGACTTAAGAAAGGTTTAGATCTACAGGATACACGGGAGGACTTATCAAAACTTTGGGGTCTAAAGCTCTAGAGAAAATAAGCTTGCACAATAGGCAAAGAGGCTGAATCTTTACTTCCATACGATATTTTATTGCGACTATTTTGGACTCGATGAATGGATTTGCGGGGTTTTGCTGAGTCATTCAATAACCAGCCCAACTAATCCGTCCGACCAAAATCCTCAGGCGCATTTCAGCTCTTTTAGGGTATGAACCTCACTGTCCAACGACTCAACTACTTTATCCCTTCCGTGTTCTAAAAGTTCAAAACCAACTTCACCGTCCAACTTAACTCTAAACCCTTCCATCCCAAAACTCTTTATCTCTCGTATTTAGTACCAGCACAGGCTGGTTTGTTAAATGAATTGTCCTCCGGGTGAAGTGTTGGCCATGTGGCCATGTTGTTACCGGGAGGGAAAAATGATAAAAGTATTGTAGGAATTAATTATGAATATTATAGGAAATACGCGCTTAACGGTCAGAAAAAAATATTATTAAGGTAGAAAATGAAGAAAAAAATATAAATTTTATAACATTTTCACGTTTAATATTAAAATATATATCCCGGATCTAGAATTACGATCATTTAATTAAAACCATTAACTGACCCAAACCTGTTATTATTCAGTTAATCATTAACCGACTACTAAAGAAGAATATGTGGATGATATCATCCTCTAAACATTGATTAACAAATTTCAACTCATATGATAAAAATTATAATTACACTGCATAGCAACTGATAAAAAAATGTTGAAATTTTCTTTTTTTAGATAAGGTATTAAAAAAATACAATAACAAAAAAACACATGAGTATGTTATAAATAGTATATTGTTAACAAGGTAGGTGGTAAAATTGTTAAATTTGGTGTTACAATTCAAATTTAATTGGAAAAAATTCTTGATATTACACACTAATGAACCATTTACTTCAGAATATTTAGAGCTTTGAGTAAATGAACAATTTTTAATAGGTAGAAAAAAAGAAAATATTTCTCGAATTCTCATCGGTGTAATTCTATTTTAATTGAAACCAGGAACCGAGGAGTCTTTGTGAAAAATTGGTCACCTTGGCCGTTTCCTTGTGGCTGTTGCCGGTGCGAAGCTCTCACGGGATGGATTTTAAGGCCACGGCTTGTAAGTAGCGGTTGACAGGAAGACCAGATATCGGTGCGTCAAGGTGACCGATTTCAACAAGAAATATCGGCCCCGTTCCGTTCGTTTTTCATAAAATATCAAAGTCACCGATGGTAAACACGACCTGTTAACCTTTTCCCTCGTGTGAATTTTTGAAATATCGTTTTTCAAATGAAATTACCCTTATAAATACAGTGGTGTTTGATAAGATTTATGGAACGTCGAGCTGGCAATTAATGGGTGTTGTTCGTAAGAATGGTGGTTAGAAATAGCAGATAATTCGCTCTATGAGAAGACACTAGTTAAACCATGTGAAAATAATTCGGTTATCATTCTAATAAAAACAAACTTATTGTTCTACCTACCATCCCGGTCTGCCTACCCTCGCTGCTTTTTTTAAATTCAGACGTGTTTGACCTTTTCACTATCTTCATTATTTGAGTGTTCACCATTTGGTGTTATGTCTGATTGTCTGAAACTGAATTAACAACAACCTGCGAAGTGAGGCATACGAGGTTGACGGATAATTATCATACATTATGTTTATCATCCGCAGTCTATCTCGAAATCGACTCTCGAAATCTCAGGATTTAAAAAATAGTAAACTTAACTAACAAATACGAGGTAGAAATCATAAATTTGGGTTTGTATAAGAAACGTATAGAAGAATATAAAATAACTTGAAAATAAATTTTATGTTTTTATACTTCTGACTAAAAAATCAGTAAGTACAAAAGAATGTGTCATGTGCTTATGTATATGTGATGTGAAATTGTCCAAAATTAAGACGCATATATATCCTTTTGTAGAGCGCTGAAGAAAGTATAATAATGACTCATCAGCTAGGCGAAGACTTAAAATTTAAAATATTTTATTTGGCCAAACCCTTGATAACAACGAAGAGAACAGTACCAGTATAAGTTGGTCGATAAATCTACAAAACATGTTATTAAACACTAACACAGTTTCGTATGGATCAGAGTTAAAGATAAAAATTTTTTTCGATGCAGTTTAGTCGTTATGAATAGTTTGTTCAGCTTTTCTTCTTGCGTTGTTGCTGTTGAAGACGACGATGAAAGGAAACTAAAAAATGGTTTGTGCCCCCCAGCAGCAGCATTCTGGCTTATTGTACTGTCCTACTTCCTTAGATCAGTCTGCCGATTTGGTACTTTTGTAAGGAGTACTAGGTCATCAATGTCCCGGCCAAAATTCCTTTCCCTGGTTTTCTTTGTATTCAGACCTTTATGGCTTTATTGAACGGTTGCTTCACATTAAAGAATGATACGGGCGGTTGTTTCTTCCCCCTTGCTGCAACAGGCAACAAAAGCAACAAATAGGATTATCATTGAATATGCCCATGTTGTGTAGCATTTACCCAGATGCCAGATTTGCACTTTATTCTTTTTAAAAAGATTGAACAACCTACTCCACCATTTCTAATTTTTAGTCTTATCACTTTCCGGAGTTTAGACCTCTCTAATTTTAGCCCGTCCTGTTGAGGGGTATTTTAACATAAGTTTACTTTGTCTAGTGCCCCTAGAGTTTATTCAAGTTTATTATTTTTGTTGTTCCAAAAATATCTGCAGGACCTATATATCGTCCAAAATACCCTACTTTGGTCAGTGTGACTGCTTTTTCGTGCCTGAAATTCCCTTGTGCCTAGTACATAAAATATAACCCTCCATTGTTGGTCTATCAGGTAGTTTCTATGTTATTTTAATCATTTTAGGCGTAAAATTGCTTAGCTCTGCTTATATTTCTAGTCGCCTGAAATTTCGTTTCCTCCGATCTACTTTAATATTCTAAGCCCAAAAAATGGTGACGTGTCGATATGATTTTGCCATACCAGAAATAAACACAGCTAAACAATCACAAGTTCTGAAACCATTTACCTATATATACTTATAGATAACTCTCGGCTCGGATGTACACTTTAAAATAACCCAAAATTCTATTAGAATAAAATTACTAAATTCCTAGATGACGTAGATCATACATGCAAATTGCATACAGGGGTCAATGATAGATAAAAAAAAAAAGTAACTTCCCAACACCACAGCGAGAATAGGTGGACCAAATGATAGGCCCGTTACCATGCAGGCTACACAGAGAACTCTCCTTTTACCTCAGGCAACCGGTAAAGTTTAAATTCAGTAGTTATCACCCAATTAAATTCACTTTTTATATGACACTTTATAGATAAACTTTATAGTACAAAATGGACCAACTGTAAATTTCAACCCTGATTTAGAAGATGCTAAATCACGGCTGACTTAACTGACCAGTTTATTGGTAAACAACTTTAAGCCTATTCTGGTGGATCCAGTTACCAATTTATAGACGTCTAATAAATGTTTAATAGGACTGTGTCAAATCCGTACCCTGTGTAATTTATAGTTCGCTAACAATGAGTAAGTCAGTTAAGTGGAAAGAGTGTTAGCGCGCCGTTTACAAGTTATCCGGTTATTGGCTCAAGTCGTGACCGAGTAAAAACATAAAGACCTTAATTAAACTCCGTTGACCACAATGTAGCATAGGAAATTGGTTTACCCTCCGTGATGAAAAATAGGCCGTTCTATAAACCCTAGCGTAATGTTTGCCCCATTTCTCTGCGTGTTTGCAATTTAAAACGGGAAAGTTTATTACATTATACTGGCTCCTTCTTGGTACAACGTTCATTAGCCAATTTATTAAATCCATGACAAAATTTCAATAGGTTTCCCTAGAAAACGATGGTGATGAATCTTGGTGTCAGATAATTCTATTCTGATTGTTTGCTTTCGCCTTTTAGGCTTGCATATTTCAGTTATTGTTCAGGTTACTGCCTATCATTTTGATCTGCCTCTCCTTTGCCTAATAAGCGTTTTTTTGCAATTCGCCAATTCCAATGGTGTTTTGTTTGCTTGTCTCACCCTGCTTATAACTCTCAACAACCACCGCAGTTCATACGCAGACGAAATCTGCAATGATATATATTGTAGATCAAAATAATCGGAAAAAAATCCAAAAGCATGAATTTCGTTTAATTCTTTGCCTTAATTACAGCCCCAATTAAACTTTCCTAATATTTAAAACAACATAAGCGGTAAGACAGAACCTGCAGTTACTTGTATGGCTGACTATTCATGATCAACTAAAGTGGGTTAACTGACCAATTTAATATTTTATCCTGATAACGTTTTTGAATTTTTGGAGAAATTCTTTGTAATTCTTGAGAGAAGATACAAAAATCCCGTGCCAAACATCTCTGGTGCTCTTAAAACAACGCCTACAACTGCAACAGAATAAATCTTCAAGCTACCACCCTTACCCAAAAAGCGATGTCAGTTATTGAGCCAGAATGTGTCATGTCATCATGCAAAACGCCAAAATTTACTCTATCGCATCAGAGTAAATTTTGCAATACCGTAGAACATAGTTAGCCTTTAATGGGATTTTTAAATGAAAAATAAATTGAAGACGGAAATAATTAGAAATAAATGCAACTTTTGTTACACACAATTTAATCATATACATATAATATAGAAAATGTATATAAAAATATACAATTTGCAGAACGAGTAAACCTGTTATCTGCGAACTATTATTGAAAACAGAAAATCTAATTAATAAAAAAGTAAAACTATTATAAAAAATAAGCGAATTAAAATTTAACTTTGCGTAACATCAAAGGAATAAGATAAAGGAATAATGGAAATAACAAAGTCATTCGACGAATGCTTTCTTCTTGATGTTTTCGAGCCCAGATAGACTTAACAAAAGGCAGAAACAAGAAAAGAAGAAGAAGGATGAAGTAGCAAACTTGGAGGTGGTGTGTCTGACATCTCGAAATGGAATCTCTTCGTGTAATTATGCCTTTCAGCCTTCTGGACTCTTGTCTACCATAAATTCCAAAGTCCGTTGTGTTCTCTCTTGTGTTTAGTTTGATTTGTACGTTACAACATTATAAATGCGAGAATTGAAATTTTAAGACAAAAGAAGAAAAGCCTAGACTTTCCTATGTTATACTGTTGACCCATAAGGGAGAATTGGTAAAGGAATAAGCATAAAAGGGCCAGCACAGCTTCATTACAACGTTCTTTCAAGCCAGATTGCTAGCCAAAAGATATGCACATGTTCAAGAAAATTACCTGAATGCAATTGAGAGAAATTCCACTTTCCGAATTCTAGAATTTCTCTGGAATCCGCTAAAAGTAATTTTACCAGATTGCATTCCAAAAAGTAAAAAACAATGGCAAATTCCAATCTTTACTATTAATAAACACTTGCAGTCCAATCAACGCTGGCGTTTAAATAAATAATTTATACATTTAAAATAATAATAAATAATTAAAATAAATTTAATATAATTTAATAATTAATTGTAATTATTCAAATATAGAACAAATTATAATTGAAATTATACACAAGAAAATATGAATAAACTAAAAGGGAACTAATATGGTAAAAATAAACAAAATTTTACACTATAGATATTGAATTAGGAAAAAGTTTAACATTTGTGAAAATTAGACTGGTTTTTCTTAAAATCAGTATTTTTCACTTCAACGTTTTTATATTAACACAGTCAATAAACAATTGTGTTTTGTGTGTCTTCTATTGTCTTTTTTTATTCATGGGAAAAAAGAACTATCTTCATTTCTCTAGTCAATTTCGACGATCATATTTTTCTGTAGATGTTAAAGCGATGTGCGCTCTTGATTAGCCGTACCCCAGTACTCACAATGTGATAGTTTTTACGGTGCCGCATAAAGTAGCACTTAAGTTTCAAAACGGTGTGCAAAGCTATTCGCTATAAATGGGAAACCCTATTTGCCTGCACATGGTGGATATCCGCGGTATCTCTAGAATGGTGTTCCTTAACTATTGAGGCTTAATTATTAACCATCGAACATAGACGTTGTACTATCTATGCCTTCTTCGTCTTGCTGAGAAAAATGTCCTCTTGGCAAACATGGCAAACCAGTTCTTGCACACTCGGCCAGAATATCCTCGACATATCGTACACCGGTTGGCTGTTTCATCGAACACGGCGCGTCCCAGTCGTTCTTAAAAAAGAAAACGGCGTGGGCGGCTGGAATAAACTTTATCCCGTCCAATCTAGCCCAACGAATGAATTGAAACTGTACACCAGCAAATCTAAATGTCTAAATGACGATATGATAATTTGTAAATCATATACTACATGGTTGTAAAGTTCCGTAAAGGTCCGAAAAATAAGGATAAAAAATCTTAAACGGGTGTTATACAATATAAAAGTTGAAATATAAAAGCGTAAAACGTTATCTAAATGTCAACAATGCCAACCTCATTAACGGACTAGAGGTTTGATAAAAAGTAGTACACAAAATTTTATGTGCAAATTTTGCATAAATTTGTTCATTTGCCATAATAACTAGGTGTGAAGATTAATAGTTTGACGTAATAGAAAAAAACATAAACACAGCCTTAACAACACGTGGTTTACCAGTATAGTTCCTAATTTTTTACTTTGTTTAGATTAAAAATAAAGAAAACAGTTCAATTTCATATTTTTCAGATTTGTACCATCTGCAACAGAGCGAAGGTCCTTAGTGTCCTATGCACTACTATGACGGTTTAAAGCTACCTGAATTCTCCATCCGAAAAAACAGTAGAGATCGATCGTAATGCAGAGTTGGAAAATCAGTACTTGCAAAGTACAAAGTACAAAGTAGGAGCACAATATTTGAAAAATAGTTGCAAGTATAATTACAAATACTGTACTTGGAATTGAAATAGAGTGAATAAGTTCAAGTATACGTACATATAATTGAAATTACAAATACCTTACCTTGTTAAGGTCAATTACTCAATTACTTATACTTGTGGTCAGTAATTGTACTTTAAGTATGAGTATTTTCTTGTTTTGGAACTTTAGCAGTGTAATGAATTTGTAGATACTGCGCAAAAACTATTTTTACGGGAATTTTGCCTATATTAGTGATATTTTTTTGCATTATTTTGAAAGACATAAACTGTCCGCTGCTAAACCTGTACTTAGCAATCTGTGAATTTAATAGCTTGAAATTGAATTCGCATTCACATTTTGAACCGACCATGGAAATGCTCTGTCAATAAAGACATATTATATTGAGTTGATTCTATATAATTACAACAGCATAGAAACACAATACCATAAAACCATATCAACTCCATTTGGCCTTAATATTTATAATGTAGGGACCAGGTTCGGCAATGTTCAAAGGGAGAAAAAACACGTAAGAAAATCACTACTTGAGATCTCTTAAGACTTTAAATGTATAAGACTCATCCATTGATCTTTTATATTTATTAAGGGAATAGGTAGTACTCGTAAAAGCTTACACAATGCGTGTATAAATATTTGGTATTAGATTACTTAATTATAGCGACATCGGTAAAGGCGATTTGACTAGTCAAGCATTGATTTTGAGTGAGAAAGGAATAAAATTGAATGAATAAAACTATACTGATAAATTGTTTAAAAACATTGGTTGAGAAAAATTATTAATGTATATGTAATGTATAAAAATTAATTAAGTAATGCAAATTGTGGTAATAATATTGTGATTCGAATCCAGCGGCTCTGCATTCGAACCCGACATACTTACAAATGGGCTTTTTTTCAAAAACACCGGCACCCTGAGGGTTTATATGACTTCTGCTGTTGCGAACCCTCGTAAAAAAAGAAAAAAAATATTGTGATTATAATAATTTACAATTACAACAGTTTCAACTACAAGTACTTGTAAACGGAAGTACAAGTACAAGTAATTGTACTCAGGAACACACAAGTACAGGTACAAGTATTCAATGTTCACAAGAACAAACAGAAGTACTTGTACCATCAGTGCCAAGTACTTTTACTTGCACTGGTTCTCGCTGCAAGTCAAATTGCAAGTACGCGTATAAGTACTTGTACTTGCAATTACGTTTGAAGAACTTGAGACTTTTAAATAATTGCGTTTTTTCCGCCCTTTCTTTCACTGATGTTTCTGAAATAAAACATTCAGAAATTTACTCAAATACTTGAAGGAAGTACTTAAGTACAATTGTTCTTAGGTTCTCACAACTCTGTCGTGATGGCGGAATTTTATTGGTCAGTATTATGGAAGCACCATTTACTGACTTCATTGATAGGTAGTCAACTCCAAACGGACTGTAATATGAGGTTCAGCAGTAAAACAGTCTATAGCCTTGTCTTTTGACGTTCCTCATCCAGTTCTCGACTACAGGAGAGTCACCGAGTAAAAAGAAGATTGTTCGGAACTCAGCATCTCGTTTTCATATTTGAACATTGAATTAAGGTCTGTTCTCTCTACGGATAACTACCGATATAGGTTGCGGCAAAAAACTAACCGGGACTGTGTCTAGAGAAAACTGAAGATGAGGGAAACTGGTACTACCCTCGAAGAACGAGGGATGGCAATCAGCGAAAGGAAAAAATCAACTCGCTGGCCATTTCGGAGGGTATCCGATATTCTCCATTGTTAAACACCAAGGTCATAGGCATAATGCATGTGTACTAGTTTCGGGATTCCTGGGCCTCTATGACGTCGTTGGAACGTGGATCTGCTGGAACGTCTCGATGTGGAAAACGGGCTTGGTATTCTCTCTATGCGGCAGTCGCATTGCCGTTGCCGAAACCTTAAATAAAACGCACATCAGCAAGATGTTCAGGAAACAATTACATAATTTAAATCAACCTATGGACGTTGTCAGCTGATGGAATTCGACAATAGAGAACTGACAAGAAACTCAAGAGCCAGACTATACCTGGAACCTGGAAATGGAGCATGCCCAGCAGTTTTTTTTCCAACAAAATACAAAACCGCTTTCCAGAACTGCATTTCAAGAAAGATGGTATACCGCTGGTCTTGAGTGGAGAACTTTGGAGGGATTGTGCAAAGCTTCATGAGTTTGAAGTTATTAACAGTTACCAATCCAACATTTTCAAAAAATGATTATTTAGAAATCGTGAGATGCGGTTTGGTGTGATGGAGGTTTCAGAAAAACATTCCCTTTATTGTGCCAACGTTTCAATCTTTATTGAGATCATCTTCAGATGTCAAAGTGTTTGTTGTCTGCCATTTTTGTGTGTCATGTTGAGAGTGTCTACTCTGACTGAGTGCCGAACACGACACTAACACCAGACCGCATCTCACGGTCACTAATCACCACACATTTTCAAAAAATTCCACTACACACCACATAGATATAAATGCAGACAGTTTGAAATAAAAAACAAAATTCGAGGGTTCGGTATTTTGGCTTTGAATATATTTAAAAAATGATGGTTGTCTGATAATGATGATATTTACCGTACAACATGACCAAGTCGCTAAACATTGCATAATCAAATTCTGATTTATGTTTACTCAAACATAATAACGACCTTAACAGAACTGACTAATACAAAATATACAAAGAAAGGGAGAAATGACTACCGAACGTTAAAACTCTTATGAATGACAGAATGAGACAAATGGAAAAAAAAGAAATCTATAAATCAACGTCACACATGTAATTATTAACCGCAAAAATAGGAGGATCGCGCTCGGCTAACTAACCCAATGCACGGGTATAATAATAAAAAGGAGACTCTCATTCATCATGCATTCATGAATAACTAACAGAAAGACTCGTCAGAGCCGCTAATGGTGTGTCATTAGTGGTCCGAAGTCAATCTCAACTTCCTTTGATGATCCTATACCAAACGATGTTAAACTCATGTTTAAGCCACGAATCAGGCTTTTAAATTGGCTAGGCCGTACGTTTTTTGACGACAGACTCAATTGCCGAAGGGCAAAGATGGCCACCAATTAAACACGTATAAATTTTAATGAGAACTGATAGATAGCTGTGATTATTAAAACGAGTTCTTCATCTAGCAAACTCACCGTCCTTTTAAAGTTACAATACTTGTGTAATCGTTGTTGACAAATAAAGTTTACGAAAATGATACAACTTCCTAATAAACCATGACAAATTATTTCCCTCTAGGATATACATGCCTAAATAACACTAATCATCGTTATTATTCACTATCTCATTTCATTATAAAAAATGAAAAAGGTTTGAAAGTTGAACGATGTTTATGAAAGAAAAACACAATTAATTATGTTCTCATCATTTATTAGCAAGCTTGAAAATAATTGGACATCTATTATCACAAAAAAACCAACATTTTTATGGAGTTTAACTTTTATGGTATTGGAGAGTTTAAAGTAAACTTTCCTAAACATCTGAAGGTTCGTTTTAATGACTTTTTAATTTGTGGTATGATCGGCCTGGTGACGAAACTGTAGGTAAGGACATTTCATCGTACAATCTACGATAAACAGAATAAAATTCTAACAAAAATATCTTTAAAATTAGTTGAAAAATTATGTCCAAAAATTCAGTAGTACTCATAGAATTGCGAATTCCTACAGCACTTCGTAAACAGCGGACCCTGTGCCAAAAACTCTTAGCATAAATAGAATTATTTTACAATGAAAGGGGAATAGTTAAAAATATATTTAACTGTAATATTTTATCTCTATAACAAACTATAAATTGATCTTGTTTTAATCACACTTAACTGATGTCCTAACAAGTCGTCACATAAGTTATAGTCGTCGTCCTTCCACTAAATAAGTAACATTTTCTTCTTCTGAAAGTTACTACATTCCCTTTTGAAAACCAAGGACTTGTTATTGAAAGCATTGAAGTTGAATTGGAATTGGGTCTATATCTGGGTCCGGGTTACTAGCTGTGATAGAGTGACATCGAAGCTACCGAACGTAGAACAATATTTTTCATACTGAAGCAACAAACATTAGGTCATTTATGGGGATCCATCTTTATTCGCGGGTTTGTTGTGCACCTTCACCCTTAAAGACCCGTCCAACCATTGAGTATGATCAAAATCTGTCAGTCCAATGCTCAAAAATATTAAACTTCAGATTGTTAAACACCAGATTTCAAGATGACGTTTTACATATACATACGCGTTTTCGATGCGGATGCCAGGAGAGCATGGCCAATCCACTACCGTCTGGCCAAATTTATATACTCGAAGAAATTGATGACAACAGGAGCTACATGCGGCCGAGTGCTATCATCAGTTAACATTTGTATTGTCCAATAAATGGAGCGAATGAGACTACAGCTTTCAGAAAAACTTCGTCATTATTCCTCAGTGCAGACAAAGTTCAACCTGTATGAAAATCGGTTTGGTACGGATAAGCATGATGCCACCCCATACTGCATCTGTTTTTGTA
Organism: Cimex hemipterus; assembly: GCA_039619505.1. Taxonomy (NCBI): domain Eukaryota; kingdom Metazoa; phylum Arthropoda; class Insecta; order Hemiptera; family Cimicidae; genus Cimex; species Cimex hemipterus. The sequence continues at coordinate 585,885 of CM077099.1, read as the reverse complement.
ATGACGAAGATTCTCGCATGACACTTGAAGCAGTGTTCTCCGCGTTTCTCCAAATTCATCCCGGTCAGTTGGTTGTCACAACCCCTACCTAGTCTCCCTTTTACTCAATGCCTCTTAAATTGTAGAATAGAAACCTTCTGCCCGTAGAGTTTAGTGACGCTCTATAAAGGTAAACGACAAGTTGTTAATGATGTTTCAATTCAACTATTAATATTTATACCTAGTTAAAATGCAAAATAAACAAATAAATACAAGTAACCGGGTTGTTGTATTTTATTACACTTATTGTACAATATCCATTTATCTAAACGTACACTTGATAGTACAATACAGTAGGTATGTTCACATTCGTTGTTCGTATTTGTTAACCTGGCGAATTGCTAATAAAGCAATAATACTTTCAAAGTCCAACGGATAGTGGAGAGTTAAGACCTCTTGTATCACAGAAATTAATGTAATTTTCTGTAATTATACTTGCTTTTGTGTTTTTTGATCTTTATACAAAGAATACATTTGAAAATTCGAATATTTTAGGTAAAGTTGAGCGTACTTTTATCGAAAACCACCGCTTCTTGAGATAGTGTTTAACCCAATTTACATTTACAAACACAATTAGATCAGCATTAAAGTGTAGTCTTAAGCTCCTGCTATCATGAATGTTTTTGAAGTCGGACGGTTTTATTTGTAGAAAGGGAAAGCAAATAGAAACAGTCAAACGTTTGACAGCCGTACAATCGTCCGCCATTATTCAAACGGATAAGCTAATTATAAATCCAATTCGGATACAATTTTATCTCCGTAAATTTCCCCCCGGGATGGGTGTGTTTTGGCATTACTACGTCAAAATTAATATCCCTTCAGATAAATCACTTCTTTCGGCTTGAGCGGACATCAAATGATGATTTACACCCATAATTTCCGCCTCCGCTTTGATACCCAGTGCAAACAGGCACTCTCACCATCTAAAAACATATTTACCGTAATAAACATCACAAAGATTTAATCATAAATTATTCTGTAATTAATTTCATCCTCACAAAATAATTTCCGTTCATACAACACAGAAGTTCGATTTACACATAACATCCATCGCACAAATAATTACATATATACGTGGATATAATATGGTGTATTAGATATAATAAATATATGTATGTATATATATGTACATATATTTACATATGTATTATTATATTGTATGATATATTTAATTTTTGTATTATATTTTTAATTTTGTATTATATTTATTATATATTGTTATATATTACTATATATTATTATATACCAT
>CM077099.1:554568-574597 GCA_039619505.1 Cimex hemipterus | reverse complement strand
GAGAGAGAGAGAGAGAGAGAGAGAGAGGTAGTCTGCGAAGGAGGAAAAGAAAAGGAATGCCGTTCATCCAAGCGATAAATATCTCGGGTCCTGGGTATTATTTAGGATTAATTGTCCGGGGTTATCTGCAGCACTCAATCTCCAGTACTTAATTTCGGCATGTCGCTTTTGCCGTCTGGAAAGTAGATTTTGGCCGAACAATGCGCTATCCGAAGGATAAGCCGGGACATTCTCAGAGTCGTAAAAAATATATATCAGTTCTCACAAAGATTCCGTACTGAAATTGTTAGAATTCCGGGTCAGGGAGAAATTTTAGGGAGGTTTAGCGGAGAATTAAAAACGTACATGCTGCCCGAATTATTTTTAAAAACCTCCAAATTGACCCCCTTTGGAGTATTATGGAATGGGAATTTTGTGCAAGTTGCAATTAACATGTCTGAAAAACGGAACAACGTAGTTAGTAGTTTAATTATAAAATTTATCAATAATTCAACCGAACGATGTAGCATTTGGAGAGAATTGTTATATTATTACATTTCCATTATTGCTCAACGACAAATATCTTTACCTAAAATCTCTTAAGATCCGAAATTTCCTTGTTATAATTTGATTCTGATATCAACCATACTCTTTATTACCCCTGTTTTTAATAAATAATACCTTTCTTTTTATATCGACCAATAATTGCGGCTATTATTGGCATAGTGGTCTAGGTATTCACTATATACACGGGTTGATTTGGTCTCTTACCTCATCCTGCTTACACCCTAACCAGCAAAACAACATAATGAATTATGTATTTTTTAAATTACGCAGAAATCTCACTATTCACTTACTTTATAATAATATAACATACAGTATACATGTACATTTTCCTACCGTATCCAAAATTAGAATAACTATTATGAACAGAAAGGGAGTGTGAGTTCCTCTCTGCAGTTTTGTTTTTATCGTCCGGATTTCGAGCCTACTGCTCATCATCAGGTAGAAGGAGGTCTACAACCGACGATCAGCTGTAGGCTCGAAATCCGGATCATTGAAAACAACCTACTATAAGTAGGACCTATCTTACCAAAAAGATTAAACAACACACTCATTTCATCAGTTATCTTTTCAATCCTGAAAAATTGAAGTGTAAATAGCCCATCTGATTTTTAGTATTTTATAAAGCATTTAGTTTATAAATCAAATTAAGCTAGATTGTTTTGTAAATTATTTTCAATCTCATCTCAGTGTTCAGATCTCATTGGCGGGCATCTCTTACACACCACCGATTTGACTATAGACGAATGCTTCACTCTACCAGAAATGTGTGCAGTACTTGCTAAATCCCATAATGGTTTAGACCGAGTTCCTCATGGTTTTTCAAAAATGAAATAAAATAAATAAAATAAAATAAAAAATTAAAAACATCAAGTTTTGTATTCTGTGGAATGTTTCAGGCGGGGTCGCACGCTCAGTAGCATGTTACACAGTATAACTTTGGAACTATAGAGAACATGAAGATTTTAAAAAAAATCGTCAACGGTTCGCTGTGTAAAGATTCTATCTCTTCCCAACAGTGTGCCCAATTATGCAATCTATTAGAAACAAATTCTTATAGTTTATGTCTTGTTACATTTAAATTACATTGCACCTTTATTGTCAAAATATTCAATGATCATAAGAAGTTTACTAATTTGATTAATCATGAAAGTGTGAACTCGGATTAAGCTATGGTCGCAAAGAGCTCAGGATCCCCATGGATTTAAACAGATTCAGTGGTATCGCTGGAATATGTTTGGATAAGTTAAGATTTAGGGATAGGACACTGGTCACTATGTTCGAAGCAATATTTTAGTTGTGCTATAAACATTAACGTCACGATTAAGAACAAAAAAGATAAACTTCAATTATCAACACTGAGGACAAAATCATAATCACCGTTATTACCTTAGCATCTGCAATGTCAATGAAACTGTAATGCAGTTTCCAGGCGAACTTACATTCCCGGCCTAATTTATTACAATTTATAACAACGGAGATCTTTGTCAATCGGTAGTATAAATTACAGAGCAAGAAAGACATACCTCAAGGTGTCTGAGGGACAAGCTTTCTCTCTCTCTCTCTCTCTCTCTCTCTCTCTCTCTCTATATATATATATATATATATATATATATATATATATGTGTGTGTGTGTGTGTGTGTGTGTGTGTGTGTGTGTGTGTGTGTGTGTGTGTGTGTGAAATATGTTAATTACACGTATATATAATTACAATATTCAGGGCTATGTTGTATGTGTATGTGTTTTTAATAATTAGCACTTTTCGTTTTGGAGGAGCGACTGCCGACACGAGCAATATTTGTAAAATGATTTCGAGAGAAAGTGAAAAATACCAAGAGAGAGAGAAAAAAAGAGAACCGAAACGTAACCGGTGTACCTCTGCAATCGAAATTATAGATTTCTTTGAATTCAATTCGCCTGTACGACCGTCCGTGGGAAAGAATAGGACGAAAACGTCCAGGAGCGTACGTGAGGAAGTTGCGAAACGTTCGGGACCGTTTCATTACCCATCTTTCGACTTGGACCATTACAGATTAAGGGATTAGCACATGGATACCATTCGTGATTTGCTACCGTGAAACAACAGGGCATCTTCCTTGCTCAATTCAGCAACGAGCGGGACTGGGTCATGTTCGAGACCAAGGTCGCTCCTTTCTTCTATTGTCAAATTGGAAATGCACGATTGCCGCTTTTGACAATTGAATATGAATTAGCGAATTTCGATTTCGCCTTTCGGGTTTTGTTTAATCGTTAGAGGCTTGTCATGGATTATAAATAGTCCCCATAAAATAATATCACGTAATAATAATAAGAAGTCTCCTAGAGTTTCACAACCAAAAATTAGCTCTTCTCAGTATAATGCAATAAACAAACAAAGAACATACTTTATTTTATATTAGTTACATAAAAATACAGAATAGGAGTAATCAGTTGAAATAAGTGTTTATTGAGTCAGTTGAATATCCATAACAAAAGATTATATTAAATAAAATGCGAGTTTACCGTACTTATAGTATACTTCAATAGATTATGCTACATGTCAAACTAAACTTAATAGTCCAGTCTGATTTTCATTTATATAGGAGATACTTGTGTATTTGAAGTAATAGTTTCTCTAGAGATGTCAACTGACATAAAGGTTCTAATTGCCAGCTAATAGATCCTATCTTCTTTTTTTTGTTATTAATTATGTTATTTACAAGCGAGATTTTGTTATTAATATTTAATTTGTATTCAACCAAGGGTTCCAATTATTTGAGTCGGTAGAATAAACTTATTATGATGATATTTTCTCTTAATACTTGCGGGGTAGACGAAGTTCGTTTCCAATAATTCTGATCTGCTGGCCGTGTCTGTTTTGGTCCCAGACAACCAGACAAGTTTCAACTTCTTATCGCCTCCAATGGTTGGTGGTCTTCAATGGTTAACAACTTTTAGAGAAGTTGGTATATACAGCGTTCTCGTAAACAAATGCCAATACCTCTGCCCCACACGACAGATTGGACTAAAATGTTACCTGTTATCCAAAATCTGATTTTCAATAATTGATACAATTATTGTATTTTCGTTTTACTTCAACTATTCACAACCTTTTTCCATTAAGACCCCGTACAAAAACATTAGTATCACTATAAAATGAATTCATGTAAAATTGAACAAAAATGTCCCTTCAAAAGGTTTAATACAATTAATTATATTCAATATACATAATTCACTTTTCAGATTAATGTAATTCCATACAGTTACCTATATTTATAAAACCTCACCCTTCTACTACTGGAATTATCTTATTTAAGGATGCAGTCAAGACAAATGAAAATTTAATTTAATTTGCAATGAAACATGAGAAACTATGGCCTTGAAATTCGTAGAACCGACCATGTCGTCTTTGAGATAAATCTAGCACGCATGTTTATTGCATGTTTGTTGCCTGGGTTATATCAAGTATTTGTAATATAAAATTGGATAGCATATAACCGATTATAAAGAGGGAAAGAATTACATATCGCTTGTCGTTATAATAATTATGGTATCTTATTTATGTTGAAAAGTGAGTTACAAGCCTGACAAAAAGGCTCATTGTGTTTTTGAGCCGGCGTAAAATCCTGAAAGTTTTGGGCGCCCTGACGGACAAAGACCCGCCGATTGGATGTGGGACGGAGGACTACCGTCAAAGGCTCACACGACTTACATTATCTCCTTTCACAACCGCCTCCCTGCCTTTCTACACAGGTGAAGGTGTAGGCATAAAAGGATATGAACGTATCGTTAAATGGAATCCCAAACGCGGTAATTCATTCCGACGGCGAACAAGACAAACTGCAATCACGGAAACCGTGTTCGGAAAGGTGCTTTTGTTCCTTATGGAAAAGCCTACCGTGGGTTTTATAAACCCTCCTTCTTGACAAAATCAAGGAAATAAAATAGCTCATGTTCAGACTGCACATTCACCCACCTGTTAAACATCTAATTTAATTTTAAGGCGAATTCCGGCTTTGTGATGAAATATTTGCAAATGAAATGCATACTATGCCGTTACCTTTGAAGTAAACGATAATGTGGAATGCAGTCAAATAGTCCTTCTTTCTTTTATTTGTCTTTTCACAAGTTCTGGAATTAAATCTTTCAACAATCTTTCCGTAAAAAATATTATGGACCTACTGGGTCTGTCTGCCATCACCATCACATGTGTGTTGATTCCATTCAAACACATTTCTGCTTTAAACCATGTTCACTGAGGAATTTTGGAAGAAAAAAAAGAAAATATAGAGTTATAATAAAACTTTTTGCACGTTTCTTTTATTAGGTTTCATAAATTAATATAAAATATGGAAAATATCTAAGAGGAGTTCGTTCAACCAACTTCATAGTTAATTGAAAATACTTTTATTTGAAAGGGTAGTACGTGCTGGTGGAGGGAGTTTTAAGCCGTAGCTCTACTATTATATGGTGGAACAAGGTATTCATGTAATTTTTTTTTAAATTGCAAAGGTCTGGCATTTCTTACTCACATTTGGAAAACTATATAACTCAAACCTGAAGAACATTTTCGCAGATATATAGCGATGGTTAAGGAAAGATACATAGCGAAAAAAGCTAAAGAAGGATGATAGCCTGCTTACACGATCAGTTTAAACAATACGTTAACACCTTTCTGGCGTTGCTGCAGTAAGAACAGACGTCGCAGAAGAGAACATTAGCGTTGCAGATAAATGAAATTTATACAATGACAGCAGTCAATGAAGTATTTCGCTAAGTACGCAGGCAGAACAAATGAAGTAATTACGTATGGAAACACCCTACATAAGAACTTTATGAACGTGTTTCTTCTTAAGAACGTCTTTCTTCTACTTGCCAAGGGGGCACGGTTTGAATAAGAATCCTTGGAACTTGTATTTATTGCGAACTGGGGACTATCAATAAACGCCGAAAACAGGCTTGACAATGATCTTTTCTTTTTTATCAACTAACAGATGAATGGTCCCGCCAGAAAACCCGTTCTTTCCCTAAACCTCGTCTATTTATCTAATAGACATCATCTAGGTGTGCGAGTCCGACAATCGCAAAGGTCAATTCTTTACAAAACGATGGATTATTTTATTTTATGCGTTTCTAAATCCCAATTGTAATGTGTTAGTTTTTGGTGTAGGATTATGACCATAATTTTATCCACTGATTTTTGTAACTGTTGTTCCGAAGAATCTAATATATCTAATATATAGTATTGATGAAGGGTGAAACCCTAACAAAAATAAAGATTCACTGGCAAAATCCCTATAATAAAAACAGTAGAATAAGACTTTAGGTAACTTTTTCCGCGTTATTACATTTGTATTATATGCATTTAGTGAGGTTTTGGAAAAATGAAAAAATAATCAAACGAATCGTCGTACGTACACGTCTTGGAAAAGGTTTTTGCCCGATAAAGTTAAAATATTTATTATATCCATGGCCGGGATCAACTTCTCGATTACCCACCAAAAATGTAATAAAAAATACAAAAGATAGTGGCACGATCGGCAGAGAAGTACGTATTGAAAGCACGGTCGATGGCGCGCCACCGGAGGATCTGACCCGAAGAAAAAAGCGACGTCTTCGCTCGGTTAAGAATAAGCCATGCGAGGATGGCAGACGGACATTTTTGGTCGAAGACCGCGCATTTATTCTACATTTATCTCGCTGCATCGATGTGACCCACCTCATTAAAGGGTGCAATTCATTAGATCCATATGTGGAGATATGCTACTCGATATGATAATTGTGCTTCACGTCTGGACTCGTGTTCCGATCCTTGTAGGAAATTTGTTGTATTGTATCTGTTATTGTATAATTTTGTGTTCCGTAAAGTATGTTGAGATTAAATGTATTTATTACATGAATTTTTAGGGTGAAAAGTTCGATGGCGGCATATTGAGTCATCTACGTCCAAGTATGTTAGTAATATATGTTAGTAATAGGTGACAAGAGTGATAGAGGAAGATCAAGTTCCCCCCACCCTGAATGAGTGGTGTATATAAAGGTCAGTAAAAAAGTATTTGAAAGTGTGATAATGTGACTGGATGTGGATAAAGTCCAACCACAAAATTCAATCTTAATTTTGTTAAACGCAAATAAAATTTTGTTTGTAAGAATTCTGGTTGATCTTTTCAATTTATTTTGCTTATTGCATAATTTGGGGAAGAACGAGCAAGAGTTGTTTAAATATACACTCAGAATTTATAAAATTGTTGACCGTGGTTTTTGATCTGTTACTAAGTGCAATGAAATGAGCTTATAGTTTGAAATAATGTTCGATAAAATAGCCTCTATTATTTAGAATAACAAATGGTTTTACGAAGTCCCTGCCCTTCTTCTAAAAAAACAAAAAAACGGTCTCAAGCACAAGGGGCATATCGACAGGCAATTCGAACTCAAAGAAAAAATTATGTTGTTTATTCAAAATATTGTTTTGAAATGAACCTGAATATGTGTGATTTTGCACTTGGCCATTTATAAAATATCTAATAATGAGGGTCGCAAATTCATATCAGTATGGATGATACAAAAATATAAAAGGCTGAGACCGGAAAATGAATAAAAGAAAAAGGACGAGGCTATTGGCCTTCAGTCTTTTGGAGACTACCTGGCAGAAGGACTAGACTGGAGAAAGTGTGAAAACTGGCATTGAGAAAAAAGAACAAAATCTATCCTTTTACCACCTAGTGCAGAGCGTCGAATGTCGGTCCATTGTGCAATCTTCATTATTATCCAGATCCCTTCATTATGCTTAAAGTTTTTTTAAATCAAATTCAAACGCTTTTTTAATAGCTCCAGTGGTTTTCCTCTTCTGAAATTTCAATCTGCACATACGGTCTCATCAATATTGGATATTGGGCTGTTTATTATTCTTTGTAGGAATATCTGCATTACCTATTTGCACTTTTTTCTGCTGCTCGAAGTCTATACTTGCATCTTCGGAGTTTGCAGGGTCCAATCAGCAGTCGGACTCTTTTCAAGTCTTAAGACGTCAGAAGTTTAGTAGTTCGCCAGATGATACTTTAATGCTCGCATATCTCAGCTCTGGAATCAAGTTGAAGAGTTCGCGGCAGAAGGGGCCTAGTAGAACTTACCTTAGGTATTTCAACGATCCCTACGTTGTTCCACTGTCTTGTGTGCTCATTTACTCCTGTAAATCTAACATTTTGTTCATCCCGATGTCAGACGGGGCTTTGATGAATTCTAAATAACCCTGGACTTTACGGCCTGGCTCTTGTATGTGAAAACCCAGCGTTTTGATCTCCCTGGAGAAGTGTTCAATAGCTTGTCTCCCATTAAAAACATGAATATATGAGTCTTTGGCTTATTTCCACAGAAACTACCTACTGCCACATATAGTCTCGGCATTAACTGGCATCCGTGTCTCCCAGAGTGCTCCATCGGGTATTTAACGTAATTAATGATTTAACCTAATATCTTTAACTTAATCTTAAGGTCTAACATTGTTTGATACTAACATATTGACGTGATGAAACTATATTAGAATTGTAAACCAAATTTAAACATGGTTTACAATTCTATTGGGTTGTCCGGAAAATAATGCAGGATTTTAAGTTTTCATTAAAAAAAATCTATATAAAATATTCTGTTCACGTTTACAGGATTACTCATTTGTATGAATGTCAACACTTATTAATCCTCTTCCAAATGATATTGTTTGTTTACCTCTGTAGCATTCCGCTACTTGGAAATAATTCAGTCATCCTTATAATGTCAAAGCGAGAATTTCGTACGATTTTCTTTTACGAGTTTAAACTCGGCCGAAGCGGAGCCCAAACGGCTAGAAACATTAACCAAGTCTGGGGCGAGGGTTGTGTTAATGAGTGCACTGTGCAAAGGTGGTTTAAAAAATTTCGGGAGGGAGATTTCAGCCTTGAAGATGAAGAAGGTCCTGGAAGGCCTTCCTCTCTTAATGATGATGTTCTGCGATCAGTGGTGGAAGAAAACCCCAAAACAACTGTTCGAGAACTTGCAGAGCAACTCAAAGTCAGTAAAACGACCGTCGCTGACCACCTCAAGGCGATTGGAAAAGTAAAAAAACTCGAAAATTGGGTTCCACACTCATTAAACGATCGCCAAAAAAATCAGCGCTTTGATGTTTGTGCATCACTTCTTTGTCGAAACAAAAATGACCCATTTCTGGCCAGAATTGTTACACGTGACGAAAAGTGGATTCTCTACGATAACACTAGACGTTCTGGACAGTGGCTCGACAAAGGAGAAGCTCCAATACATTTTCCAAAGCCCCCAACTCATCAAAAAAAGGTAATGGTTACGGTATGGTGGGCTTCATTTGGTTTAATACACTACAGCTTCTTAAATCCTGGCGAAACCATCAATGCTGAATCATACTGTAACCAAATTAATACCATGCATCAGAAATTGGCAGTAATGAAGCCCTCTTTGGTCAATCGGAAAGGGCCCATTTTGTTGCATGACAACGCTCGACCACATGTGTCACGTGTAACGTCACAAAAATTATTGGAGCTTGGCTATGAAACTTTGCCTCACCCACCCTACTATCCGGACCTCTCGCCTACTGACTACCATTTTTTTAGACACCTGGACCACTACTTACAACACATGATATTCAAAAATCAAACTGAACTGGAAAATGCATTTATTGACTTTATCAATTCTAAAAATTCTGAATTCTACTCAGACGGAATTAATAAGTTACCAACACGTTGTGAGAAATGTATTGAGAGTATGGGAAATTATTTTGATTAAAGAACATTGCTTTAAAGTAACTAGTTTCTTTTTTTTGTTTAATACCAAAATCCTGCATTATTTTCCGGACAACCCAATAGTAAGGTAATTAATTTCATAAGGAATTTCACTACTTAGGTGTTGCAACGTTCCACTCAGTTGTTGCAGGTGATTGAAAAGACTTCTCGACAAAGCATCCACATGTACGCAAAGGGCTGGTCTGGAGACAATGAGAGAAGGAGCAGCTGAGAAATGCCTAAATTTTCTAAACAATGATGAACACTGCTTCTATGAGGTCTGGGATTGTCATCCAGACATTGAAAAATCCTTGTCAATGAGATCCCTGGTTTGAATGTATTCCTATTGTATGTATTCATATTGGATGTATTCCTCGATAATTTCTTAGTCAGAACGTACTGCGGTGAGGTTGCATTCACCACTGTGGATACCAATTCGTCCGCCTGTGTAAACCCCAGCCCAGACACCGCCCCATCCAAACTGCATTGAAGGGATCTCTAACTACATACAGACATGTGACTCGTCAGTAGACAAAACAGCTTTCTAATTGATGTTCTCTTATAGGCACTCGCTGCACCAGTTGCTGTTGGCTGGCTGTTGCTGCAGGTCACAAAAGGGCTACGGTGTGATGTCAACTTCCCACAAACGATTACGGACCGTTTGTGTTGACAAAGGCCTTGCCATCTTGCAAAGTCAATATTTGTTTTTCCCCTTAGCGTCGTCATGCGCTCAGACCAGGCATCCTATTGGCACTTCCAGTCTCTCGGAATCTAGCTAAAGGCAGGGAGACCACGCTCTCAGAAACGACAACGTCTCTGCGATATCCACTTGCCCCTGATCTCGATGACTCATTCTCACAATAATATTCAACTTTAATAATATTGAACTTCTGTTTCTAGATGATACCTTTCCTTGGTTAAACAGAATACAACTTGAATTAAAATGGGGAAATGCCGAGAAAAGCTGTTTGTTTACAAAATGAGTACTCCTCATCTCTACTATTTATTAATTATTATTTTTACGAGGGTTCGCAACAGCAGATGTTATATCAACTCTCAGGATGCTGGTGTTTTAAAAAAATCCGTTTGAAAGTATGTCGGGTAAGAAAGCAGGGCCGCTGGATTCCTACCCGGGACTTTTATCTTACAGTGATGAGCGCCGTGTCAATGCTTTACCCCATCTTTACAAGTGCTAAGTAAATCCATTGTTAAATATGAGGATTAACATTTGTTTGTTTTTGGTTTGTATTTTCTATTTTGTTTTATCCAATTAACAATAAAATACAGGTTAATTTAAATAAATTAATAGAATAACAATAAATGACAAACCTCCATATTCATTTATGAGCAGTTTATTTCAAGAGGCAGAATTCGACCTGTTCGAAATAGTAACGATTTGAATTTCATTCGGACATGCATTGGGAAAATGATTCCAAGTTCAACACGTACCTGTTGTACCGTTTGCGCAATTCGACGTCCATTTGCATAGGTGCAAGGCAGTCCGGGTAGCCTCTTCCCTTTGGCATTCGAGACCGGAATCCATTACACCGCCGACGACCGGCTTGATTGACAAGGTCTCCTAGATTAATCGTCCGACTTTTTTTCCAATATTCTCGTTAGCAATGAGGATGTCTGGCATTTAGTTGGAGAGAAACTAAACAATGAAAAATATTCTAACACCGTACCGAATAAAAGAAAATTTGATTTACTGGGAAAACAAAACCTACTATAACTACAATTATCGTTGGACAATTATAAAATGAAAAAGGTCTTACAGAAAAACTTCTAGCTAAAAATCTGATGTATATATGTATTTGATATGCGATATAATTTGAAGTAGTTTGGTATGTTGTCTTTTTTACTTTTTAAGAAATAATCAAATTTATGCAGTGCACCATATATCCAGAGATCTTACACCTAACCAAGAACACAGACGGAATGTTACCCAACTGATATCTTTCAACCATGAAATAACGACCGTCCTTCGCCAATAACATTATGAAACGACACGATAAGATGCACATTTATTCTTGTAGGAGTTTCACGTACAATTACTGATTTATTGGTTTGCCGCAGAGGCGTGAGTCGGTGTCGAAGAATCAGATCGGACAATTGTGGAAGACGGCGACTAATGACGGCCGGCAACAATTCCCCCTTGTCCCAGATCTTTGTGAGCTAAGGCCCTCTTGCAACATCGGGCCTTCTTCGTGATGACGGGCAATACTGTTGGTCAATATGGGTCACTCGATCTCTGGGCTTTGTGGATCGCCCACCCCGATTTGTCATCCCTTTTAACACTTTGAAGACATCAAACGTCGTGATGGTTTTCATTTCGTGACGGGCGATAAGCCTGTAAGCTGTCGACGATTCGGAGGCTACTTTTTTACTAGGTGTATATTAAGGTTTTGTAAGTATTTCTAAGGAATTTTATAAAACAACTTTCAGGAAATCGTATTTAAGTATAACCAAAGGAAAGGAGCTCAAAAATTAAGGTACTAACGTGTAGAAGGGGCCACAAAAGGAAACGCACTCCCACTTGAATATGGTCCTCAAGTGCAGTTTTAATTGTAAAATTAAATGAATAACATGACTAACCAAACTACATAGCGTAGTTCGTGTTGATGAGAAATTTCATTTTTTTCTGGTTTGCGAATGGCTGTTACATCGCTGAGGGCCGAGTTGGTGATATTGTGGCAACGCCGATATCTTTCACCATCGCTGAGTCTTTCGTTTGTTTGGGTCAAAAAAGATCTCACGATAATCTTAATATTGGTTTAATGTCGAACTTCAGTATCTACCTAATTATCAACCTCAGGAGCAGCCAATGTCAACTGTACGCTACATACGGCTCTACAGGCATCTGTCAATGTCGAATCCCAGCTGAAACCTCTATCTCAACAATAACGATATTCACGATGTTTGTAAGATGTTGACTCGTGTTAAATCCAGTAAGATCTTGGACTTAGCATGGTCCCTTCTTTCCTTAGCATGTTAAACGTTAATTTTTCTGCACTGCTGCGGTGACTGGAAGAACCATAAATAAAGCTATAACAGTCCTTGAAAGCTTGTTGAAGTTTATGTTTGCTTTGTTTTGAGTTAAATTGTAAGATGCCGGAAGTTAGTAAGAACAGAAGATTTATCAACTCTTTCATTTAAAATGCTCGAAAAGTACTAAAAAATGACATGCTTCAATTTCGCCGACAGACCTAACTTATATCCTAACGTCTAATAGCCTACAACTTATAGGATAGGAATCTATCTATTATGAATGAAAGTATAAGGGAGGGGGAAATTAACAAAAGAACTGTATTTGTCTGATTTAATTAATGGGTGTTTAAGAATACAAATACGTGTAAACAAAAATTCATGGCTGCCATGTTGGTTACCTAAGCCCAAATGGATAGCAATAGTCAGCAATGTGACTATTCGGCCTAATACCCAACAGTGGCGAGTCAATCATCATTTTTCTCGCTCTAACAGGACCTAACAGGGTTAATATAATCGTGAATAATCGTACTGTTTATTTTGGGTATTTTTGGAAAGTGAGTCAATTACCAACTTTTCATTTTCGTAATTTTGTTTTAGTGTTTTTGCAAACCCTAGCCATGAAAGTTGATGATTAATTATTTCCGAATTTAATTGAGGAAATTTATATTTCTTTTTGCGAAAATAAATTGTAATTAGTTAGTTTTGACTGTTGGGTATTGTCAATTTTCTTATTTCTTCTAATAATTTAATTTTTATAATCAATAATAACCAGTATTAATACCAATAAAAATAAAAAAGAAGGGTAAAATTATTTCTTTATTTCCTGACGGAATTACCATTCAAAATAGTGAGGTTTATTCTTTAAACTTTGGGCTTAAAACATATGACAGACAGGGCAGCTTTTTCCTTGAGGTCGGCGAGGTGATGAACACTTCATTCACGATCAATGTCGCTTATCTAAGCTCGCTGGCTCGTTGTCAGACACATTTCAATTGCCTTTCTCTTCGTATAACCAATGAAAAACATTGTGTATGTGTTATTGTTTTGTTTGTTGTAACGTTGAGATAATAAGAAAAACGTGGTTCGAAAATCAAAACAACGAGGGTAGGAAGACCAGGAAGGCCTAAAATCACCTACTTACCACCAAATTTAAGTTTTATCTAGCTAAGATGAAATACTTTCTTTTTTTAGTTTTAGCAAAGTATACATATATATTTCCTGCTTAATGTTTTTCAGCACGACATTGTCCGATGTTTCGTAGGAAAGCCCATCCATAATTTACATCATCCGGCCTAATTGTTTTTAGCCCGCTGTAAACGAATGTCGATTGTGTATCCTCGTAAGCGAGGCTGTCGAAGAAAGAGTTGGCTTTCAACCGACAATAATTCACGGTTTTATACTAAACGAGATAATATATTCACAATAGTGGGTGTGTGCGAGGGGGTCGCATAGAAAGTACCTCATTTCGGACTTGAGCGAGAGACAGTGAATATATTTTTTCAATCGTTGTTCTCCCCCTTCTCACATTGGAAAACTTACTAAAACAATTTATTATAATAATCCTTAATATATTATTTTTATAGTACAAAATCTACTTACTTTTACACTTTGATGTGTTCATCTTCGTCTGCGTTCCCTTGTCTGACAAGATTTTTCGGCACTTCATCTTATTCAGTGGTTTGTTTGTTGCCTTGCGTAAAACCTTGACCAACCAAATTTTATAGCCCGTTCAAAATTTTAATGGCAGTTCGTTAAAACTGCTCCCGAAAGTTAACTTTTATAAATATATTACATTTTTGTGATTGACATTTCCCAAAATATCGTTATTTATTCAAGAATTTCGAAAAAGACAGATAGGACAGACGTAGAATGACTTTTACTTTTATGAGTAAGGATTTTTTGTTTTTCCAATGTAAAATTGTAAATATTGATGTGTCATTTTCGATCATCGTAGTCTTTCGATTCTCGATGGTTTGTGACAAACGCGTTGTGCCTCTTTAACAAATGCACTTTTTTAAAACTGCGCAGTAAGCATTAAATTGATTGAAATTGTTTGAAGTTTCGCTGATAGATCACTACTAATACAAAATTTATCTATTTATTATTTAAAAAAATGAGATTTTAAAAAATAGAACTGACATTGGTTGCTTCCACTTTTATAAATAAAGACTGTTGATAATTTTTGGTGTTCAGTGACCGTTAGTTAATCATTATTTGGAGATCAAGTGTTTGTTTCCTGCCGATTCCTCATATAAAAATGCCTTTCTATCCTGACTTCCTTCCCCTCCCCTTCAAAATCTAATGTATATAAACATAAAACAGCAATATCCCAACTCAACACACAAGAATGACACAATCACGCAGAAAACAAACAGTTTGACTGAGTACAAATACTTTGATTGAATATACAATTTTCTAGCATTGTATAAATTCATTTTTATTTACATCCTACATGTATTTGTAAAATTGAAACGATGTTTATAAATCCCAGTCCTTGAAGATGATCTCAATAAAGATTGGCACCTCAAAGAAGCTTTTCTAAAACCTACGTCACACCAGACCACATCTCACGACACGAACTATTGATAAGAAAATGTAAAATTATAAATATTTTATTATAAATAAAAATTATGAATACGCGCTGTTTTTTGACAGAAGCTTTTCGCCATCGTAAGTTGTTTTTGGTTTTACGTTACCCCGCTTGTAACTCTGACCATTTAGGAAATATTAACTAAGACCACCACAGAAGTTAGCGATAAAGTGAGAATAATTCTTATTGTGCACAATTTCTCAATTTCCCTCCCAGCCTTTGCGTGCTTTTATATTATAAAAGTTTACTTATTCGGTTTTCTAAGTAAAATAACCAATATCAAGTGGTGCTGAAGAACCGTTAGAACGCATACTTTTATATATTTACAACACAAAAGCTATTTAAAGGTATTATTTAATTATTTATTTAGTTTTAAATTCTAGATAAAATTACATGAAATTACAAAACTAAGAATTACATTAATTTTTAATTATATTGCACATTCTTAATAAGGTAACATTTTTCACATCGTCGAGCTTGTTTAAATAGAAAGGCAAAAATTTGTTGCCACCCGACGTTATACAAAGAGGTTGAAGTACCAAGAAAATGATAGATTGACAGGGACATTCTCGTCCTTGACTAAACCCGTTCAATCGTAAAATTAACTCAAAAAGGAATAGACAAGAAAATTAGATATCAATCTCTAGTTGAATAATCTACGTTCTAACACATCAAGAAAGAGATATACCATATATATAATAAAACACGATAATGGCTTTGTTGAAACTGTTCATGCGAACGAGTCAGTGGTCGAGGATCGACTCCTAAATTAATGAAACCTATTCAACATTTGAATTAAATTAATTTTATCAGTCGTTCATCCAGTCTGGAGAAGGTCACTGAGGGCGCGGGGACCACACCGCGGACCTGTCAGTCTGTGAAAGTCTGCAAAAGCCCGGGCTTTCTTCTCTAGAAACTGGTTGTTGGGGTCCTTTACGAAAAGCCCTCTCGACTCGGATGGGGCGATAAATCTGCGGGAAGCTCTCCCAGGAGGACGCCGTTGTCACTCAAAATGTCACCCGGATTCCACGGACCCGATCGCGCCACAAAGTCTGGTGAAACCCAGACCGATTAAATTGATCTCGATTAGGAAGAACAGGACTTTCTCGGCAGACTAAGATAAAGTTAACATTTCGCAAAAATGTTGTAATATGTTATTAGTGATTCTGCTTATTCAAGAGCGTAATTAACTGAAAGCATATAAATCTAATAGCATCATCATGAGAAAACAAGCCACTTGATTGTTGAGACATTCAAGTTTGTTCACTCAATATACACTTAGTCATCAATAGGCTAATGATTGTGAGATATCCTCTGAGTTATGTACTTGTAACTTACGATCTTGTTTTGTCTCATCGAGCTGGTTAATATTGTAATGCGGGTTTTCAACTCTTCTCATTTTCAGTAGTGGTTCGGGTTATAAGCGGAGTGAGATCAGATATTTTCATGAATTACATGTAGTAAACGTCAACATCCATCCAGATTAATCGTTTTGGATCGTATTGATCTGTACCATTAGCTGTTTTCTGTTTTTAAGTTGTCTTTTGAAAGAACCTGTAGCTAACTAGTTATCCGATCTTAATTTTCGGTCACCAGTTAATCAGCCAGGCTCGTCAGACTAATCTTCTAATTAATAAGCTAGAGTAAGATTGTAATCAGCAATTATGATCATCCATGTCTGCCTATCTTTTCTAGGTTTTTCTGCTAGCAGTATTCTCTACTATGGTCTTTTCCATACTGCCTACCTCAAAATATCGCCAGAAGTCATCTTGGGTGATGAACCCGCCTTACGGTAATTTTTGTTTGCCAATTCCCCATGGTTTGATTTGTCAGAAGCGTTCGTTTTCTTCTATGGGGGTTTTGTGGTGAAATAATTTTGGTCTGTCTATGCGGGTTGGTCAGATGCGTTCATTAAGTTCAGAGAGGTATATAGACTGGAGAAATGTAGTGAAATTTCATCTGTGTTTCGATTGT
This sequence comes from Cimex hemipterus, assembly GCA_039619505.1. Classification (NCBI taxonomy): domain Eukaryota; kingdom Metazoa; phylum Arthropoda; class Insecta; order Hemiptera; family Cimicidae; genus Cimex; species Cimex hemipterus. The sequence continues at coordinate 557,739 of CM077099.1, read as the reverse complement.
CAGCCTTACTGGTTCATTTGGCAGATACGCCTTCTTGTTGTGATTTTACGTTATGTTTGGCAAGGAACCAGTAGTTTAATGATGAGTCTGACATATTCTAACGTACATAAAAATATATTCATTTTTTAAATACAAAAAAATTAATTAAAACAATTATAATTTGACTATTAAAGTTAGAGAAATAAACAAATAAAAACAAAACAAATGGTAAGAAATTACTTCAAGTTCAGTTCTAGAATTTTATAGGTATATGCGTCTTCCACTTGTAGTCATCGCTGGTGACTTCTATATTCAAAATGCACTCTTATCCGCCATTTCAGGATCTCGAAGGATAAGCTAATCCCCTACGGCAGGAGGGAGTGTGAGTTGAGCTATCAAAGGACGAGGAAGGACTCTCTCATTTTTTTAATCGAACAACCTGCTGTATTTTCAATTTTAAGGGCAAGGAGTTGATATCGTATATTTTTACTTGTCACATATTTTTATTTATCCACACACTATCTGAATATATTATTTTCAAGACCTTAATTTTTTTGTGGCACAACAATTCCTTTTCATTTTCTTTTTTTTTTTTGGTATTACGTATATTTTTTCTTATTTTTATTTTCACACTATTCAGGAAATTTATATGCATCGAGTGAAAGGGATTCACTAAAGATCGTTATACTCCCAAAGGGAAGTCCTTTAGCAAAGGCGTAATGGCATCAGACTCCTCATAATTTTTACGTAATCTTGCTTTTAACACCGTAGATGGAGGAAAAATTACAATTTCCCGTACAGCCTGTAAAATATTATTATCTAAAGCACCCGCAATATAATTTAATTTTGTTTTATTATTCGAACTGAGCCTCTTGGATCAACCAGAGGCCACGCCTTTTGTCCAAAACGGAAATTACTTCACCCCTATATAAGCCACGTGCTGAGGAGGCGTTAAAGATCTTCACTGTCGTCCAGCATGGTAAAAATATATTCGTTGTCAAACAAGAAACTTACGAACTTCAGATCACGACGGGGTCACTAATGTGAAGGTCCTCACTAGAATTTAAATTTAACTTTTAACTCAATTTATTGATCATACAATCTACTACATATCTTGAAGTAGGCAAAAAACTTGGGGAGAAAGGTTGTAGAATTTTTACCTTTTACTAAATGGATACCACACGATTGTAGCGTCGTCGTTTTGATGGCTCTGAATTCCTTGTTTATCCTTCCTATTTCGTTTGTCAGAAGCATATCATAGTGTTGTAAGTGCTGTTTGCGATAAACTTGTAGAGTGGTATGTTGCGAATAAGTTTCCTCAACAAATTTCTTCATCTGTCACCAACGATTTCAATATGACGCATAAATTTTTTTAAACTGCTTAAAATATCCTAGATTTTGTCTTGAAATATGTGAGAGATTCACTCATAAGTAAATCGTTGACAGTTAGATTCTTGTTTTTGTAAATAACAGTAGCACCGTAGCTACCACGGCTGGATCTGCATTAATTAATTATGTGTCGTTAAAAACAAAATTTCACAGAGATGCCTTTGGTGGAATGCATCCGAAGGTGCCCCTTTCAAAGCATACATCTTGCTAACTGTTTCCAAATTTTTTTAAACTTGGCAGATCGTCGGCAAAACCAGTTTCACCTGTAATCCGCTTCAGAATATCAATTTCTGATGTAACTAATTAACCTGTGCCAGCAACGAGTTATGACTTAAATAATTAATATACAGCTATATCTAGAAAATCGTGCTGTAATTCGATTTTCCATTGCAACATTTTGTTGTCTGCTCTCTTCTGATAATTTTGTTCTATTTATCTTCGTCGATTTGATCTTTCGGGCGAGTTTCATTTTCTCACTGTCTAAACTAGTCTGTGAAATGCCCAAATAAATACAGTTTTTTCGTTTTCGGTCATGCTTCGCTGTTTCCACTTTTTTTTTTTTTTTTTTTTTTTTAATCACTCTCAAGTAATCACCCATCAATTAAACCCACCTTCTTTTCCATTCTGGAATTCTTTAAAGTTTAAACAACTCTTCCCTTTCTTGCTGTTACATTATCGCCTTTCCTAAATCTATTAAAGATTCCTCACAGCAGCTATAATCAGATAACTCCCAAATTCACATTTCTTCCCATCTACTAACTTTCAAGCTGTAATTTATGTATTAAAAAAGATTTAAAAATTCTAAGCCGCTCCCTCCTCCATTCCGTACCCTCTGGCGGAGGGTTAATTAACAATCATTATATTTCCCTCTGTCCCAGTGCCAAGAACCTTGGGATAAGTTGACTTGGCCTTGGAGGCCCCATTACACCCAAATTTTCCGCAGTTCTTTCACCATCCTGTTATGTTTGTGACTGTCACCTTCTTCCCTTTAGCACGAGTAAAGGTCCTGATTTCCTCCCTAATTCTCAACTTTGGGAAGTTGTTGGATACAGGAGACTCACAAGGGAGCATAAGGAAAGGCTTGAAAGTCGTATTGTTTTGCACCTTTTATCTTAGGCTCGTCAAGTAGAGCCCAGGAACACCGATTTGAAGAGATGATCCCCCTTTCTAATGCAATACTTTGTTGAATCCTTCCCTTATAAGATTATGTCTTTCCGTTCGTCTTCCTACATATATATTGCAATATCCCTTCAAACCCCCTAACACCCTTCTTACATCTATCCTCCTAAACACAGAATTTTCGCTAGGCAACCAGAGTACTTTTATATTAGTGTTATTAATAATATTATTATGTGAGATAATTAGTAATAATATGTATGTAACAGTAGATATTATTTATAATGTTGAGAACACTGTGAAATACAATAGAAAAAGCTTTTATAATGGTGAATATTTTACGGCAGGAACGATTAAAAAATTAGTTTGACACGTTCATGGCGTGGGGCTGCCCGGGACGGGTCGGCTGGTTGGTGCTGGACTGTGGGGCCGGGTGTCATAAGCGGCTTGGACGTGTTTTACCTCGGATTCCATGGGGGCATTCTTGTCCATGGTGTTTTAGATGGTTTTTATCCACATCCCCGAAAATGGAAACCGTATATATGCCGTAAAAGAAATAAATAAGTATGATTGCTGGTCCTCTTCTCCCATTTTCCGGCTGCTCCTTGCTTGCCTCTTCGGGCTTCCACATGCTGCCAAGGAGAGAGAGAGAGAGAGAGAGAGAGAGAGAGAGAGAGAGAGAGAGAG
>CM077099.1:541324-554558 GCA_039619505.1 Cimex hemipterus | reverse complement strand
AGAGAGAGAGAGAGAGAGAGAGAGAGAGAGAGAGAGAGAGAGAGAGAACAAAAGGAAATGGCGGATGCTCAATCGGCGATGCCCAAAAAAGAGGAAAAAATGAATATTTAGATATAAAGAAATCAGATATTCCGAGGTAGTTGAATTTATTTAGATAGTAGATTATACATTATATTGGCATTATTTAGAATAATAAACATTATTAAAACAGACCTGTTAACAAAGCACGCCCAAAAATATATATGTTACAAAATAATAATAATGAAATGTATTTATAATTATTCTGTAACATGCATTTCTATTTTAAATGTATAAGTAAATTTTTTGTAAGTATATGTTTATTTTGTAGATTGCCTTTACGGAATTTATAATACCATTTTGTGGATTATAAACGAAACATTTATTGATGCAATTGTGATAAAATATAAAATGAAAACAAAAATGGGACTTTAAGACCCAGAATCTAATTTAGTTTTCATTTCTTTCATCTTGGTCTGCCTATCTTTAGTCGCCATTTTCTGTGGTTGGGTTTGTTTCTTGTCCCACTGTGCATATTCTCTTATCCAACTTATGAAATATCACAATAATTCCTTATATTTCGTGGCCCGATGGTCGAAATAACTTATTTCAATTAATTAAACTTTATGTAACGTAGTGCAGCGCCGTTAAGCCTTAAGTTGTCTTTGCCTCTGTGGTTACCATAACACTCACCTGTGTTTTATGCACTATAAAAGAATTAATTAGGGCATGTATTTTTACGTCAGTGCGCTCAGCTGCCATTAGAGGTTTAAGCAAGTTGTTTAGAAAAGGTTCATTAGTCGGCAGAGGCATGAGGTAACGATCAAAGACCGGCATTAGACCGAGATGTTCCTCATAGAATTAGTTTCGGATTGGATTCATTATCCACGGCCTCGGACGTAAATAGGTTAATGTCGGATCCCGAGGAGCGACCGCGGATTCGAACTTCATCATGTCATCTCAAGGAATGAGATTAAAGGGGCCGAAATTGACTGACTTCCTAGAAAGAGAAAGAGAGAGAGGGAGAAAGAGAAAGAGAGTGAGTGAGAGTCAGACGGCCTCGGGATTCGCTGTCGTCCTGCCCCGGCTCGATCCTAAACACGAGTCTTTCGTTAGTTTTGGCAAAAAGATAACATGTAGAAAATAGAGATTAGGAAATATCCGTGAGCAGGTGGTCCTTCCAGGTTGAAACTTATTTTAACAACAAATCAACAAATCAAAATTTACATTTTCTAAAAACAATATTGACGTACAACATACAAATGATAAAACTATTATATTTCTTTTTAATTTTCTTGTATTTACATAAATTGATTGATATTTTGCCTTTTTCAGCTGATACCGAAACATACCATTGATCACTTAAGTATGAAATCCCGTATCATTTTTTCATATTTTGCTTTTTCCGATGATACCAAAACCTACTTTGATCACTTGCTATGAAATCATCTATCATCCAAAGCACTGTGAATTTGTTTAAAAATCAAACAAGCCTATGTGAATATTAGTTGTCAATTTATTAAAAAGAGATATAATTTAATTGAAATTGTAAGCCAAAGATGTTACGTTAAATGGAGTTGGGTGGGCACACGATTTTATCTCACATTGCTGTATCGAATAAGCAAAACTATTTCCTAATTAGACTAAAACCTATTTGTATACAATGTATGCTAAATGCAAAGTTTCTGAAACTATCATATTAAATACCTTCAACCAAATATTTAAAAGCGTTCTCCTTCCAAGTCAACATGATTTTCATTCGCAAATGTCTACATTCACAAATTTATTTTCAAGATTATATATTAGAACCTTTTTCTGAAGTCTTTCAAGTTGACTTATTTACAGCGACTTCTCAAAAGCTTTTGATAATGTTAATCGGTACGATTCTTATTACGTTCGCTTTCAAAAATAAGATATTTAATCCTTTATATTTAGTAGTCTGACTGACCGAATTACTTCTTTCAATTAATTAATCCTTTTATCCCGAGCAACTACAATATACACTTGTCCACCCTTAATACTCAAGGCGAAGGGTGATTTATTCACTGCTACGTGCATAGAAATTAATAACTTGTTCATATTTTATATATATTGTACAAATAAATCAAAAATTAATAACCATTGTATAAAACAAATATTAACAAGCGAAAATCATTTTAATTGTAGGTCTGTTTTTACATCAAGTAAACCATTTTTAAAATATGTACTTTTTATCGACCATTATTAGCAAATATGACTAAGCAAATTGTAATTATTAGAAATAATATTAATGAAACTGTATTCCTAACAAATACTAGACTAATGGAATTAAGTTGAAACGAAAGATTGGTATGGAAATGAAAAGACATTACCAATGTTTAAAGAAATTAAAATTGTGTTAACAATAGCTGATGTGTTTGACCAAGTAAAAACCAATATATCTTTTTAAAATTTACATGTAAATATAAAAATGCAACCTTTTGAACTTTTAGAGGATACTTCTTCAAAGTTTGCAAATATTTACATTTATATTATATCTATCGGTATAATGTTAGCTGTCCCCACGATGGCTTTTCTGTGTTGGCGTTGTAAGAAAAAATTTCAACCCTCACACGAGATGGAATCAACAAATGAGGAAGTCCGTCAAGATGAAAACGCTCAGCCAACACCTGCATCATCCGCTTTCTCAAGACTACCTTTTCTCTCGCAGGAGCTTCGAGGACGGAGGAGCAACCTCAGGACCTATACGTCATGTAGACAACGAGCACTTCAGACAAGCCGAGCGGGTCAGAGGTGACAGATTATCAGCCAGCCAGATATCAGGACCCAATTAGTCTAGGGGCAGGAGGCAATAAAGCGCCCTTCTTATCTCTTCTTATCATTGCAACGAAACACATCAGCTCTTAGGCCAAATAAACTAATTGAAGAAATATGTATAAAACCCCTTGTATCTACTACGAGGAGGCTCACTCTTATTGTTGCGTTTTGTTCGTCATAGTGTCGGCTCAACTATTGTAATCTTTTACAATAAAACTTCCTTTTTAAAAAAAGCCTCTTCCGCAGAGCGGTTATTTAACTTGGATTAATATTTAATGAGTAAAAGGAGTATCACTTCACTAAAACACCTCCCCGTGGCCACTTCATTAATCGCTGAAAATTCAATCTTGATTACACGAAATTTGAAAGTGTAAAAAAAGAGGGAAAATTCGAACAGTAAGGTTGAAATCAGGAATTGGTGCCAGAGTGGTCGATGCCACGATAGCTCAAATGGTAGAGCAACAGCATATTGAGCCGAAGGCCTTGGGTTCGAATCCCGCTCGTGACTCTCTTGATCTTTTTCACTTCAAACAAACCTTACATTACATACAAAGAAATACTCTTCGCATCAATAATTTCTGTTAATGTAAAACAAACTGGGTTTCCTATGTGTACGTATTTAAATAACCAGTTAAAATCACTTGTCTTAACAATTAACATTGTTGTTTCGTATTATTTACTATTAGAACAATGCATTTGGAGAAGGAAAATTATGAGAGAGGGCGTAAAATCGTATCGCTCTCGATTCTATGCTAATGGATAGCCGGAGAGGACGGCGAATCGGCACGACGTTAACAACGGTCGTGCGTGGGGGCGGTGCCCCTTGCCGCCCACTCTCACCCTCCGGCCAACAACTATAACTATGCTAAGCCCATTAACATATTCTAATAGTCTCCCGGGGTTCGGGAGGTCAATACATGTGCTTTCACTCCCTCGGCTCATCTCCACTTCCTCTAACCTCCCATTGGCCTGTTATTGCCATCGAACAGAGAAACATTCTTCATTTTCTTTGCTAATCCAACCTCTCTTTTATTGATGGTTATATTAATAAATTATTGCGAGGTGGCAATTGAGTAATTATGTAAGTGTGTTACCGTAAGTTAATGTAGGGCGCTATTTGACCCGAGAAACACACTTGTCAATTCATTGTGATAAGAATCTAAACTTTAAAATGACAAAAACTGAAAATAGGCGTAGCATACCCAAAGAAGAAATATGGCCAACGTTGACATCAATGTATAAAGATCACTCAGCCAAACTATTGCTAATAAACAATGAGTAGGATTTAACTATTGCCTTGGCCTAAAACCCTACATGCTAATGTAACATTAATAATAATAACCTTTCCAGTAATTTACAAGGGTTACTGGTTCCCCAGTGATTCTTTCGAAGTAGCTTGACTTCTAGGTACCCTCTGCGTGTCTAAAAAACGAGAGTAAACCCATTTTAATTCCTGTACTGTTGACTTCGATTAGTGTTATGGCCTAGCACCTTACCAAAAAAAAGGATACAGCAGAAAATGGATCTTTCATGAGTCCAAAGCCATTATTCCTAAGCATGAGCCGTAAGAATACCCCAAGCATGAGGCACTCCATGAGGTTCATAGAATGGTCCGCAAGTTTTACAAGACATTACTGGAAGGTTACCAGAAACGTACAACTATTCTTGTTGAACTTCAGACAAGGCACTGCAGCCTAAGAAGAAAAAACACTGTGCAGATATTGCAGGAAGAAGGAGGCGTTTTGTGTTTTTCCAAAAATTTCATACCAACCTATCGATCCATCATAACCCTACCGCTAGAGCCCTCTCCACATATTTCCATCCCGAGAACCCACCACGTCGCCTAAAACGACGATGACTCCGAGACCTCCTCGCCCCTTATTCTATTAAAACGAGTGCCAGCACTGGCTGGCTTCTCATGGCATGCGTCCTCCGGGTGCAGCGCTGGCATCCGAGTTAGTGGTGCTGTGACCGAGCGGTGGACAATATACATTGTGATCACATTTGTATTATGTACAAGTATGTATAGCCTACAAATAAAGAAACAAAAATTATGTTTTGAAGGTCCAGATGATATAGATGGTCTAGGTATTGATGTCTTAGATTCTCTTTGATCTTTTAGATTGGAACGGGTTTGTGGAAGTTGATTAAATACCTAAAGCTGACCAGTGAGTTATAAACATATAAAACGTAATAGATTTCTTTCGGTCTCGGAGCAGAACGTCTCCAGCTCTTTTATCCCAATCCCTATTGCAATCAACCACAATATAGATCATAATTGTAAGTTATTTAATAAATTGAAATGATCATTATGTACTAAGAATATATGTAATAATTTATTGCATCTTGCAAATACAGTATTAAACAAAGAAAAAGAACACGGGAAAAATATTGATACTTGCGCTTTTTTGAATATCACTTCTTTTCTATAACTTTGCGTTATAGTCTCCAATGCAAGAAAATGTACTTTTTTCGATAATATTTACTAACTAAATTATGAGTTTTTTTGCGGAAAGCCCGTCAGAATAAATCCGAGGAATAATGTTACTAATGACAACTATGATTTGTTCAATGGTACAATACAAATTTCAACACTTAATACAACACGGGGTGGGTTCGTATTTTAAGTTAGTTGCGTTCAACTAAGTTCGAAAGTCATTAACATTATAATGCGTTCGTGTATTTACAGCAATAAACAAGTCGAACATGTTTGCTGCGCCTGACACAATTCTATATGCAAATGACCCATACGGCGTCTTATTTCTTCATCCTCCTTCCTATTTCTTACAAATCCGCAAAGAAGATAAGGACCCGACGAGTTATGAAATGTAAATTATCATCCGGGTTACAAGCATTTCCCACCCTACGTTTTATCCAGAGATCCTCCGATTTATATTCTTATATCTTCCCAGGATATCGTTGCAGTCCAAGTTTCTTATTTTCATATTTTATCTATATTTTTTATGTACATATATACATATATATTGTTATGGGAATTCATGGTAGTGTTGATTTTTCTCATTTTGCATTCATGAAATTTAGCACACAGAAAACCAAATCTGAAGTATTGGCAGTATCACGTAATTTTTATAAAAGTGCTCCATTATTTTAAAGATGTTCACTAAAATCTGACTGACTCTAGGTGAATTGCTTCTATTCAAACTGATTTAACTTCTAAAATGGGAATTATTTAAACCTTTTAGGGTACCAATTAGGTTTATTTAGTTTTACGTGAGAGTGTAGAACTAAAACAAACCATCATGATAGTGCCAAAATTATAATTTTTGTAATAAGTATGTGGTGTTCCTTCAAAACAGATCTTCTGTACTGTCAGTGAAACGCCCGATAAAACAGCCTTTAAAATCCGTAGTAATTCTAGGAAAACGTCCCTTAAGTAAACCTGCTCGTAATAGTACATCTAGTAGAAGATTCAACGTTACAAAAATGCGAAACACATCGCGCTATATACCTTTGAACGCAAAACAGACAATTTCAGAAAATTAAGGTTACTTCTTGAAGTAGACAATAAAGAAAAAATGTTGTGTTTCCTACCTTAACTCTCTGCTGCGTAGCTTATAACTAGTCAGTGTTTCTGTGTCAATCCGAAATGAACAGTATAGAAAATAGGATAGGCGTTCTACTCATTTCTGTGCAATGAAGAATAGTACTGCTAGGTCTACTATGGCTAGTACAAGTGAACCTATCGAAATCAACAGTAGAGTAAAAGTACAGGTGTCGTACTTCAACTCCCTGTAAATTAAATATTTTTGCTACGTCATGGCGAGTCAAGGTAAACCTATCAAAATCAACATTAAATTATATAGCTTAGGTGTCCTGCCACAACTGCATTACTGCAATGTAAAACTGAACCCGTACAAGTCAACAGCACACAACAAGATATAGTTTCCGACTTCAACGATCTGTAACGTACACTTTTGTCAACATTGTAGCGAATCGAGGTGATCTGTTGTAATCAACAGTATACGAGACCTAGACTTTACAACGAGTCCTAGTACATCAGAGGTGTATACATAAGATGTATAAGATATACATTTTTAATGACTACGTTACCTCCTAGAGTTTGTCATCTAATGATCTCACATTAGAATTCCCCAAACTTTGTGTAATAATCAAACACTTTATTCCTACTTTTAAATTCAAGTTCTAAAATCTTTCGCAGATCTGAGCCATGGTAACAGTAAAAAATTCGAAATTAATCTGGAAACAATATTGGATAGAAAATATGACTCGATGAGTGGAAGTAGAAGTTAACAAATCTACAGTTAGACTCAATTAATCAATACATTAGTGAAAACATAATTAGATGTCGTTTTAAGACTCAAATATAATTTATTATTTATAAAAATTAAGGCCCGTATTCAGCGGATGTATTGTTGGCTGTACATGGTAGTGTCCTCTAAGTAGGGATGTTAAATATATGTAAATATTTAGAGATTGTGAGATGCGGTTTGGTGTGATGTAGGTTTAGAAAAACATACTCTTCATCGTGCCAACTTTTCGATCGTCATTGAGATTAATTAACAGTTTCTAAATACTACACTGAATCTTAAATGCCAGTGCGTCTTTAATTGTCCTTTCAAAGGAGGTCCCCTTGACGGGGGTTTCATTACATTCTCTTTTTTTAAACTGACACTAAAACTCCACACTTCGTTTTCATAATTTTTTTTTGTTTTTCAATGTTACATTTTTCCTCCTGAAAACTTCACAAAATTTAATCGCTGAGTGAACAGTTAAAATCCGTTTAGTGCTTCACCTCGTCATGTATACCTCTTTTTAGGAAGATTTAGAAAATCTGATCTTTTAAGTTTGTAACCTTTGCCCAACATCTTTTCCACGGCTAGTCGAATTTGTATTTATCGCCTTCCGGAAATATTAGACAGCAAATATTCCATCGGCCGCTCCCCCCGTCGAAGAGAAAGCGGTTTCATCCCCGAAGATACCCCTATCCGATGCTGGAGAGATAATTTCCAATCTTGACGGACGAGCCCTTCTCGTCTGTCTTTCCCCAGGGCGGTCCACTTTCAGTCGAGATGCATATGTATTATCGACGGGTTGCCGTAACATTTTCGACCGTATATAGCACGACGGAGGCCGTTAGTTCGTCGTTTTCTCTTTTCCCCTGGTGGCGGCGATGGACTGCCTGGCCCACCAATTTTACATTGTTGTTGCCATATTCTTGACGATGGCAGAACCACTATCTAACAATCTTACTTTACTGGTAGTAGATTAGCTTCTGCCTGGTAGTAGATACCGCCTTCGCTAAGCGGCCTGAGTGATTTCCAATGTTTAATGTTGTCAAAATTCCCGATACGAGTGAAGTATCTATGCAGACATCGACATTTCTAGTCTTGAGATTCAAAACGGCCCGTATGGCATTCATTCGTAGAAAGGCGATTTCTCTGGAAGGCGCTGAGGACTAAATACTCGCGAGGATTCTTCCGTATCGCCGTTATACGGATATCGTTAAAACACAAACCGACCACTATAGCTTTGGATTATCGCTGGCATTCTAATGCGACAGTCTGGCCAGCAGCTTTAAGGGACCAGCATCCGATTTCAAACGGTCTGCACGGAATGGAAATTCCCTACCTTCTCTTGTTTTACAGCCAACCACTGGCGAACCCGCCTAATCTAGATTTTAATAGGTAGATTTGAACAGATGCTGGTCTGCCTTTTGAAAAGGACAATTTCATTGTAGTGACCTTTAACAAACCTAAAATTGTCTAATTAGTCCCTTGTATCAAAAAAGTAGTGCGAAGTACGTGTCATAAGTTACTGACAAGAGAAGTTCTATTAATTTAAGTAATTTCTTAAATATAATTGGCTGCCTTTGTAGGACACGCATTTCAAGATTATTATCGTTTGATTTATTTTTATTTTGCGTAAAATAAGAAATTAATATGCCAGATTTTGTATTTTTGGGTGGGATCAGCAGGGGACTTTTTATCTCCAAAGACTGGTGTTCCACTTCTTAATTAATAACTCTTTTAAGGTAAGAAAATAGTCTGCACGATTGTATTTAATGTCCATATAAGTGTGGAACATAAATATGTACTATTGTACAAGCAGAACGGGGAGGAGGACAAAATAATAAACATAAAATAAAAATATTTCAAGAAATTAATCTTTATGAAAGCTATTGTTTAAAATGAAAAAGTTAGTGTCACGAGCGGGATTTGAACCCACGACTTGCTTGGACAGGAAATCAATAAAACTAAATAACAAAAGAAACCTTGCCCTGATATACAGCTTTCAGGATTCTTTTGCCCGACGGAAAGGGACGGAGCCAAGAGGCGGAGGAGAATACCTACTTTCGGCTGTAGTCACATCTTGCTGTGTGAATTTTCGTCTTCTTAAAAGTTCCAACGAAAAGCAGATAGTTTCAAGCGGTTGTAAATGAATGTGGATTCAATAAAAAAAAAAATTTAAAAAAAAAAAAAACGCGTTACTTTCCATGGACGGAGTAAGATTTAAATATGACTACGTAGTCGTTAGGCGGATTATATCTCGGGTGGTGTTAAAGTGGAAAAGAAGGATTACTAAACTGAAATTTTTCCCCGAAAATAAAGCCAAGCAAAGGAGAAATAATCAAAATCTTCTCAACGGTTTTAGTGGAAACCTCAGGTGCTGATTTATTTACGATGGACGGATTTCTCCTATTATGTTATACGTATAATTCAAAATTCCTGTTCATTTCACGAAAATAATTGAAGTTGTTCAAAAGTTATCACTTTTTATGGCTCATCTAAAAAAGGCAAAACCATTCAAATTAGAAAAAAGCTTAAATTTCCAAAAAATGTGCATCGAAGAGTTTATCCGGTACAAATTGATACCTATTTTGTTTCTTCCAAAAATATTGTACCACTTTTGTCTCTAAAGAGAGATTATTATCTGATAACACATAGCAGTCCGTGTATGTATATTCAAATACGTGCAAAACATTAGAGGTGAAGATTTCTATGTACCATTTCAATATCTATTAAAAATGTTACTTCACCCTCTTTAATTTATCAGCTAAGTACCCTATTCAGGTTGGTTAAACATTTAATAAGAATCAAGCACTTATCCTTCTTTTAGAGCCGATCTTTTGCATTGTAAACATAATTAGAAGTCCTGTTATGGTACGTAACAAAACCGAAATAACCTGTTCTCTATTCAGAGAATCTACGCACTGCATAACGATTTCCTTGTCCTTCATTCTAAGTGTCCTCGATGTAAAGTTGCTAAATACATAGAAAATGCATCTTCCATGCCAATGCATCTATAACTCTCCTATTAATGGATCTGTCCCCTAAAGAGATTTCCTTATCGAAGGTTTTATTATGTTTCAATATCTACGATTCGATATTAGGCTAACTGCCACTAAAATTTTAAATTAAATTGACCGAACCACGTAGCGAAAATAAAATTTTTTCCTTACCCTAGATTATAAGCAAACGAATCGGCTGTTATAATGTAATACTAATAAAACCGAACTGTCGTGGGTGTGGTTTACATTGCCGTCGATGGAAGGTTATACAATTGAGTGTTCATTTGGCTCACGATATGAAAATAGGTGTAGTAAACACACCCGGTCGAGGAACCATTCTGTACAATTTCAAACTGCTACAAAAACCAGCAATTGCCTTGTTGGAACAACATTCTAGGTGAGTAAGTAAAACAACAGCCTAGAAAGTCCCATCTAAACTAATAGATGTTATTGGTGTAATTTATAATTCAGCACAGTAAGAAACTTTTTTTTAATTTGCCTAAAATGTATTCTTCATAATTGAAGAGTAGATAAAATATGAGAATGTAGGGACAAACATTAATAATTACTATTTTAACCTCTATATTAAGTAGACAGAATTTAAACCAAATTCATCCAGTTTACAGCAAACTCACAGCGCGGGATCGCACGGCATCGTTCGGCTAGTATAAACAGGTCGTAAATTCAATGAGAGCTTTTTTCTTTTCGAATTCAGCCTCTACTCGCGAGATTACCATCGCACCGCATCCAGTGTAAATGAGCCCTTAATCCCTTATTTATGAGGCTTCGTGGCCACAAAGTTTTAGGCTTTACAAGAATCTTACTGCAATGTAAACATCCCGGGTTTGAATTCAGCGGCCCTGCATTCAAATTCAATATATGCTTACAAACTGTCTTCTTGCGCGCGCGTGTGTGTGTGTGTGTGTGTCTGTGTGTGAACACCCGTGCACACAACAAACTGAAGATCCATCAACCAGCAGACTTAAAGAGAAATTTCAGAATTTATCTAATTTATTATTCTGAAACATTGCATAAGAATAAAGCGCACTGATATATGTACTATATAATTATAAATAATTAACCAAATAAAATATAACAATTAACAAATTATGATAATGGAAAACGGCCAAATTGGTCTGACAGTTCGACAGTTTATTAAAGAGTAAACTAATTATGCCCTTATAATTCAGCTTTGTAAATAACATCATATTACCATAACTAGATTTTCAAACGAATTAAGCAATTTAGGATATCGAGCCATAAAGTATTGTAAATTATGAGATTCCCTGTCAAAGACCAGCCACTGATGATGGCGGAAGACTACGATATAAACACGTCAGACAGACCAGAACTGTGAAGAAAGGCTGCCCAAAATGACCGGAAACGGCTGTGCTATTGTAAATATTTCGGTAATTGGCCAACCTTATGTATGCAAACTCCTAAATTTCCTCATTAATAAACAAATGGAAATTGTAGATTTATTAAAACTATAGTGAAATCTATTTAGTCAAAGGCCTGATTTTTGATCATCTCATGTTATCCAGGTTTTATTGATATGATTTTGATTTTTAAAATCTACTAACAATCAGAGTCGGTTTGACAGTTAATCGCGGTTTTTTATAAACGAGTCTTCCGACATACAAAAATGGATCCACTTTTGTATAAAAAGGCATACTGTTATAAATTTGTCGTTGGAAATTTTATTAGCGGGTTTGTTTAATGCAAGAAAATACATGTAAGGTTTTTCATTAGTTAACGTCTATAGATTTCCTTTTCTTTTTTTAGTTTTTTTCGAAAAAGTGATGTATACCAACTAGTTGTAGTTGTTAAACTTGTTGATGAAGCTTGATCGTCTCCTAGCAACCTGATCCGTCTATTTTTGCTTATTTAGATTGTTCGACAAATTTCTGACTTACGTTATCTTCGGTGTCCAATATATCTGTAAACTAAGTATTAATACGTACGCCTAGTACGCACTGGGATTCTTCGAGCCGGCTCTTTGAATCTCCGGAGTGTCTCGGCTGCGTCTAGCCTGAGTACAGGCTGACCCTACTCATTGTTGCGATGAATCTGATGTGTTGCGGGCTAGCATTTTCGGACTCTTGAAACCCATCCGTGTCGAGCAACATTTGCCAGTGTGGAAGTGAATCGGAACAAGCCTCTTGCTTCATTTGTTTGGTTGACGTTCTAGAGAGTGTTTTCTTTAAGATTTTGATACTGTCTTCTATAAAGGTATGTTGTGGAGTACCGAGTTGACTTTTACAATTTATTGAAGACATGCATTCCCATCGGTGTTTGTGGGATGTATAATGTGCGGGATACGGAAATCAGGAATTGAAAAGCCCAACATTGAACGGTTTAACCCTCACTGTTTCCGTCGCCGAAATAGAAAAAATTTAAAATGACAGTTTTTTAATGCACTACATACAATGCAAAAAAGAGCAAGGGAAATTCCTGAGAGCTAGTTCCATTTTCGCATGCACTGATGAATGTGAATTGAATCTTGATCTGGACACGGTTTTTTGACGCGGAGCAGAGTCGGGGTTGTATCACAACAATGAATCTTCGCAGCCCGACTCTGCCCCGCAACTTGAATCGATTCAAAAAATCTCAGTGCGTACTAGGCTTTATACTAACCACATCATTTACTGGCTTACGATTAGTGAAATTTTTTTTGATAATATATCAACCAATAGATTTTTGATAATTTTGATACAAACTCGTAATACATGCAATGAACAGTAATCGTGATATTGTATCAATAATGGCCGTCGAACCTCACAAACAAGGAAATCGTCGCTAATGAAAATTTTTCGGTCTGAATTTATCTCGGGTTTGTTCTTAATTAGAGAGTCTTGTAAATGTTCCTGCAGCCAGGTGCTTTGAACACCCCACATGCAAACTGTTTTGAAAAATAATTACCTTAACGCATTCTAAAACATGTTTGATTCGTGGTGAAAAGGTAAAATAAACATGCCATTTGCATGTTCAGCCTCCTATTAACACCACGCTTCCTTTTTTGATCCTTGATTGGTACATTAGTGTTTAAAAACTTTTGTATTAAATATATTATTATTTTATGATATAATAAACCGTACATAACAGTAGTATAAGGGATACCACCAGCACCCCCCTCCACTTTCCTTCTCG
>CM077099.1:517281-541314 GCA_039619505.1 Cimex hemipterus | reverse complement strand
AGAAGGAAAGTGGAGGGGGGTGCTGGTGGTATCCCTTATACTACTCATAACGCTGAAACAGTTCAGTGCTTCGTAGTTTGTCATAAAGGAAAGAATTCAGAATTAATGGAATTTCTGGAAGAATTATTATTTACTCCCGTTGCAAAATAATTTATTCAGTAGAGAATTCGTAATTTTGTCATTTCAAGTCATATTTAGTGTTCCCATTCCTATTATTAGCCTCTCATGCACGTTTCTGCGTTAATTAATCTCATACTTCACAACAGATAGTGAAAATAAGATAAATTTTAGTTGAAACATATTTTGAAGCCTTCTGTACTTTCCAAAAATTAAAAATCAAATAATGAACTCTTTCATCTTTACATATCAATAATTAAATCGTGAATGACTAACATTATTTATATTGGTCGAAGGTTAGAGACTTATGCTGCGCTATGCATGAAAAAGCCCACCACAGAAAATGAAAAATGCCGAAAGCGTCCAAAAGAGCGAATACGCTGATTACAACAATAGGAAGGACGAAAACGATGATCAAAAATAACAAAAGCGAATACAAGCATATGGGTAAAATTCAAGGGTCAGTGCGAGTACGAAGGACCAGATAATTAGAAAAGACCACAATGAGTACTGACGGTTCAGGATGATCGGACGTATATAGAAGGACCAGGGTGAAAGGAAAGTGCCAGAGCAAGTAAGGGCAGACCAAGATAAACAGAAATGGCACAACTCGTACAGATGGACGTGGGAGATTGGATATGCACAAAGCTACAAAGCATAGTATATCGGGAAGATCAGGAATGATAACAGCGCGTACCGAAGGATGAGGATAATCAGAAATGACCAGAACAAGTTCAGAAGGACTGGAATGATTGTATATATCTAGTACAGAAGAACCAGAATGAACAGAAATGGTCCTGTTTAATACTGAAGATTCAGTACGATGACGAGTTCGGATGGACGAGGGTAATCGGATATGTTGAGAGCTAGTACAGAATGATCAGGATTATTAGAAATGATCACAACGCGGAAGGAGGTGCCAGAGCAATAACATGGTCAGAAATGACCAGAGCGTGAAGGGGCGGTCGAGGACAGACCGACCAATATGGGGAATTATTAAGTATTGAAATTAATCCTAATAACCGTACGTTCTTAACAGTTGTATTCCAAAGGCTGGGATCTGCATCTTCCATTCTATGTCTAAGTCGTTCCCAATTAAGAAGAAATATAAAGGCCAATTACGGATCACAATTTTTAATTATTCGAACATTGCACTTACTTACGCATTTTAATACAAATGGAAATAGATTGGTTCCTTTTAAAGAAACTAGACCGCCTTCGCTATACCATTAAGAACTTATCAAATTAGCGGGGCAGCACGAAACGGAAAGGTGTTTTTTTTTTTTTTTACTTGGCTCTTGTTTGGAGATCGTGAAGGAAATCGTGTCCTAACACGGGGTCCCGGCCATTTGACCCCCTGAGTTATTTGCGCATTAAATTGTACTATCCTTTACTCACGCGAGCCGATAACTTTCCGGGCTTCGGTCCATTTTTCTTCCGCCGAGGCTATTTCGATCCCTTTTGATAAAGTGGGGTTTGCAATTGGTAAGTGCGTCACGGAATATGCAGCCTTGTGAACCCGGATCAGATTGAGTTTTTCTTCTCTGTTGTCATAATAAAAGATAAGCCGATCTTATGAAAATAAAATTTTCAATGTGTTTAGGTTGTTTCGACCTTGAGACATTACCATTACGGCAAAATCGGACATTAGAAAAAAAAACGTTTGCTTTGAATTTTAAAAAATTACATTCTTTTATTTGATTATTTGTTTATTTTCCTCCTTGATTATTTATTTATTTCACTTGTAAACGAGTGCGCTTTATACTGGGTTTTGATACTAATATTACAATTTTGCCAGTAGATGAAACCAAAATGTACTAACTATGGTCTGAATGTCAACAGATTCGGAGACATTCCCCTTTTTCTGATTTTCTACAATTTCACGGCCTTGCCCTAAATGAACAATGATAACTCCAAAACTAAAAGGTTTTGGGCAAACACGTTGGTACTATTGAAAACAACGTTAAAAGGTGGAAGGTGGTTCCGTATTGTAAACTTTGCTCTAAATAAATCATAAACTGGAGTATTTTCCCATGGATTCTTAGTATTTAGTTCCAGTTGTACCTTCTTTTGTTCTAGATACATCTGTGTACCAAAGGATGGTGTCATTCTTTAAGGAGGTTTTTCCCTCTCGTTCCCATTCTTTTTAGTACCAATATTTATTTTTGCTTTATTTTAAACATCTCTCTCTTTACATAATTAAATGTATAATTTAGTTTGTCAGAATTACCAGCAGGGTGATAAAAGGCATCAAATCTACACTGAAAATGGCGAAATACTGAGACATCCGACAGACCAATATCGGGGAAAAAAGGCTAACCAGAATGATTAAAACAACCAAACTTAAAGTTCATAATCTCACTTTTTTATATAAAAAAGCCAAATTCGTTGTTAAAATTTCTTTGAGATATTCGGGACAAGAATTGAATTAACGTAAACAACAGTGATTAACGGTTTTGACTTTTATATTATCCAGTCTAGGGAAGAATATTTTTAATTTATTTCAGCAAGGGTCTAGAAAGGAAAAACCAGCCTGCAGCAAACATAAAAGCAAGCTGAAATTAAGATCTACTGCTTGCCTGATGGAGGATGCCCCAGGAATCTTGGACGATAACCTAGTAACCTAATAATATCTGTACAAAATATTAATTTAAGAGGTTTGCACACTAATTTGTCCTTTAAATGTGTATCTATGTTACCCCGTGGTTTGGCCAAGTTAAACTTTCGTTCTCCAACGACACCGTACTGAACACACAGCCTGTACAGAGACTAAATATAAAATAATTAAACTTAAATTGGATGTAAACTCCTCACCAAGATAAACGGATATGTAGAAAGGGTTCAGAATATATTGCAACAATTCAAACTAAAATGCGTTTATTCGAAAAATAAATTTAAAAAAGTAGTTTTGATTTAGTATCAACAAATTAAAACAAGCTCCATCTGCATTGAAACAAATTATAAAAATATTTTATATCACTAAAAACCAACCCCAAGTCCAGAGGAAATGACAGTGAATAACCCAGAGGCAACATTCAATTAGGCTTTACCCCGATTTTGTTTTTATCGGTTCTTCTTACGATCCGGGAGGCAGAGCGCACTCCTGCCCACCAGGTTATATTTTCCCCACCTCACGCCGCACTGTACCTTCGATTCCTCGATCGGGTGGCCCGTAATATATTACCTTATTTCAATTAATTAATCTTTATGTAAGGTTTTGGTTCAGTTAAAAACGTCATTGTCACGAGCGGGATTCGAACCCACGACCTTCAGCAAAATACGCTGCTACTCTACCACTTGAGCTATCGAGCTATTGAGTTAACTTCGATCCACTCGAACACCAACTTCCTATATCAACCCACCTTTTGAATTTTCCCTCCTTTTTGCCAATTTTCAAATGTGTTGTAATCTATTTAGACTCTTGGAATCATAGGAAATGACCACGGAGAGCATTAGTGCAGATATGCTTCATTTTACATATAAAAAGATTATATTTCGTGGCCAGATTGACCAAATAACTTCTTTAAATTAAGGTAAGGTATTGGTTGGGAAAAAAATCAAGTGGAACGAAGTCACGATGTATCGAGTGGTAGAGCAGAGGCGTATTTAGCCGAAGGTCGTGGGTTCGAATCCCGCTTAATAACTTTTTCAGCTCAACCAATACCTTACATAAAGATTAATCGGAAGAAGTTATTTGGTCAATCAGTCCACGAAATCTAACGGATACTAAATTATGTTGTTTGATTGGTCAAGCTATTAGCAGGGTGAGGCAACTTATTAAACCCAACTCTAAATAAGAATATCAATCGTAATACGGGATTTATAACGTCGAAGTCCTCAAAAAGACATATTTCCGTAAAACAAAACGTTGAGGGTTCATGGAGCTCTTAGTGGTTATGTAAATTGCATATATAATTGTTAATTTTATGCACGCATTATTTCATGATCAACTTTTAATAATTAAATAATATACACCGTTCGTCATCCTGTTCCCTGTCCTCGCTGGTTTAGTATATCAGATGCTTTTTCGCACTGCTTTGTTGAGTGGTAATTTTCTGTCTACCTTACCTTGCTGTAACCCATGCTAACAACTGGAAACGAAGTCGCGCCGAAACGCTGGCTAAATATTAAAATAACAAGTATTTCGGGATCATGAGTTGCGGTCTGGAGTGCCGTATATTTCAGAAAACTATTTACTCTGTTGTGCCAACTTTCTATCTTTATTGAGATCATCTTCAGGGCTTAAAGTGTTTGTCTTCTGGGTAGATGTCTCATTCTTGAGTATAGTGTTGAAAGTGCCCACGACACACAAGACTGACACATCTACACAGAAAACAAACACTTTAAGCGCTGAAGATGTTCTCAATAAAGATCGAACGTGGCACGTTAGAGAAAATGTTTTTACGAAACCCACGATTTCCAAATAATCATTAACTAACGGTCACTAAACACCACACATTAAAATAAAGCTTGAAAGAAAATTGTAAATACAATAAAACCTGTATTAAATTGGATAAAATCAAAGCTCTTAATAGACTGACAAATGGCCTTGTCGAGGATATAGCAAGACGAGGCAAGAAAGTAGTGTGTGTCTCCATAAAAGATGTCGACTAAACGATGAACTTCAACCTAGACAGATCACATAAAAATGTTTATTGTTATTAATTACATAATTTCTGTTAAGCATAATTATAATCGAAGCCCAGCCATGTGACTGTTAATTCGTTGTTTTTGGGTTTGTTTTTAGAAACAATAGAAGTTGCACAAATTTGTTTTTGCTTTCAAAAGAGGTGATTAGGTACTTCTTACATGACTCTCCGACGGGGTTATGAGAAAGATGTGTTGGATGGGTCTGGGGTCGTCATGGGCCGCTGACTTGCCGGGTCACCTGGCATCACGCCGAAAGCGGGCCCGGCTCAATTTTAACGGGCCGCCCTTCTCACAACATCAGCTTAAGAAAAACATCCGATCAGACCGTTTAATAACGCCTTGGCATAAATAATTGGCAATATGGGGTGAGGATTTACAAATTTTCTTACCTGATAGCCCTGCATCCTCGGAGTAAAAGCTTTTAAAACTGCACGAACAGGTAAGAAAATAATAAAAATTGTATTTTACGAAACTGCTATTGGTTTGTTATAATAAAAATAAAACTTTTCAAAGGTTTTATAAGAAAGTTTGTAAATTTATTTATCTATTCCATATTCGCGGATATGCGCAGCTCTGTACAATAGCCAAAGTTTGTGTATTGTGTGCCCCGAACGTTTCCTAGTTTAACAAAACAGTAGAAGGATTTTTGCAAGTTTTTTGAAAATTAAAATTCGGTTCAATGTAAGAAAAAACAAGTCTTAATAATTACTAAATAATTCATGTTCCCTACCAAATAGTTCTGATGAATGTAAATGATGTACGAAATATTTAATCATGGGATTTGCCATGAAATTGAAATAATCGAAAAACATACTAGTCTCTTCAAAAATGCATTTTTAATTTATAAAATTTCCTAAAGCGAAATTTACGACGCAACTCAAATGTTAAGAAGAAATTCTTTTTTTCTCGAATAAAAAAATGGCAATTCCAGCTTTTGTGTAATTTATAATAAATTGACAGCATGCCTCGAGAATCACCCATCCAAGGTGTTGGCATTCCGGGGTCAGACTTCGTACTTTTCCGTCAAACCACCAAGGCTCCAAGGGCTATCAACAGCTAGCCTCCAATGCAGTGTCTAAATTCAAACCTGTTCACTTGAGTGATCGAGTACTTTCATCATCCTCTACACATTTTATATAATTAATCTAATTGTGGATCGATGTAGAACTCAACATTCTTCCACTGACACATTCATGATAATAAATATATTTATTCTCAATATACACAAAGAAACAAACTGCGAGATATCTATAAAGTATGTGTGGTAGAAATGATAACTGATGGGGTTAGTGTGGTGTTCAATACTTTCCAAAATGATAGTATGTGTGGTGTTTAGTGTCCATTAGTTAATGATTATTTGGAGATCATGAGATGCAGTCTAGTGTGATGTAGGTTTTAGAAAAACATGTTCTTTATCGTGCCGACGTTTCGATCTTTACTGAGATCATCTTCAGGGCTCAAAGTGTTTGTTTTCTGTGTAGATGTAACACAACTAGGTGTCATATCTCACGATCTCCAAATAATCTATAAGTGTAATGTACAGTAAAACAGCACTGTTTCCTTGAACAATTGGAACAGAGGACGTAGATACCTGCTTCCGTGCTCAAGCACATCGGGTAGAATTTCTACCCGTTCTCTATATGGAAGAAGAGCACCCTTTAATTAAGTGGGACACATCGAGCAACCTACATGCCTACATGCCGGGCACATAGTAGGCGCTGTCCCGTAGTAAGTGTCTGTTAGTCAACCTCTCATAGTCTTAATTATTAGAGGATGTCCCTCCGAGGGCCAACTATTGACAGAGTGCTCTTGATAGGCGAGACTCTAGACCTATTCCGGGTAACTAGACCACGGTCGATGGGAGACCAGTCACAGTTACCAAGCAAAAATCAGTTAAGATTTCCTTTTTCCAATTACATAGTTCAGACAACTTAATTAAGAAACGTGGAGTAGGAAGAATTATGATGAGAAACGCAAATTATCATATGCTATGATTAATGCGAAAAAGGTGTTGTTGTTCCTCTAACTGCTTTAGGTTATCACATTTGCAATTCTTTTAAAGGCGTGACTACGTTACATATTTTTGCGAATGCTTAGCGCCAACTTAGTCGGGTTTGTAAACTGAATTCTTTAGTTTATTCCTTTCTGACTTGAATTGGCCGCTGATCGATATTTCCTGCTGAGATTCATTAATAATCGGTTCAAAAGTCATAAAAAAGCGCAAATGAATATTCAAGTTTTTATTTGACTCAGTTTTATATTTTGTAGTAAAAAGTAACAAACAAAAAAGCAGCTGAGGCAACTTAAATAAATCCACACAACTTTCTCTGGTAAAGAGCTTTTTATTTGGTTTTCGAAGTAGATCTTATAAATGTGTTTGTATAATCTTTATGTAAAGTATTGGTTGAAGTGAAAAAGTTAATGTCACAAGCGGAATTCGAACTCACGACCTTCGGCTAGATACGCCGCTGCTCTACCACCTGAGCTATCCTGGCTTCGATCCACTCGAACATCAACTTCCTATATCAACCCACCTTTCGAATTTTCCCTCCTTTTTGCCAATTTTCAAATTTCGTGTAATCAGGATTCTCGGCGACAAATGAAATGACTACTGAGCGTTAGTGAAGATATACTTAATTGTTGTACGTAATAAATCCAATACATTTCGTGGCCCGATTGAGCAAATAACATATTTCAATTAATTAATCTTTAGGTAAGGTACCGGTTGAAATGAACAAGCTAGTGTCACGAGCAGGATTCGAACCCACGACCTTCGGCTCAATATGCCACAGCTGTAACTACTAGAGCTACTATCTCTAACTTTTTCATTTCAACCAGTACCTAACATTGACATTAGTTATAAAAAATGCTTTTAATAGTGTGTGTTTTAGTAACCTGTTGTTTCATAATGTGTTGAAATCGTAAGGAGCGGTAAAGAATGAAATAATTTAGAAAAAACTTTCTTTTTTGCCAACGTTTCGACGTTTATTTGGGTCATCTTCCGGACATAAAGTGTGGTAGTGGAAAGTGTTGTGTTTTTCAACGGTTCACTGGTTCACAACATTTTCACTAAAGCAAAATGATAACACAAGAATAGCTCCACAATTTGGAAGATGAACGGAAGATGACCTGATTAAGGTATAAATATCGGCAAAAATTTTACTTAAAAAAGGTGTTTTTCTAATCTATCCTTTCCTTGCCCGCTCCTCACGACTTCAACAAATGCTTTTCAGTTAAGCAGGAATCTATGAAGTCTTCGATCTCTATTGAAAATAGTTAATTATTAAATAAATGATTATGAATATCATGATGAACACTAGTTTTATACAAAGTTATAGTTGATATATTCAAGATCATTAGGATCAGATTAAAAAGGAATTAAATTCAACATTATAAATTTTCTCTATATACATAATCTGAATTATAATAATAATATTAATGAGAATTAAATCTGCCACTTAACAATGACCATGTAATTAATTTATAAAAATATAAAATAGCAACGATAAACACACATTACATTAGTTGTTAGTAGTAGTAGTAGGTTAGATTAATTTCTATTATGCCTAGTTCCAGTGATGGTTTTTGTCTGAAACATTAATCAGAATTTTGTCAAAGTCGTGAATGTATTACATTCTTGTATATAGTATTGTAATTATATTAAATTATATTATTGTATATTCTGACTCCTTCCGTATCCTTTAAGTTGAACGGGTTTGCTTCCTGCTCCTGTTTGCTTACTGTTTCCTTTCCATTATGCCTACATACACACTGAATAAACACAAATAAGAACAAAGGATCGTTGAAATATCCGCTTTTCTTCGTTTACCAAAACGATCTGACTATTAATTTTCATGAAAATAGAAAATGGGGAATCGTGAACAACACAAACGAAGTTTATTTTATAATGCCAGTTTCTTTTGAAAGCTTTAGACTGTCACATTTGTTAGAATAATTTTTAAGACGTAATCCTATAAAGGTTAAGTAACCACTAGATTCGCGATCGCGTAGGGCCAAGTTATGAGAGTTTATATCTTGCTCAGAGCGAGTTCCTTCTGTATGAAGAAGAAGAACATAAAACAGAACAAATTATAATGAGGAACAAAAATTATGAAATTAGCAGGATTCTATCTAGTTACATACCAAATTCATTAGGCACCGGTTTTCCTTTATTCGAAAAATTATTTCTGGTGGGTTTAAGTTAACCTACGTCCGAATTTAAAAATGACAATGGATCTTTGTAAATCCGTTTTTGCACGTTTTTCAACAAGTTCTGACGATCAATTTTTATGAGCATAGAAAAAGAAGAATCTTAATGGGGAACACAAAATGCCATATACTTAGAATAATTGCTTTAATGTGTGATTTCTTTAGGATGTTATATTTGTCAGAAGGTTTTCAAAAGATTCCATCATGTTACGTATCGTACAAACGTAGAGCAAAGAAGTTAGACAGGCTTCTTCTTTGCGCCTATTTTTTCCAAATTCCGCAAAATTGCGTATATTCCCGGTGGGCTTTGGTTAATAAACGTTTCAATAGAAGAAAAAGACCCCAATCTAGCTAAGTTTAAGTGTAGGTCGGTGGAGCAATATCAAGTACCCAGCCGACCAAAAGAGTGTAATGTACGAATGTATTTTAGTGTATGAACGTATTTATTTGTATGAATGACGTGTATGAACGGGTATAGAATATAGACTTTGTGTGGGGTTGAAATGACCTAGATGTCGGAAGCCCCAGCAAAAAAAAAAAATCACAAATTATTCTTCGAAAATTCTTTTTATTGTTTTTTCCCCCAAATAATTCAGTCAAACCTAATAAGTGATAATTATGACGAAACCGTAATTACCAAAGGGTACGATTAAATTTGATAATGTATGCTTATTCTCAAAGTTATGGGCAGTCAGATTTGTTTGAATAATCTTCAAAGAATAATGCTTGGCACGAGAAAAAAATTGTGTTTTGAACCTTCATCACACCACCGCATCTCACGATTTACTCATTCTAATTTCTAATTAATTGTAAATTAACGTTCGCTAAATGCAATACAATCGCGCATAAATTTTACTTTTTGAGACCATGTATGTTGAGCCTCTTTAGATTATCAATAAAATTTTAGAAATCTCTCCCACCTACATTTAAGTATTAATTTAAACAAAATCTAACTAGTTGTGCATCTTAAGAAAGTCAATTTTTCGGAATCCTTCGACCTCTGTAATTTGTAATTACAACGCAGAATAATAATAATAAAAGAATATATATAATAGAAAAGAAACAGTGAAAAGACCTGCAGATGTTTCTAACGGTAATCCGCGTGAAATTCTCGCCTGATGAGCTACACCCACCGTGACAAAGTCTGCAGACGTAACCAGCTTGTATATCTTCTTTTCCCCGCCTCTGCTCTCGCGGTTCTTTCTTCCACGATATCTTCCTCGTTACGTAAAGAAACGATACCGTTTGACGGGCTTATAGCCTTAAGTAGGAGATTTCGACCCGGCTTAGGAGCCCCCCTTTCGGGCTTTAAGTTTGAGAAGTGCCAACAGCTTTCGTTGTAATCTCGGGTCGTAGGCGTGCCTAACGGCCACGATGACGCAACTAAACTCCCGTAGCCGTGTTAATTTCACCGGCTATCTTTTTGAGTCGTTAGCGAAAAAAAGGGGCGACACGATGACAAATATTGTGTTCAAATTCCTCAGTAATTGGACATTGGGCAAAAGTTTACGTTTTGGTTTAACTAGGTATGTTATTTCAAATGTCTAACAATTCTCTGAGGTAAGATTTTCAAATGAATCGAGTTAGAAGGGTTGGAATTTTAAGTCTAGACTAGAGTCTAAGTCTAAAATTTGAAAATCGTGATTTATCGTCCTTATTTGGTGTTTATTGCTACACTTCTGTTGCCAGCAGGTATAAAATAAAATCCTCATTCACTCTAATAAATTATAAAATGAATATTATTGTTAATCCACTTTTGTGAAAGTTTTCTGTGTGGTTCCTGAAATGATGAATCGGTAATTGGGTACTTAGTATATAGTCTGGTCTACATAGGCAGACCGAAATAGTACCGGCAGAAATTACAGGTTCATCTATTTTTTTTAAACAATCCTCTATTTGATGATTGAATGATATATATAATTTTGTTAAGAATTAAAGGAAAAGTAGATAAAAGCGAGAGTACTTCGATATTGGATAGTCAAGTAAGTGTTGGCGTTTTTAGATTTCTTTTGATTGCGTAACGCAATTAACGTCCTATATTACAACGACAAATTTAACTACAGATAAAAAATAACAGCAGAAAATGACGAAAAATAAATTGAGGAGAGAGAAAAAGAAAGGTGTCCTCGTATGGTAAATTAAGAAATTAATTTACTTTTAGAAAAAGAAAACGCGATCATCTTCAACTTGCAAAGTATGGAGCCGAACAATTAATATTAATATATTTTTAAAATATGAAGAACACCTACTGGAATGTTGATGTTTTCTACTATAAAATTGCTAATGAAGTCAAACTACGTACGCCCTGAATTTAAAATACATTTTTTTTCTCAATAATTCTATTAAAAATGGAGATGTTTATCTCATACTATAACGAAATCCTGCGATCTTTATTTTATTCATTTTGTCTAATGTTAATTTTCTGTAGAAATATAGCAGCCTAGGCTCGTTGAGAAATGGTTTGTATCGACAGGAATGTGCAGCAGGGAGAACGGATCTCATCAACATCATAACGCTGCAAAGTAAAGCAAAGCAAAGATCATAGGACATAATTATTATACTGAAGTATATGCTTACAGTAATTGTTGGTTTATAAGTAAACAGTACAATTGTTTTCACTATGCCAATAAAATTTCATACAACACAATTACATATACTTTTACAGTTTCGTAATAAGAACAAAATATAATTTACTTTTCTTACTATGAAATTAAATCTTAACATTACAAATAAAGAAGGTCCGGGTTAATAAGGTAGATAGATTTTAGCTAAATACCGCTTCCTTGAGATCTCGAACTGGACTTCTTCCAAGGTCATTAACGTCCGTCGTTCTCATTACTGCGACACAAAACAGTACCGTATGATTTTACGGCCACGGTTGTAAAATAGTTAGTTCTCTTGAAAATCATGGATTAACTGCTGCGCCTCGCATGTTGCAACGTTTCATCCAATCGACTTTCAATGCGGATGCCGATGGCCATGATTCATTTTATGCTTCCGATTTGCGCAGGTCTATTGCCGGTGGAATGCCTTTGCCATTTGCTTTTTCCTCATGCCAACCGGGCGTTTTAGTTAATTGTAAAAAAGAATTAATGAAATTTAAATTACTGCTCATAATTTTTGAATGAAAAACTCAAATTAAAATTAAATGGACAATCATAAGCAGTTGATTGGAAAAAAAGGGTTCCTTTTTGGCTGATAGACCCCAGTTAAATGCCCGTTGACCATCGACAAGCCAAGAGATAATTAGCTTTCTGCTGTATTCGCCAAAACCAGCAAATAAACAAATATATTAGTTGATATATAAATATATACACATTATTATAGCAGAGATATATAATTTATAATTATGTTCCATATTTATATTTCAGACAGTTTAATAGTCAAATACAAAAAATAATGTTATAATCAAAATGTATGCAATGAACATTACATTAAAGAATATTTAAGGTAAGTTGATAATTTTAATATAATCCTGTTATTGCTTGTTCACAAAGAATTCCAACCATAAAGAAGGGTAAAATTCTTCTACATGTTTGGTATTTCGGGGAGTCAAATCAATTTATAATACTTTTTGCTACAATTTTCAATACATAGTTAAACCTAAATTTCAAAACACATTTTGGTGTAGTTAGTATATAAATATACTGAATAGAAATGTATAGCACATGTAATAAGTGTAAATAAGTAAAAACTCTTTGTTTTAGAACGAACAGAAAGTACATGTAAGTATTAGTTAGTTTTGTTACTAATACAATAGCAAAGAGCTACCTACTTGTTATTGAACCTAAATTGAACAACACAATATTTCTACTTAGTAAATATATAAATATATATGTACAGGTAAGAGCGGTACAGAACAGTTAGTAAGCATAATTGGGTAAAATAATTTGCGGTAAAACAAGTAGAATTTAATTATTAGTTAGTAATTGTAATTAATAATAAGTATTAATAATTAATTAATTAATAAGTGTTAATAATCAATTAATGGTAAGCAAGAGTAAGCACAAATTATTTGTTTTAGAACGACAAGTAGTAAGTATATGTAAGTATTAATTAGTAAATACCGGCAGAGGTTGTTTTTTTATCCATGCCGTTATTTAATGTTAAGGCATATGTTTTGTTTTTTAAACTTTTTTTGTGTTAATAAAGCACTACTATCATCATTATTATTACTAGTAGTAGTAAGTACTAATATCATTAACAAAACCCTCTTCTTGTTGAATTTGAACATTTCAGTTTAGTATGTACTACTATACCGTTATGAAATTGAAATCTTAATTGAAATTTAATACGTATAATAATGTACGTAAGTGTTAGTAAGTATTACCGAATTTTCAACATGTGAAACATCAATTAAAAAACATCCCTCTTTGGATTAATTGGTTTATTGGTAAATATTTTACGGTACGTATGAATGATACAGGAGTAAGTTTAATAAAGTCGATTCAACACTACTACACTTCATGCAGATTGCACAGAATGATTTTACGATAAGTACTCAGTATGTGTGAATATTAGTACAAAATATTAATAAAAGGTCAGGTCACTCAACTAGTGGCTGAACATCAATTTATCAACATTTCGAATCAGTTCATGTATAATGATATTACTGGCAGGTTGTTGTGATTAATTCAAAACGTTTTAAAATGTCCAAAATATTCTAATTGTAACGAGTAGTTTAGTAAAATATTTTGTTGATATTTATGAGTTGAACTGTTTGTATCCTGATCTTCTCCGAACAGAAATATCTGCCAATGCCGTTTTATCAAATTGCAGTATTTAGTCATACATATGTAAAGTCTGTAAACATGTATGATAGGAATACTTTTAGTTCATGAAATCATAATGATCCTTTTTAAATATTCAAAAATATGTAGAACAAAACGAATTTTTGGTTTTGCATGTAAAGCTGAAAGATAGGAGAGAAGCAGATGTGTGAAACCCGAATCACATTCATCCGTTAAATGTACGTTCAAATTTGGGGTTGGAGGGCAGTTGGGCAAGAGACGGGAGGAGTTCGGAGTGGTCGGTGCACATTTCCACGGAGACTTTCACCATCCAAGAGGGGGACAAAGGATAGGAGGAGGATCTGAATAATCGGCTGGAAAGTCGGGAGGAGCGGTAGCATCTCCGACGAGCGAGAACGTTATGTAAATCCGCAAAGGACATCTGGTTTGTTTAGTGTGCCGGGCCAACAGCTCCACGTACACACCGATTCATTTAGCACACTCCCAAACCGGATCCACCGCCGCGTCGCAAGACCCACTTTGGATTTCAAGCAATAAATTTATTGTTGCACATCCAACCTTTCTTACAAGCAGTATTAACGCCCGTTTAAAAGCCCTTCACTAAATTGCTGTTACATTATTATTTTTATGTTTAAATGGATCCTCTGTATTATTTTGATCACACAAATGTGATGCATTCTACGTCGGTTTAATTGATTTTTAATTGCTCAATTCTCTTGGTCAGTACGGCAACCGATCATTGTTAATCTTTATTATTGATGTTGAACAAACATCGATAAAGGCCAGAATTAATTACTATATTAATTTTTTTTTAAATTGTAACAAACGCCAACTAAACAAAAAAATATACGAACGTAAGGTTTGCTATTATTTATTATTACAAGTAACATTATTTTTTGATAGAAATGATAAATGATGGGGTGTTCAATACTTTTAAAAAAAGATAGTTCCTACTCACAGTAAGTAGTTACACAACATTATTTTTTTGTTAATGAAGGCTTTATAAATTAATGGAAATGCGTCAACATAGTGAATTTTGTACTCACTTGTTTACCTGAGACTGGTTCTACTCACAAACAACCTAAGTAATTTATGACTTAACTCTCATGTTCTCAAATTTTATGTTACACAAAGTAGCGCATTGGAACTTACAGCGACTAGACTTAAAACTATTTTAGGACCTTATAACAGTTAGTAAACATATTTCTATAATTCTACAATAAAATTCATCCATTCAATTTCTAACAAACGCTAGCATAATGAAAAATGTAATGTTATTTGACTGTTATATACTAATACAGTTATTTTGTTGTACGGGAAAAGGGTTCTTTAAAAATTCATGTTAAACGACTCGGTGTAATGATTGTTATTCTCATGAACGGTTTCAACATTATAAATTACTAGTGATAGGATCTCTAAGTTTTAACTAATTTTGTTTCCTTCTCAACTATTATTGAGATCTATCATCTATCTAAAACAAAGAAGCCCATTTTAAACTTGTAGCAGAACGAATTATTGTGAGATGTAGATGGCACGACGATCTAGACGGCGCCGTTCAAACCAATTTTAAAATTTAGACTCAATCATCATTATTTACAGAAGAATCTAAATACATTTTTAACAAACATTTTAATGATAAATATAGTATTATTGTCTACTAATAACGTTCATTTTTGTGAATGAAAGGGTTTTCGTCCCTTCGTCGTTTTAAACGGCGTGGAGGATTGTTAGGGTGAGATGTTGAGGAAAGAATTAGGGCTAGTGGGTTAGGATGGCAGGCGATTGAAAAGTGAAGAAGCGTGTGTGGATAAGATCTTTTATTAAAGGGATTTTAAGATCTTTATGGACCATTTGATTTGTGATGTAGAAGGGAGCATTGAGGATAGATTGAAAAGATTGAATTCGTTGGATATTCCGTGATTTGGCCGAGCCCCACAGCTCGACTCCGTAGGTCCAAATAGGTCTGATGAGAGTTTTGTAAGCGGTTAGTGTGTTATGTATGCGGAGTTTTGATTTTGGTTCAAGAAGGTGTCTGAGTAGTCCATATCTTTTGTTAAGTTCTTGCCGTTTTAAATCGTGTATGTGCGCTCCAAGTAAGTCTACTATGTGAAGCCCAAGGTAGCGGACTTGGTTCGATGGTGGTATTATTTTGTTTTAAATGTGCACTGGTGGAGAGGTTTATCGTTTGAGTGTAAATGTAACGTGTTGGCTTTTTTGTTCGTTTAACCTGATCCGCCACAGATTACACCAGTTGGTAATAAAGTTCAGGTGTTGTTGGAGTGCTTCTGTTTCTAGGGTAGGATTGGAGTGTGTTGATAAGATTGTAGTGTCGTCCGTGTAGATTGTGATTTGTGTGTTTGGATGAGTGGGTCTAGAGTACTGGGCCTAGGATACTACTTATGGAATGACAGCATTGATTAGTGTGATATGTGAAAACTCGGTGCCGATTCCAACTTCAAACCATCGACCTGAGAGGAAGAATTTCACGATAAGGTAGTAGGAATGAAGGAGGATACATTCTTATACATACACATAATACATACACTTAAAAGGAGGCCGGGGTGCCATACGCGGTCAAATGTTTCCACGTCCAGGAATACGGCTGAGCAGTATTGTTTGTTTTCTAGAGCCGAGGATATCGTGTCGACTGCTCTGAAGCACTGCTGAACAGTTGAATGGGGAGGTCGAAACCCACATTCTTTTAAGGAGGATACGTTCAAAGATTTTGGATAAGATAGGAAGGATGCTTATTGGTCTATAAGAGGATGGGGCACTGGGGGATTTGTGTGGGTTTGGTTTTGGAGTTATTAAAGATAGTTTCCACTGGATAGGGAAATAAATTGTTCGAAATATTGCATTGTAAATAGAGGTAATGTACACTATTGCTTTTTGGGTAGATTTTGGAGGATTTTAGCGGTAATTAGATCATGGCCAGGGGATTTTCTTTCAGAAAGGCGGAGAATCTGGTACATGACATCTGCGGGGTGGATGGGCTTAGGAGGTAGAGCGAGAGCGAGAGGAGAGTGAAGGTATTCATTGACATGATTTGATTGTTTGACATTCATATCGAGATGGGGAATGAAAACTGTGGAAAAGTGATCGGAAAGTAGCTGCCACCTTTCTGCGTTTGCCCTGCCCACGTACCGTTTGGATTTCTAATTGGGGAAGACACTTGGTAGTGTTTGGTAACCTTTTTAGTAGCTAGCCAAAGGGAGTTGTCTTGTGTGGCTAAGGATTCAGAGTATGACTGGAACTGGGATAAACAGCATTTTGGATAATTCGAGTTTCAAAACATAAGTGAGACGTTTAAATGTTATTTTATCAGAGGGGTAACGATGGCGTTACCATCGCAACCTTGCTCTTCGTTTGGAGGTTGTAAGTTTACGGATATATTCGGGAAGATGGGAATTTGGAAACGACTTTTGAAGGAGTGGAAAGGAGGAAGATAAATGAGAAGCGTGTTGGATTTTACTTGTGAGAATACTGACAGCTTGTTCTGTTTGATTACCAGTTTTAAGAGGAATGTTTAGGTTTAAGGTATTATTGAGGATATGTTGAAACAGTTTCCAGTTTACTGGGTTGTCGGTTAAAGAAGGTCTGAAAGGTGTATGAATGGGAGTTGTGTCGAGAGTGAGAAGCACAAGACACTGGTCTGAGGACAGGTCGTTTAAAGATTGGATGGAGGGAAAGAAGGAACCTGTACCAGATATAACGAAAAAATCCAACAAGTCGGGACTGCGGTTTTGTTCAGTGAGTCCGGAAATAGGTAAGTGTAATTCAGAGGGCCGAGAACGTTGTGTAGGAAACGGCCACGTGAATTTGTGGTTCTGCTACGCCATACTGGATGTTTGGCGTTAAAGTCGCCCCCGGCGATAAAACGAGAACCTAATTGTCGAAAAATAGAATCAAATTGGTGATAATATTTGGGGATTGAGGGAGTACAGTACACTGGTGACAAAATAATCGGGAACTGAGGAAGAGAAATAGAAATTGAGGTGTATTGATAGGGGGTGCTTTCAGAGAGATGAAGGTGACATAAAGCGCAAGTGGCGGGTAAGGTTGATAGTTTGATGCGGTCGGAAGGAAGGTGAGGTCCTGCACACTTGACTCATTTAGGCTGGTGGTAGCAGTATTCCCTGATATGGCCATATTTTTCACATTTAGTGCATTTGGGATGTTTTCTTTGTCTTGGTTCTACTACAGTTATTTTAGTGTAAATGAGATATTGTAATTTGAAAATATCAGTGTTATTTTTATTCTGTACAAAATCTACGTAAAACAGAGGTAAGGCAGTCCAGTGATGGGGTGCTATTTGCTATACCCTTTTGATACCAAATCGTAGTTTGGAAATTTCGGATTTTATTTCGTCGGTTGGCGTTGTGGGATGAAATCCTCGTATGACGATTATGAAACATTTATCTTCTTTTAATTGGAAATAATGAAAGTCGTATTGTTTCTCATTTAGATATTTTACTGTCTTCCTGTAACTGTCGCTTTCATGAGTTTGTAATAGTACATCGTTGGCACGAGTGCGGCAATGGAAAGTGTTAGTTTCAATGATTCTTGTGATGTTACTGCAAAATTTAGTAAAGTTTTCTATGTTATTTAAAATTATTGGAGGTG
The DNA here is from genome assembly GCA_039619505.1 of Cimex hemipterus. Lineage (NCBI taxonomy): Eukaryota > Metazoa > Arthropoda > Insecta > Hemiptera > Cimicidae > Cimex > Cimex hemipterus. The sequence goes on along the minus strand of CM077099.1, from coordinate 522,964 downwards.
GTTTCACGGATTGATCATTTTCTTGAGCGACATCGTTTATTTGATCGGGTTTGGCGACGTTCTGATCGTTATCTATCTTCGTGATGTTCTTTTTTTAATTTTATTTTTTGGTGATAATGATTGATTCTAGTTGGGTTTTTTATGTTATTTTACGGAGGGTGACTTGTCTAAATTGCGAGGCCATGTCAGAAGTGTCTGTTTCAAGGGCTGTGTCATAGCAATTTCGGTGCTGAAGTTTGAGAAGAGTGTTTTATAGTAGGATTTTCTTTAGCGAGCGACTGGTCCATCGCTGACCGGTGTTTAATTAAGAATGAATTGTAGAGATTCCCCTACTAAATTATTCTCACTTATTTTTTGTTGTTAGGATACCGTCCAAGATTTTTTTTTCTTTCTTATTAACTTAACAATGTACACCATTTACACGAAGAAAGAAAAAAAATATTAGAAATGTTAAATGATGGGGTGAGTGTGGTGTTCAATACTTTCCAAAAGGATAGTTCCTACTCACAGTAAGTAACTTACTGTGAGTAGGAACTATCCTTTTGGAAAATATAGAAAAAAAATAGGTTCATCACTAGGAAAAATATTAATTACTATATGTTTCTGAATGATACTAGTAAAAAAATTGAAAAAACCTATTTAAAATAACTGAAAATGTTATTAAAACACGGAGCACAGAAAAGAGATGTTGACTGGCCAGCTGTTGGCATGTGAATTACAAAATGAATTAAATAAAATTTTCTATTTTGATTAAATAAATATCTCCAAACTTGATTATGTTTTTATTAGGAATAGCGAATTGAACCACATTTTATCTGATTAAAAAAATTTAAAAGGCCAACCTCCCAACTAACGTAAATCAACACATCAGAAACCTCGCATCCCGACGAATCCCTCCTCGCCGACTGAAGAGACAATGGCCGCGAGATCTTCTAGGAAATGATGGTGATAACAGTGAAAGTGATAATTACACACAAATCGATTGAACACACAATATTATTGAAACATTGGAGTAATGCCAATGGGTGTTTTCTCCACTCTTGGTTTTAATTTTGTTTTGTTTTAATTACCGTTCTCACTGTTACTTATTACCTACTTTAAGGTAGTTGTAATGTACAATAAATATTTTAAAAAAGTATTTTTAAATTTTAATTTCAGACTTTCCAGGCGGGTGAACCGCTTGTCAGATTTGTGATCGTGATAATTTCATGTTTCGAAGGACGTGTTTTCGCTTTTTCACATCCAGAATACTGTTGCATAAGACTAATTGATTTTAACGGCAAATAAATTATTCTATATGCATAAAAAATATTCAAAAATCTTATTGTACTATTGTCCTACTTTGGTCTTTACCGAACATTTTCTTTTGCCTATTCTAGCTGTCTATGCGTTTCGACATCTCATTCTGTTTGTTTTCAGGAGAATAAGCTACCTTTATTCATGCACTGAATTCAAATAGTTTATATTAGCTAATAGCAGTATTTGTGTCAGGGTTATAAGGAGGGTAAAGGAAAAACAAAGTTATTGTTAGCAACAACTAAAATCCCTTTTTCCAAAAATGCAAACATTTAAAATAACATTCGACTTTTGTTGATTGATCAAGGTGATAAGCCGGGTGAGGCAACGTATCGAACACACAATTGAGAATAATAAAAATCTAAAACGCCTCTCACACATCCAAACAGAGAGAATTTCAGGCAGGATTATCAGAAATTATAAAACTACTGGTTGATCATCGCAGAAGTAAAGAAGTATGTGATTTAAAAAATTTTGTTCTCAAAATTGCACGAAACTCTTCAAAAATACTTCTTCCTCGAACATTCTGATTTTAAAATATTGTATTGTTTAAAATTTAAAAATAAATTGTTGATTTTTCAATAAAATCATCATCCTTTACACCACATTAATCACAAAGAAATATACATTTATAATAAACCTTATGATGTAAAAAAATTTACAAGGGGTTTTTACCCTTCCTTAATTTTGATTTGCAAGTAATGGGTGATTTTTAATTTGCACCGAGCATTAAAGCAGTCTGAGATTAAGATCGACGGTTTGCCAGTGGGAACATGCCTCAAGAATCATCAAGACATGGGCGGATGAAACATTGGGACTTATTTTACTATTCTACAGGTAATCGAATCAACTTACTGTCTTGCAACCGCACCGCAAGTTAAAATATCGTGAGGTAATAATCAAAATATTTCCATTAAAACCAGTTAGGGCCAAAATGAAATTAAATCCTTCTCTTCTCGAGATGATCGCTGTTTTTTTTTTTTTTTTTTTTTTTTTTTTTTTTTTTTTTTTTTTTTTTTCTTGTATAATTATTACAGAAAAATAGAACGAGCGAGAAATAATTTTTAAAAAATTAATATTTTAACCCGTAAATCCGTAAATTCCATCTTTCTTGAGTTTTGGCAGTTTATTTCCGGACCGATACACATCGGTTCTCGTCATTACTTGAGCGCATCGGGGGGTCAGGCCTAGGTCAGAAAAGTCCAAGGGCAGCTTTAAGATAAGAACCCATACCAGAAATAATCGGTAATCTTCAACTTAACACTTTAACCATCCCCATAACGTCAACGCGGTCCTCTTTTGTCTGAGATTGGAGAACAAGTCTCACAGCTTATCGAATTCAAGAAATTAGATTTTACCCTTACATAAGAAGATTGTAGAAATTTGGACAGCCAACAGAGATAGCAAACGGGATTTTGAGAATTAAACACAAAAACGGTCTTCAGGTGATTTATAATCGGTTAATTAACTAATAAAGTAAAATAACGTTGTTTGATTTTGAACCTCAATCCAAATATCTAAAAGTTATAATTTTAATTTCCCCAAATCAGACGGCGTTTCCTCCAGAGAGACAATTGGGCAATCTTAACTCCTTTCACTAAAAATCCCTAATAAATATTATGCAAATTTGGACGTGAGAAACGATGAATTATCTGTACATTTAAATATACGCCTTGCCCGGCAGTTTAAATGCATACGTAACAACCCGATAATTTTTATTAGATACTGTTAGAATTAAGGAAATATTTTTCCTAATTGCCTAAAATTCCAGCAAAACGATCTTGGTTCTCTTGTTGCCTGACAATAAATGTCTCTACAAAAATATATTTTGTTTTATCATTATGTCGGGAAAGATAAATTTCCAGTAATAAATCACTAGAAAACACACATGTAGGCTTTTTTTCAATTTGAATTGAATGTATCACAATCCATTTTTTTCGAGATAACCACGAAAGAATGCCAAACATTTTAGTTGAGTCGACAAAAGCGGAACAGGGAATGAGGGAAGAAGAAAGGTGTGTTAGGAGTGACAGAGCCCGGCTTTACAGGTTGGGTCCGCATTATTATTGTATGCTAATTGCAAAGCCACTCTGTCTGTGGCTCGTCATAGAAGCTATCAACACATGAGTCAGGAATGCTTGTCAAAAATAGAAACAATTTTTGCGATGGCGTGATATGACCGAGACGGTTTATGAAAGCTTCCTTCCAAAGAGATGAGTCTATTATGTACCTGTTCAAAAATGAAAGTATCGATCAAAATCCTTATAGTCTGAGCAATTTTTTAATTTTCATTCTTTATTTGATTAATAAAACATAATAATAAACAATATTGTCCAAAAATGTATAAAGATATGATTTTTATATAAGTACCAATATTTTAATTATTTTTTTACTCACGAAGCTTCACTGTATTCTATGTAGGACGCACTTTTGTCAGGCACTCCTTCTTCTAAAATCCTTCTTCTAAAATTTAGAGCTATTAGCGGATCCCTGATCACGAAATACTTATTATAAAGTTAATATTGTTTATATTGGAACTAAGAGATCGCTGAAATGGTATAATTTACCAGTTCAAAACCTGCCTAGCCTCTAAAATCCTGTAAGACTTTTTTTAAAACAGAATTGCCCTAAAATTCTTCATATATACAGGGTGACTTGCTACTCGTGCTACAAACTTCACCAGTAGATTCTTCACCCTAAAATGAACAAAAAAGTACATATTGACCATGGTCCGATTCTCAACCATTTCAGAGTAATTTCGCTTTTTATCGATTTTGAAAGATATCACGTCCTGGCGTCGGAAAATCGTGATATCTTTTAATCTTTGTAGCACGAGTAGCAATTCACCCTGTATTTGTTGGTATTTTTATAATTGTCAGAACATTAAAACTATGTTAATACGATAACACTGCAATAGAAAATGCACATAACAATACATAGACGATTCAAAAATAAAAGAGTAAAGAAACTGCCAGTATTACGATGATGTCGAGTATTCAATTAAGACTGTGCCACTACCAGGGTCATTAAATAAGATATTTACATAATTTCAATTCGATAATAGTAATTTATTACATTTTGGACAGATTAGTTATTAATAAATAGGTTTTGTCCTCAACGCATTTCGACGCAATAAAGTAAATATAGAAATTAATCCATTACCATCCAAATAGGAGAAACAATTCAAAACGTGGGGTTGAGATGGGAAATTAGGGTCCGAGTGGATCGAGGTCAAGTTAGGCATAGCTAGCCGAAGATCGTGGCTTCGAATCCCGCACATGCCATTCATTTTTTATCTCAACTAATTAATTCATTGTTATTGAAAATAATTTCTAAAGTTTGTTTACTAAGATATACCGATATAAAAGTTTAACTTTTCTGGTCGTACCTTATAATCAATATATAAGTTAAGATTAGAGTAACGTTCTTTAATTAATTTATTATTAAAAAAATGTTTATGTATGGTGGTAGAGGAATGCTTCGATCCATTCATAACCGGTTTGTCGACTTTCTTTTAAAGAATACCATTAGATATAGTTTATAAGTAATTTTTATAACAACAATTTTTAATTCATTAAACTATTAATTATTAACCCAGAAGAATAAATTGTTGGTGTTTCTACAGAGGCTGTTTCACCAGGTCTTCTTTTTTTAACATGTGCAGGGCCGATAATAAATTACAAATATACCATATAAGGATAAAACGAAATTTAAAAAAAATAAATAAAAATCTCGGCATTGTTAAATATATGTTCAAATATAAAACGTATCGGTAGAAATGATCAAATCTTACAGGTTATTTGACCAAAGTCGTTTGACAAGTATTTATTTTGTTAAATAAAAATACTAAAACTCTCGTTCAAAAATTGGAACAAAATTTTGGAAAATGGAGATAAAAAACGAATCACCTGAAATGCCCTAAATCTTTTCTGAGAAAGTGAAAAGTATGAGCTTTTTAATAAGGCTCCCTTCTCATCCACAAGTTATTTGCCAAGCTCATAAAGCAGTACATACTATTATCATTTATTTTTTAAACGGATGTTTTATATTTCAAGGGTATTAATACGTTATCAATTCCAAAAATATTAATCCAAAGTAATTCATTTTCACCATTCTGTGTGGGCACAGAAGCTATTTCAGCACACAAACTACAAAATTGTACGTCTTCTTCATTTAAGCTTTGCATGCTCCGTTCTACGGAATAACAAGAACTAATAAATCCCTCATCCAACATTAAACAATCTTTTGATAAAACTAGATAAATTTCCGATCACCGATAATGCAATAAAAAGTAAAAATATGTATGTAAAAAAATGCTGAAGTAATTTTACCTTGTTTTCTATAAAATTGTAATATAATATATATTGATCTATTATTATATATATAT
>CM077099.1:501681-516881 GCA_039619505.1 Cimex hemipterus | reverse complement strand
AATATATATTGATCTATTATTATATATATATATATATATATATATATATATTTATCATAACATTAGTATTAAACCATATATAAAATAATTGATATGTAGTAATTTATTTGATTTTTCGGTGGCTCCACAGTACAGATTTCGCCCAGATCAACCAAGGCCTTCTTCTTTTTAATTCAACCATTCCATCGACGTAGGATAATAATAAATAATAAATCTCTCAAGCCTAAAATAAAACAAACTGGTCGAAACCGTATAAAAATCTGATCACCGGAAATTCTCTAAATAACAGAATAAAAATTGAAAATATGGTGTTTGCAGGAATGAAAAATCTATAATTTCATATATAACCAGTTTAGCAAATGTTTTTTCAATCTGTAGAATTGTAAAGTGTGTTGAATATTAGTCATATAATCGAGTTATGGGAATAATTATTGCAATCGGCATTAAAAGTAATTTTAGATTCAAATTTGATGATAAAAAACTGATGATAAATTCAATAAAGGTTTCAGGTATTTGTAAAAAAATGCATCAACAATATATTAACCTATTTTATTCCACTAATTGTAGCAATTGTTTTTATATTATTTTGTAATTTCATCCTGTTTCAAGTTTATGAGCGACTCCTCGATATGATCTGCAGATCTAAAGTGGTTTCCCTAATATTCAAGTTTTTCAAAGCCAGGAATAAGTAGAAATCTGAAGGGGCATTGTCAGACAAATAGAATAGGTGAAGTAAAACATCCCAGCCGAGATTCAGTCTTTTCTGGCGACAATACGTTAGAAAATAATAAATTGTCTTGCTATGAACCTATGCCAGCCGCGTTTGGCGAATTTCTGATCTTAATCGCTCCAATTGTTTACAGAATACGCTAAAATAACGGCCTGGCTAACCTGAAAAAGTAAGTATATAATCAACCACCCATTTCTAATTCCATCATGAACGTACGTACTTGTTAAGTGCTTTTAGAGTTGTTAACGGTGCATCGTCGCTTTTCCTTAAAATTTTCCTGTCTGAACACGGTTGTAGAAGCCCACTTTTCATCTCCATTTAGCTACCTTTTTAAAAATGCGTCGTTCGTATTGTGGTTTAGGAGAGAATGATACATGGAAATGGCATGCTCAGTCAAAATTTGAAGATCCGTATATATCACTCCGTAAAACATATCTAGCTGCGCTCAGATGTGTTAAAACACCGTTATGAGATTCGTTAAGTCTGGTGTATTAAGTGTTATTTGTGACAACAGTTTGAATATGATAATCTTCAACGGCGTAAGGACGAACAGAAATAGCAATTTGCGTCGTCCAAGTCAAAATTTCCTGTTCTGAACCGAGAAAAAAGCGTTCTTGTAAGGGTCATCGCCAAATACATCAAAAATTTGCCTAGCACTCTGAGCTGAGGTAATAAAAAAAATTTAATGCTATTTTATGCGCTAATGCGATATTTTTCCACATAATAAATTACCTAAACCACTAGTAAAACTTTAAAATCTGGAAGAATAAGTAAAGACTAATAGTATACTATCAATAATGGCATAAACAATTAATTAAGGTTATTGGTTGAGATAAAAAAGTCAATGGCACGAGCGGGATTCGACCCCACCAATTATTAATTAGTGAAGCGGACCACAAAATTAGTGAATTTAATGACATTAACTTGTCATTTTGTCGGAATCTGATGTAATTATTGCTTACGAGAAATTGTTCTTCTGGATTTTTATATGAAAGACATAGACAAAATGCATAGAATAATCGTGCACTTTGTAAAAGCAGAAAAACAACCATTTTTATTTCAAAAACGTTAAATTTATTAATAACACAAGAAGTGATTATCTTACCCCTTATCTAAATGACTGGGTAACTACTCAAAGGAGACCAGTTGGTTCATTGCCATGTTCTAGCTATTAAAAAACTAGTAATGTGTGTAATATTTTCCAAGAGGCGTTGAAATTAAAGTCTTTCGTCATATATGAGTAAACTCAATTAACTGTAAAATGCTTATGTAGGCATATCTATTTTTTAATATAAATTTTATTATTAATTTTCATATTGGCACGTGTATGAAATTTCAAAATGCACAATTGATTGTATTTTGAGGTACTTATTGTCAAATGATGTACCTACAGTTGGTCCAGTCATTTTAAATATTGGAGCCTGCATTTATTATGTTTATTGGATTTTTTATTTTTTATTTTTTGGCTACGTGTGTCCACTGATTGATTGATTTCTAATCCACCTTTTTATATATGCATCGCCTGAGTTCTCCATAACGTGTAGGGTATAAATAGTTTTTTTTATTCGTAATAATATGGTTTGGTTGTACCCTGGAAATAGTAACAGTATTCAAAAAGTACACTAAATAAAATATTGTTGTGAATATGTTTTCACCGCAAGTGATGTCTATGGCGGTGAAACCTTGAAGTGAACAATAAAATTTCGTTTTCAATTTTTCTGACCAAGCTCTAGCCGTTTTTCAAGGTTTCTGATGAAGGCTGAACAGAACAGGAGTTCTATTACCTGTAAGTTTCTTTTTAATACTAGCTACAGGATAGAAAAAAAAATAGCATTGTGATAAAGGATTTCAATCGCCGAATTGGCCAATTAAAGAGTACGAATTGAAAGACAAACTTTAAATAATCCAGTGTACATATAGTCAAATGTATAATAGTAAGATATTTTTAAAGTGTGTGGTATACGTAGTTCGGTCGTTTCTGTTAATTTGGACCATTGTGCGAATTTTGACCAATTTGCGGGGAGAGAGAGAGAGAGAGAGAGAGAGAGAGAACTGAAAGTAAAGTAAAAAATAATTTAGTATTAATAAACTAATCATCTATCAAAATAACTAAATCATAATATTGTATTTGTTGATTCAGGTATTTACTCAGTACAATTTCTTCACGTCAACTTAGGACTTCTTGTTTTAATATGGACACGGCATAACAATAAATAATAAATATCTTACTAAACAATTAAAATAAACTTTGGGAAAAATGCGATTAAAATACGATCACTGAAAAGGTTATATATAATTTCTGAAAAATGAAATGTATGATGTTTGGAGTAACGCTTATAAGTTATTTGTCAAAATTTTGCTTGCAATATACCAGATTTTATATTATTTTAAATGGTATGTCTAGTAATAAAAGGTTATTGTTGAATTTATAATAAATTATTAATTTACTCTTTAAAAATGTAATTGATTAATTTTACGAATTCAGGACCTCCATACAAGAGGTTTCACTATGGCAACAACGGAATGTTTTTAAACATACTCATTCAAAAATGAAAACAAATTTTGAGTAAAAACGTCATTTTAACACATGTTTTCACGTATTCGAAATGGCTAATACAGAGGGCAAAATTTGAACTATCCTGGGTAAAAAGTTGTTGAACGTCGACTATGAGCAAAAAAGAAAGAGTTTTTATGGTTTTCGAATTTTATCAAAAGCGTGTTTATACTTCGTTCCCTAAAGAAATCCAAAGAATGAAAAAACCTCAATTTCGAAGGTCACTTGAATTGAAATGAAATGACAGTATTTCAAACTTTAAATTCTTTGAAACAAAAATATTACTCAACTTCAACGTCACCCATAACCAAACAATCAAAATTAAAGTTGTTCAGGGGGTTCCGAAGATAATGGTACCGAAAATAGGCCAATTCATAAATTAGATAATATCGAGGTTGTGACCTCTAAACAATTACCAAGTTTTTTTAAAAACAAATACTCATAAAAATCACACAATCGAAATTCTAATCAAACTTAATTTCAAAAAAACCATTTAGTTGCATGAACCGAAAAAACATTTCTGAACGAAAAACAAAAAACATTAAAAAGCGGGTACAAAAGAAAAACAGTCTTTAAAGTCAAAAGCTTTATCTTCCGTCTTGACTATTAGCGGTTATAAAGGTCGTTCCTCGGTATAGAATCTGAGCCGTTAAAGAACCATTTCAGAGGGCGCCTAATCCTCTTTTTCGGGTTACCTTCGAGCTCATGGAACAAGGCTGCACTATAAATCAAAAACAGATTAGCGGAAGGGTTATATCCATTCAGGACTTCTTGAATAGAAGATATATCTTTCGGTTTGCTAAGTTATCTCTACTAATTCATTTAATGTGTAGAGATTAGTGTCCGTTAATCGATAATTATTCAGATATCGTGAGATGCGGATATCACACCAGACCGCATCTCACGATATTGAATAATTAATTCACGTTATGTAATTCTGCTATACCTTGATATTTATTATTTTATGCACAATTCCTGAACTTGTTTGGACCGTGACAGCTAACATATTGATAGAAATAGGTACAGAATTGTTAGAAATGTGATATAAAAATAAAACCTTAAAACTTCTGCCTCGCCAATGAGCCAAAGAAGGATTTAAAGTATGGCGGATTAAATTATTAATAATGCTATTTCTTTCGTTATATCTTATCCAATTTCAAATCACCTTAACTAATCTACAATCCCATCCAGTGGATCACACCAGTTTATTTTTAACTTTGTCACGAATCACGTTATGCCGGGAGTAGATTGATTCTAGAATCCGGACCGGAGGACCAAAATTTTGATATGCATTTATTAACAGTTAACGACACATAATACGTTAAACTGATCGTTTTATTTGCCTGTCTAATAGACTAATCTGTCTAATCTCGCTGGTTTACATTTCACGCAAGCGCATATCTCCTGCACGCCGTTTCTGTTAGGAAATGAAATCCACCTATAAAGAATTAACGGTAGCCGCTTCTATCCAAAAGATTTTCTGTCCAAAATTAATCTAGAAGATAAGAGTTCAATTTTTTTACCTTACTTTGGTAGGTATTCAGGAGCAATATACAAAAGGTGGCCCCAATCGATTCAACCACACTTCCAGATCTTATAGGAAGTTGAACGCTGAGTAAAAAAGGTCCTATGAGGACCCTGTGTCCGCAAGCCCTTCAGTTCAACAACTACAAGAAAAAAAAACTCGTTTTTTGCCTCATTCGGGAAATGAGAAAACCATTAGCCTGGCCGTAAAATAACTCGAAACAACATCTGTAGACGATTAATTTCTGCGTCGAATGAGATTAAAGCAGCCTGACCGGCCGAAAATTTCAATTTTGGCCATTTTTCGTAGGTAGGAGGTGAAGGGGTATACAAAATTCACATTTCTGACATTTTAATCGAAAATTCATAACTTGAACACACCCATCAAAAATTGTCTTTTAAAAACTCCAAACTCCGCTCACTATCGCATTAGCAAGGCAGAATCGTCGCTGTTTTTCGATCAAGATATTGTAATGGTTGTTTTACAATAAATAAAATGTAATTTTTCATACATTATTTCATTCAGGGTGTATTCATCGGAAAACAGTAACATTCGATTTGGGTGAAAAGCAGTAAATTAGCCAAAATTCAAATGTTTCATGAATCATACTGGGGTGGGTATTTTATAATTCTTTCACCAACAAACGAGGTTTGTAATGGAGAATTTTCGGCCAATCAGGCTTCTTTAAATCTCATTTGACGCGGAAATTAATCCTCTACAGATGTTGTTTTGAGCTGTTTTACGGTAAGGCTAACAGTTTACGAACTCTTTCACGAATAAGGTTTGCGGACACAGGTTCATAGGATTTTTTTACTCAGCATTCAATTTCCTATAAGATTTATTAGTGTGGTTGAATCCATTGGGGCCACCCTGCGTGAAAATTATGCGCTGGTTAGAGCGTTACTACCCCGGCCTCAAGGGAGAGGTTGCGACAGGACGATAGCGTGTAGGCGTTGAAGACGCGATAATTAAGCTGATTAGTCCCTCGAATGCGTGAGTAAGCGAATGGGAGCATTTAGTGAATCAGCTGCTCTGACTCGAGTATGCGTTGCATTGTTGTCCGTATGACTGACTGCCGTGGTACCGTTGGGGAATCTAAGGATCGGACCACCTAGGCTAGGCCGACGGCGTCCCTCGAATGCGCGTGACAGGTGTAGGCTGAGCTCGACAAGAGACCTTTGACCGTAGGCAGTGTTCTTCTAGGGGGTGATTAGCAATTCCACTTAAAACAATAACCGCGGCCGGGGCAGATCCGGTAGTTTCTATGCTAGGGAAGCCCCAGGTACTCAGGGAGATAGAGTCGCCTTCTCTATCTAGAGAGTACACTGGAGAGCAGGCTGAGGTATTTCGGCCCGTTAGCCCTTTGCGTTATAAGCCCCCTTATTATTATTATTATTATTTGGAAATAATAAACGTTTGTTCGAAATAATACAATCGTTTGTACTATTTGCATGAATGATTTACATGTTTTATATAACAGGAAGGTGTAAATTGTCGTCGTACTTTAAATTAATAGAGTACGAACATTGTGATGTGGTGATTTACCACGACAAGAAAAAGAGTTGTATGTTTGATAATGATGGAAATTAGGAATGAAAAAGAACGGAGAAAGGTGAAATATTAGAATATGACTTAAACGGGCATGAAATTTATTACTAGAAGTAAGTCAAATAAAACTGATTTACAACAACAACAACAACAACAAAAATACACAACCCATGGAACAAGTTTTTTCGAACGGACAATTTGTACGGGAGCACAAAGGTACGAATGTGACCGGGAGTCGAATCTCGGCTATGACGGTCCGTTATAATTCACGCCTCCAGCTCAATGGGATTTATGATAGGTACGTGAATTATGTTAAACGGTACGAGGCTCAATTTCACCTTTGGCCCATTTTTTCCTTACGACTACGGATATGTTCCGTGGTTGCCAACATTCTTCCCTCTCCAATAGCCTTTTGCTTTGATTTTCAACAATACAAAGAGAGCTAATTTATTTTAAATAGTAAAATTCTTGTTGAGCCTTGTAGTGCGATGAACCTCTACTTTGGTCATTTTTTGATCATTATATCTTTCTAGTCTACCTATCCACACTTGTTATTTAAATAAGCGATTTTTCGGCATTATTAGTGGTCGGTCAAGGGATTATGACGAGGAAACAAAGAATCTAACTGTAGCAATGTACTTATAGTTTTGGTAAGGGTTCTTTAGTCATGAGTGTACTGTGCCATTAATTCCATTAGAGTTCTTCGTCCGATTGACAAAATAGCTTTTTTCAAAATTTAAAAATGGCAAAAAGGAGGGAAAATTCGAAAGGTGGGTTGAGATGGGAAGTTGGTGTCCGAGTGGATCGAAGTCACGATAACTCAAGTGGTAGAGAAGCGGCGTATTTAGCCGAAGGTCGAGGGTTCGAATCTTGCACGTGACACTGACTTATTACTTATTGTTATGTATAAATGTTAGACCATTTTTGTGGACTCACTTGGGATAGAGAAGTTGGTTTTATCTTGTCAACATAAGTATACAATAACACCAACACCCGCATAAGTTTCGAGAAATTGGAAAGTTGGAGTTGAGTAACATATTCTATTAAATCCGAGTGACCGTAACTCGAAAACGGCCTACGTACAGACTTATTTATCATCTTTTCTAAGTTAGTCTCTTGTTATCTCAATTATCGTTTTTGTACCATATTGGTTTTGCAAATATTCCACTAATCAATTTAAATCTTTGTTCATGGCACCCAAGTTATTGTTTAGTTATTATGTTTTCCGAAGTTTTAGGGGGTTTGGAAGAATTCATCGAATATTTTAGGCGTAACATTGTTATGTGCGGATTTTTAAGAACGCTTGACTGACTTATCTTAAGAAGAGTCAATTTAAGTCAATTTGACGTATTTTAACTTCACATTTTTACAGGCTGCTCATGTATATAAGAAGGGTGAAGGACAGCTTTGTTAAATTGTCAGACTGGGGTAGGTGCCTTTAGTCTATTCTGAACGGATTAGGTTGTTTATTCATGCTCATTTGGTCTGACAACCGCTTTTCCGCGTTTTGCCATTTCAGAGGTTAGTTACGATAAATCACGAAAAAAGACAAATACTAATAACGAGTGGCGAAGTATGTTTCTAGATCAGCAAAGTATCGATATTTGTATCCTTGCATAATTCTTTTTCCTTTGAGGTCTTCGTTGATTCCATTATCCTAGTTTCGTTCCATAATTTCTCCTAATTTTTAACGTCATTAGGTACTTTTGCATTCATGCACGTCATACTCAGCATTTTCTATACAATGAAAAACATAGTTGTAAAGAAAACAATAATTCTATAATTTATATCAACATAAAACAATAAATATATAACAACAAGTTTTTTTTGTTTGTTCGTGCCTTGAAGTCGTTGTTTCACCGAAGCAATTATCTTAAATATTACAATGTCGTAACTCTTAACTCGTCAAGGGTAGGAGTGAGACCTAATGTAGAGGATCGGTAGCGCCCGTCGTCTTCCCGAGAAGGGGAAGGATTAAGGTAATGCATTTTTAATAGGCATCTATGCTTCACCCCTCCCCACAAGGGCTTACAGGGAGCGAAAATTATCCTCAGAAGAAAACATTAGGTCTGAAATTCTGTGGAGTCATTGCCGGTAACACGGCCCGAGTTTGTTACACGTCGCCATTACCTTTGAGCTTTCCCACGCCAAGCCACATCGGCACTTTCTATGCCTATTCCCTTCATATTATTTATTACTGTGATAATTATAGCCGAGAGATATTTGCAACGGACACATTTCAAAATATACCTTCTCAATCCGTCTTTGCTGGTAACATTTTTTTTAAATACTAGGTACTACGCATACTACGAGCCCTTTTCTTCCGGAAATATGGAAATACACTTGATCGCATATACTTCATACACAATTTCCCTTCATCATCTTTAAGAACAAATTAAGTTTTAAAGTAAGATCCGTTTAAATTTTTGCTAGTTTTTAGTCATACTTTCATAATTCTTAATATTGTAATAACAAATACATTGAGATTTATGACCAATGTAAGTTGCCGGACAGTTTAAACAGTTGATCTTGTAGATTAACGCCTGATTTATTTGTAGTTGGTGTGGGGTCTTTGGTTTGGAAAAAAGTGTTTGGATTGTTTTATACTTTTTGAAAGCTATTTTGAAGTTATCGGATGAGAGAAATTTGTTTAATTTATGTGATAGGCCTTGAATAAATGGGATGGAAATGTATGTTGGTTTGTTTGTATTTGTTTTACTTAATGTAGTATTATTCGAAATAGTGGATGGTGTTAGTGTTGTGTTGTTACAACTCTCAACAAAATCCCACAGGCACTCTCAACGACTCGCAAGAATGGCACAATTACACTGAAGACAAACACTTTCAGTGAGTAGAAATGCTTTGTATTGAATATAAAATATATTTTGCATTGTATAAATTCACTTTTCCACATCCTATATGTAATTTTTTAAATTTAAACACAGTTTGTATATCCCAGGCCCTGAAGATGATCTCAATAAAAGATCGAAACGGTGGCACGATAAAGAAAATGTTTTTCTGATACCTACATCACACCAGACCAGAAATGTTATTTTTGCAATTTTGACAGTAAATTGGCAAAGACTTTAAATTAACATTGTTTTTCAACTAAAAATTAATTAAACCTGTTATCTCAGTGATCAATAATAAAAAAACGTCTATGCAACAAGATTCTAGCATTATTTATGTCAAAATTAATTTCTTTATATAAAGTTTTTAAATCATGAAAGCTTGAAAATAAAGACAGGTATCATTCGCTTTACTAATAATTTTTGCAGTAGTTGAAGGTTAAGCACTTCATTAATACAAATTATAAATAAAAACGGACCAAGAACTTCTGGTACACCAAATTTAGCTACAAAAGAAGTGTGACATTGCCTCTTTTAGTAAGGTGGCATGATGTAAACAGGGCTAGCGCTGATCCCAAAATGCCAATATTTTTGAGCTTTTTAATTAATCTTAAGTGATTCTCATTTATATTTTACTAATGCCTAGAAAAACCCCATAAACATAATTTCCAGGATCAAATTCAGTGAATTAATGATCAGCAACCTAAAAATGCTTGCTCCTTATACCAAGACGGAGAAAACCAAATTAATTTTTTAAATATATATATATACGTATAGTACTCCAGAGCAGTCTAGTCTTGATACCTTTCTTCAAGATTTTTTAGAGTGATAACGTTAAAGATATTTGTTGGTAATTTCTTATTTCAGATCTCTTGCCAGCTTTTTTAAAATTTAATTTTCCTTTAAGGAAAGCTAATTTATGGCATTACGTTAATCATATTAGCCAATGGTTTATAATTATGAATAATTTTACTTAACAATTTTTTTCTTTTTCCTTTCTTTTCCTATTTCCTTCCTTCCTCTTTTTCACGTTTGCTATATTATGATTTTGTTTAGGTAAATGTATTTAATTAGGGGTGCAATTACAACCATTTCTGCGGGAGTAACATAGCAGATTGGACAGTGTGATGGGAAAAGGTATGCTGGCCATAATCAGCGACCTGTAAAATGCTTCTCTGCCGGAGGCGGTAAGAGGGCACTCAAGAAGGACGTGGTTGGCAATGGCCACTATTAAGTTCTTGCTTAAGGAGAATTATTTTAATTTTGTAAAGGTGGTTTCTTGGAACCAAGGGAAGTGGTGGAATAACCAAAGATTTTTAAATATGGATGGATATTGACCTAATGAGAAAGCAAGGTTAAAAATATGAATTAAAGATGTTAGCATAAATTTAGTATTTTTTTAATAGTGAGTTTATGAGATCTTTATCAAAAAAGGAGTTATTAGTTTTTAATTTTATTAAATAATATTCTAATTCTTTAGGTGAGACAGGCTTAAAATCTTTAATGAATTAAGGGTTCATAGGGAGTTCACAATAAACAAATTTTGGCTTTTGAGCAAAGAATGATTTTTGTTTAATATGTAGCTTCAATTATTTTGATATACACGTATAGCCGAATAGCTAACTACAAACGATCTGTAGATTAATCAAACATTAACTTGATGACATTTTTTTCGACCATTATAATAATTAACAAGAGAAACTTAGCAATATTTTACTATAGTTATAACATCCAATTCCAGGGTCTCAAGGAAAAGAAGTAATGTATCGATTTTATGGTTTATATTGAGGTTATTTCATTTAATGATTAATTGGAGATCGTGACATGCTGTCTGGTATGACGTAAGTTTTAGAAAAAAATTTTCTTTATTGTCCCAAATTTTCGATCTTTATTGAGATTATTTTCCGGGCTCAAAGTGTTTCTTTTCCATGTAAATATATCATTCTTGTCTGGCGTGTTGAGAGTGCCACGCAAAACAAAATCTCGAGCCCTGAAGATGATCTCAATAAAGATCACCATCAAACCACATCTCACGATCTGCGAATAATCATTAACTAACAGTTACTAAACCCCACATATTTTATTTAACATTGGTTTTGAATTACATTTGACTTATTATTATTTATTACTTATTCACACATTAGTACACCTTAGATACTTCTTTTTTTCTTTTTTTTTTTTAATTACCAATAATTCCGTATGAATTTATTTTTTCTCTTTTTCTCTCTTTGTTTTGACTCGACAATGAATGGCGGTACATTGTTTTTCTCTACAATCCGCTCCTAGATCCTAGAAGTGTACAGGCCCCATTCCTTGTTTAAACCATTGCACGCCCATTGGACGTGACCTGGAATGCAATTACAGATGATTTAACCATCATAAAGATGACATATGTACGCGTACTATCAATATTGAAAGCGAATACTCTAAACAAACAACATAGATGCATTATATACTACTATATACTATATGTATGAGGGCCATCTATCAAGAAAATAGATAACATTATACACTACAGAATTGTAAACGAACGAGAATATCAATCATATGTGTGCTTGCTCACTTTCTAACTCTCATTCACTCTTTACGACGTTCTATCACTCTTTAATTCTCTTTCGCCCCTCTCTCTCACTCTTCAGTTCATTCTCTCTCTCAGCTTCATTCTACCATTTCTATCTTTCTCATTCTTTTTTTTGTCTTACTATTTATGTCTCTCTCTTAAGCACCCTTTTTTTCTTATTAGGGTTTCTATTCCATATATTAAATAAATACTGTTTTTTATAGTAATTTACCAGAAAGACAAGTAAGAAAAGAAGGTGGAAGGTAATGATTTCAGGTATTTCTAGTATTTTCCAGACTATCTGTAATAATTTGACTACATTTGTACTAACTCAGTAAAACATCTGTGGGCGTCTAAAATTTACTTGCTAATAAAACGTATTAATTAATTTTCATAGATATGACGTAAGGACGTGTATACAGGGGTGTCCTATTATGTCAGTACTTCAGCTGGTAATCCGGAATGTCAAATATACCAAAAAGTACGTATTTTCCAAATTTTGATTCTCAATTGCAGTCGAGATATTTCACTTTTCGTGTTGCTTTAAACGTTTACGGCTTTTTTTCCATAAAGCCCCCATAATTTGATGATACCAATGCTACCTTAAACAGACAAAATACAAATGAGTTACAACGGAAACTAGATCAATATATTCATAATGGTCGGTGTATTCAAAGTGAATACTTTAACATATCCGAAACAAGCAACATACAGACATTGGCCGACTTTTATGAAAATATATTATATTGGACGATAATAATAATGACATAGCATGTACATGTATAAAGATATTTAAATCGTTGGAGTGGGTTTAAGAAATTGAAGAGTAATAACTAATTTATTTGACTGACATTGGTATAAACCTGAACTAATTACAATTATTAATTGCCTCGTGACCTACTTTGTATAAGGTGAATAATAATAATCCATAAGGCTAATATCTTACTGCTTTTGATTTTATTATGGAATGAGATCAAATTGAAGCGGTGGTCTCAGTTTAATTAACTACTAGGGTAAGTTTTAATGTACTAATCTGAAGGTCTCATGACAAGTGACAACTAGAAGATTGGGGATTTGAATTATATTGTGGAAATGTCGGGAAATTTAAGGAAAGTGTTTTCAAATTTCGCCATCAGAAGAGATAATATTTGTCACATCATGTCAATTTGTTATATGTATGCAATTAAATTGTTTAGTTTTGACTAAATTCATTTAATTATCATAAATTCATCTTTATATGTTTTAAGAAACAACTTATATTAAGAAATTTGATAATTATTTGTATTTTTCCCACCTGCGGCTCAATCAACTTAACCGGACTTAACAGCCGAGCCACTCCTCTTCCTCTGCTGTGTTATGCACATCGCTTTGATTTGTATCTCAGTTAGTTAAGAATTTCTCAAATGTGGCGCTAATTAAGATCTCCCGCAAAAATATTTCAGACTTAATTGTAAAAACGCCCTGGAGCGGGATGACCGAGGCACCCAAAATTGAGACAAATCTACGCTTTCGTCATTTAGATGTTACCCGAGGGAAAATCCCGTTGTTTGATAAATGTAAACTGCCAGATGATTTTATCAAATGCAAGTAATCGACCCGTGAGAAGGCTGGGAATCTTCTTCCAGGGAATAAGGCCGGGACTGGAATGCTTACGACGCGGCTAGTTCCTCTGAAATAGTCGGCGTAGTCGAGTTTCAAATTCTATATTCTTTGATAATAAATGTCAAAAAGGCCGAAGAAAGTATAATCGTCTCCGTTTAGTCACTCCGCATGTTGCATAAAGATTCTAGGTATAATTTGCATTTTGGTCGGAATCCGTGCTGGAAGTGAACGGGCGCGGATGAGAACCATAAAACCCGTTTAATATGATATAATTTAATAGGGACCCGTGCCCAGTTTTGGACCGGCCGACCCCCATCCGATATTAATATCCATGACGGGAGCCGGGCAATATCTTAATGTCGGCTTGGGTCTCATCCCTATTCCCAATTCGGGCTATCGGCCTCGGCCATCTGAAGCGGAACTGGGCCTTCTATTTTCACGAGATTCCCCACGGAAGAAGATTTTTAACTTTTAGAAAGGGGATTCTTTTCTAGAATACGACTTTTAGACGACATCTTCCTTATGATACTTTCATAAATATCAACCTGAAATCACTTTTTATACCAAAGAGAATTTCATTAAGAGTCAACAACAGAATCCACAGCCGTCTTTGATCTGGGGCTTCTCCATAACAAAAATCCTCGTTAATCACAAATCGATAAATAAAAAAAAAATATTAATTAGGTGGGGTGTCAAAAAACTTTAATTACATCCACTAATTTCGTGGTCCGCTTGATCAATTAATATATTACAATTAATTAAGGTTTTTAGTTGAGATAAAATAGTCAATGGGATTCGAACACACGATCCTGGCCTTACACGCCACTGCTCTACCACTTGAGCTATTGTCACCTCGATTCACTCGGACGACAACTTCCCATCTCAACCGCACATTTTGAATTTTGCCTTCCTTTTGCCATTTTTCAAATGTCGTGTAATTTGTAATATGAAAATTTGAAAAGGAGGCTAAATTCAAAAGGTGCGGTTGAGATAAGAAGTTGGTATCCGATTGGATCGAGGTTCACGATAGTTCAAGTGGTAGAGCAGCGGCGTATCAAGCCGAAGATCGTGGGATCGAATCCCGCTCGTGCTATTGACTTTTTTAACTCAACAAAAAATCTTAATTAATTGTAATTATATTGAATAAAATAACAAGTCAATTATTAACATGATACAAATTTCTGCACAAGAATCTGCAGCACTCTCGTATTTTTTCGCAACCAAATTCGCGTCAATCTTGAATCAGTAGTGTAAGATAAAATAATCTTGAGGGCGGGGAGTCAATGAATTATGAGTAGTTTTTAATTTAAAATTATTTAAAGTTTCAAGTCAATTATTAACTCGCTAAAATTACAGAAACTTCAGAGGTCTCGAACTGTTTCATAAGAGAAATTTGCATCAATTTAGTAATGGAAGATCAAATCGTCTGAACGGGTTGTTAGATAATGAACCTGTCTAATATTGAGAATAATTACTATTTCATGTCACTTATTGACTTACCAATTGCAGTTGTTTTGTATTTTCTATAACGAAAATCCGCATAAAACAAGTTAATAGTGCGATACAACTACAACAGAATTTTGAATAGTTACGATTTCGATTCATTTACCAGGAATAACAAACTCTTTATCTATCTAATATCACGTAGTATCTCAATAAAAATTTTAGGCAACCTTAAATTAAGAATAAGATCCTTTTGTGAGAAAGATTAACTAACAAATCTATCTTATCCAGAACTAGAGGAAAGTGGAGGGGGAGGGAGAAATTGATTGATTGATATCGCTTTATTTACAGAGAGAGAGAGAGAGAGAGAGAGAGAGAGAGAGAGAGAG
>CM077099.1:471623-501281 GCA_039619505.1 Cimex hemipterus | reverse complement strand
GAGAGAGAGAGAGAGAGAGAGAGAGAGAGAGAGAGAGAGAGAAATTGAGTGAGATGATAATGAGATACATAGATAGACTTAGTATTGATTCAATATCAATTGTGGAATGAACACTCAACTTTGACTGCTACTATTTCAAAACAAAAATCAAAAATTCACGTAAATCTCTAATTAATAGTGCAACTACTCTGACATAATTAAAATTTCGTGTTCATTATTGACGTACGAACAACGTACAATAAAATAATCAGGTGATAGATGTGAATATATACGGGTTGTATTTAACTTGCGATAATTGAAACCTCGTGTCATTTATTGATGTAGTAATGAATTGCAAAATCTACGGCGAACTTGTACCGTTTCAAGGCCGTAAGACAAAATTGCACAAATCTCAAAATAGTAGTGCAAGAGAAAATAATCGGGTGGCTGGACAATGAAGACATGACCAAATCTTAATCGAGAAGCACTAAAATTTAAAGTAATTATTGACTTGCAACGAATGGATAGATCCGCCAGTTTACTACTTATTGCATAATCTGTTGACGTTTTCTACTGATTCGGATCAAAAGTTGTACCTACCGATTTTAACAGCAAAATAAAATAACCTGGTGGGAAGGGATGGTTAGGGGGCGTTGAATTTATAACAATGAATTTATTTTAAAATTATTACATTTTTACGTCAATTATTGAGTTACTAGTAATTATGCAAAGCATAGATGTGATTTTACTAATTCTGAATAAACATTACCATCATGTTGTTAGGGTGTAGTCAATGACACGCAATTAATTTTTGAATTTATTGACGTACAACCAATTGTCGAATCTGTTGTCGTACTATTAATACACGCAAGGAAAATTTATTAAATAGGAATTAAAAATAATAATTTGCTAGTTTGACTAATTAATAAATTAGAAATAATGTTCGGTTGGTGGTATATTTTGCTACCATCAAACCTGCAGGTATAACAATAACGGAAATAGGCCGAAACAAGTCTGACTGAGAATGAGCAAATCGCGATGTTTGGGATATACAAAACTACAAAAAATACAAATACTCTGTATTACCTGAGAGCAACATTAAAACCTACAGTCGACAAGAAAAACTTAGGTTACCTTGTTATAGAGAAAGATTTGCCCATGTCGTTCCGATCCAGCTTCAAATCGGATTCTAAAATCGTGATCTGTATGTCAATTTCACCGATGCCATGACTTATCTGTGAGTGGATATTTAAAAAAAAGCCCCTTGCCATTCTCTGCAAAATTTGCGCCTTTGTAATTAGATTTAAATGATATTCTGCTAGTTTCAAGGCCCGCTAACAAATCCAAGCGGCTATTGTAAAACATGGTTTATAGTTGATAAGGCGTTTCTTACCTGAGACTTAATTATAGTACTAGAAACGCATTCTTAATAAGGCGTAGGATGTGAGAGGAATATGTAGAAAAAGTATTTTAATAATTAAGCCTCATTCATGTTTTGTCATACA
Source organism: Cimex hemipterus (assembly GCA_039619505.1). NCBI lineage: Eukaryota > Metazoa > Arthropoda > Insecta > Hemiptera > Cimicidae > Cimex > Cimex hemipterus. The sequence continues at coordinate 499,797 of CM077099.1, read as the reverse complement.
CAAGCTCGGCATAAAAATAGTTACGTGTTGATAGTTTTACTTAACTTCGATGAAGTGAACGGGGTTCTTATATAGAACAAAATGAACGGCTTTAACACAGTTTCCGCACATTTAATTGAATGACTAAGCAAACACACATTACAACCTTTGGGCTTAAACTTAAACTGCGCAAACCCTCACTATCTACTGTACAAGATGGTGGAGACAACGCAATTAAAATTATCTGCACAATAAACAACACTATTTCAATAAAAATAATAAAATGTATCGATTCCTTTTTTAATACTCTCTTTATCGATACACATTTATTCATAAATTCTTAAAATGTTTGTAATTGGTCTTTGATCTAGAATTTCAAATTCAGATTTGAATTTCCAGGTTAACGCTACTCGATAAATGTCATTTCGTTTAAACATTTTGAAAGCTAAGATAATCCTATACTTTGTGGATATGCCCTATATAAACTTTATTTACAAGGGTTCGCAATAGCAGAGTTTATATGAACCCTCGGGGTGACGGTGTTTTTGAAATTAAAAAATCGTAAATTGTAGGGTTCGAATGCAGGGCCGCTCGATTCGAACGCGGGACCTTAACCTTACAGTGATGAGTGCCGTGCCAACGCCCAAACCGTTGCGGCCGCCCAATATAATATTACGATATGTCTTTCAGCATAATTAAAACATAAACACATGGCTTCATTTTTGAGTTCACCTTGTTCCATTACAAATTTACTTATTCTTTTATACTAATCGCGTCCTAATAATTTAAATCCATAAATAGGCTCATTTAACTTACACATTTTGTCACTTTCTTCTAAAAATATTTCTGGCTGCTCTATTTATAATTCGCCTGATAAATTTGCTCGAATATATGCCGACATTACGTCCATTTGTTCTTCAACTGCTGCAGCAAGAAGAATTGGCATTATTTCACGCGCTACTGTACATGTCCTCTTGCTACCAAACAGCTTTATGTTTTTCAGCTTCACTTTTTTCATTTCGTTTTCATTTAAACACCAATCTATTGGTGTTTGTTTTCTGGTCGAGAGAACAACGTACACGTTTCATTCTTTTTTGACGTTCATATTCTTTTTTCATGGCATCTACTCACCAATTTGTGTTGTTTCGTTTAAAGTTTCTTCCAACGCAAAAGGATTTGTTGGTTTTGTACACGCTCATTATTAATGAATTGAGCATTTCTTTTTAAAGTAAATTTTATTGGGTGTTCCAACTTTTCTCGTTCTTTTGGGTCTACCAGACCCTCGGATAGTAGTTTCTTTTGTCAATTGTGATTCATCTAGCTCTTCTAAATGTTTGCTTTTTTTCTCCTCCATTCTCATTTAAAGATAGGTTTTACTCATCAGTATCATTAATTATTTGGTCATTCTCTTCTTCATCTTCATTATTAAATTTATTAAATTTAAAAATCGACTTCTCATGCGGTAATCAAAGTTTTCGTTCCCAGATGCCAAAGATGATATGCTTTTGATAGTCTAACAGAGAAGCATATATTCTGAGTTTTGTGCATAATTTTCTTTTTGTTTTCCATTTTTATTTAAGGCAATTTCTTTACTCCCGATACTTCAGAAATTCGGTAATGAAATATGAAATAACGACCTCATGCCTTGTTTCATACCCGTTTTGTTTTCAAATGTTACTTATTAATCAGAGTGCTATAACATTAGCCAAAAACACGATGTTTCACAAAAGAACCAATTATGGGTATACAAGTCATTACGTAACATAATTTAACAACGACGCATTTCAATAGTGGCAAGTACTGCGACACAGACCAAAAGACCTCGCAGTCATCGGAAATGTTAGGACTGAGTCAGTGTTCAAGGAAATACAAGATTGCCAGTAAAACACTTAAATATGTCAAGCTGTACAAATATTTAAGATCAGTTTGCCTTGATGATGACCTTAAAATAGGTTGAAATTTTGGCGTTTACAATTCATGTTGCTTTCTATTTCAGATCATATATTGTTCAGACAGTTCGCCCAACAATTTACAATTTTAGGTTTAGTGTGGAAATAAAATTTCATTAAAATAAATACGTTTGTGGTCATATTAATAATATCGAATTTAAGAATTGTAAAATTGAAATATGTGTATTGTAAGAATTGTTTAGGAATAACTTTGTGACGAGCAGTGTATACTATACAGGAGCTACTCGTGTAACAAACAAACTTTGCCAGTAAATTCTACATTCAAAATGGAACGTAAAAGTCCTAATTAACTATGTTCCGATTCAACAGTTTCGGAGTTATAACCCTTTCTCTGATATTTTAAGATTTCACGCCCTTCCTTCAAATAAACAATGATAACTGCAAAACTGAAAATTTCAGGAAAGTTACTACTTTTAATGCCTTTTTATGTTTTTTTTAATGTATGGGCTTTTTTAATTTCTCTTTTCAAAGATGAATAAATTGATAAAGGATTTGTTGGTTGATGGATTGATAAGTTGGCAAATGGTGTACGTTTTCTGACATTTTCTTTTCTCTAGGTTTGGTTTTCTCAAAATTCTGTTTTGTTGCCTGCAAAAACATTTATTTCATGAGTGTTTACAAGTTCAGTTTGAACACATTACGTTAAATACGTTTACAATTACGTTAAATCTTCAATAATATCAACTATACAACCTTTCAGCTTTAAGTTATCATTGTTTATTTGAAGCTAGGCAGTGAAATATTAAAAAATCAGAATAAGGGTAATAACGCCAAAACTGTTAATTCATTAGAATTTTAATTAATTAGTAGTTAATTAGGATATTTTTTCCACTTCAAATGTAGAATCTACTGGCAAAGTTTGTAACATTAGTAGCCGAACACCCTGTTAGATCACCTTAATGTCTGGTCTACGCCATATTGTGCGATAGATAGATAGGGTTTTCGCAGACTATCTAACGGTAAGTGTAAGCCCAACTGATGTACTACGTTAACTTAATCAATCGAATGAATGTGTTAAAACCGTTCGTTTATCTCTATAAAAGAACTACGTTTTCCAGACAACTTCAAAATGTTTAACTAAAACTTATTATTATTACAATATGTACAAAAAGATCTTATTTGAAATGTTCTATTTAACATATCTATTTAATAACCAAAAATAATAATGACGGGTGAAATGTTAATATTACAACACTTTTTATCATGCCAGACCGGAACCCTCACTTAAGCAATGTATCGAGTCGGGGAGGGTCCATGCTGTCTCGGAAATGATTATCGACTGATTATACCATACATTAAGCTAAATTTTAAAAATTATAATAGGTTTTATTATAGATTATACGGGTTGTTTGAAGCCACAATGCTATGAACGCTTTTTGAAAGGAGGACATTGCCGGCCGCCTCAGGCTCCGCGTGGTTTCGATTTTGTAGACGCTCGTAATTCCTTCCAATTTGGAGAGTTTGTGAAGAATTTTATGAGAAATGTTTAATTTCACAGCTTGACCTGATGTATTCGTGGCCGATATGGCCTAGCCCCGGTGACGCAGATGCGAGTGTCTTATTAAAGGGAGGCCCCCAAGGTTTTAACGTAATTTATTTCTATCGCTCTCTTTTTCGCAAGACAAAGACCTCCGCTGGGAGAGGCCATCGAAAATCGGTTATCGCTGGCATAAATCCGACCGTGGAAGATCGAGTAATATATTTAAATAATGCTTCATCCTTTTCGGACCACCTTCGTTGTAACTGAATATCAACTTATCGACAATGTGGGCCGCGTTCCGTTTCGTTAATATTGGATTTCGATGTTTAGCAGCCCAACGATCAGTAACAAGTAAGATTTAGTCACAATGGCCTCCTTTTATACAGTGCTTACGATTGAAATTCATGCAGCGCCCAGAACTCCGAAAAACCGAAAGCCAAAAGAAAGTGCCACACAACAAAGAAAACAGCATTTGTCCTAATATAGAATCAACAGTTCATATTTCTGCACCCTCATTGCAAAACTGGTTAAATAAAAAAACAACCTAACCATCCCTAATTTTTCGGGATTTTAAAGTTTCGACCTATTTCTTTATTAAAAGTTTTTATTTTAATCATAATTCATCAAATTAAATATAGTTGTTGTTGTAAATGTTTTTTAAATTTATTTAATTGTATTTTGACTTTTTGATACTTGCTACATTGACACTGTTTTTAATCTCATTCAACGCAGAAATTAAACCTCTACAGATGTTTCGAGATGTTTTACGATCAGGCCAGCGGTTTACTAACAATTTCACGAATAAGATTGTTTAAAAACGTAGTTTTTCGTTGTTTCTGCCAGTACCTCGGAACCGGAATGTTTGCGGACAGGTTCATAAAACCATTTTTTTACTCAACGTACAATTTCCTATAAGATATGGAAGTGAGACTGAATCGATTGGTTAGGGGGGGGGTCACCCTGTATAGTTTTTAACAAACCTTTTGAGCTTTCGTCGATAATGGACCGACTTGTTGAAATGGTAAAATGGAGAACTAAAATTAAAAATCACTATATTTTCCAAGTGAAATAACTTCACTTATTTACTTGTTACCAATGAAACAAATGCTAATACAAGTAAGTTAAAAAATCACATTCTCACCTAGGGAAATAGTCATTTTATACTATATACGCTTATACTATTTCAACATATTAGTTATCGACCTTATTTTTTAAAGAGATGTTTTGATGGGCAATAGGATAATTACTTGGTATGTGTCAATAGGTTTTCTACTAAACAATTTATATGATCGTTTCTGATTATTTTTGTCTACCTATCTTCGTCGTTTTGGCTCGGTTATCGAGGGCTGAATAGTCTGCCAAAGTGGTTTCGTTTATGGTGTAGCTATAGATCTGAATGTCAAAGCCCACATCAATTTTAGAAAGGAATTTGCCTTTGACAAGCGATAGGAGAGTTCCTGGGTATGTATTAATAACGAATTATTTTTCACAATTTATGTCATCATTTCTTATCATTTTTGTCTACCTATGTTAGGGTTTTGGCTTCTCCCTATCACCAATATGTATTGATTTACACTGAGAATAGTAGAGAAGATTAGTCATTCATTTACAGAACAATTCACCTTCGATTTCTCAAATCTCCGTGTTTCCCGCAACATCACCGAAGGTGTCACACTAGTGCCATGATTGAAACGATTCTGTTACGATTACATCTTATTCAGAATAAAGAAAAGTGAAGTTTTATGAGACTAATTTTGGAATATAAAGATATTCAAAACTAATTAAAACTTTATAGCTATTTGGAATAATTTTAATTGGCCACAGCTAAAATGCAGAAGAGCACACAATCCGGTCGATGAAATTTTTCAAGTTTAAGTAAAATTTAAAAAATCACTTAATAATACATCTATGTATTACAACTTTTAACATAAAATGCTTGATTTATGCAGACATGGCTGTAGCCATTAAAAACAATTATTTCCATAATCATGCGCTTTTTAAGTAAAGTTTTACAGGCCGTGCACATATATTCGATGGACTATCCCTACAATTTAACAACACACAAAACGTAGAAAATAGAAAAAATCGATAAACATACATATTGACAATGAAAATGTGACAAGCGAAAAGAAAGTAAAATGATTTTGTAAGAAAGAAAAGTGGTTATAAACAATCGATTACGATGGATAATAAGGTTCTGTATGTGAACGTGAAATTGAAGTGAGCTTTTTGTCGAGAAAGATTATTATAAGAACCAGTTGACAGGACGGCTCAAACCATTCTCACGAGGGGGGACGATGGTTCAAGGATGGGAATCGGGCCGGGAAAATTTCATACTCGTCCAAAATCGTGAAGCTGTTGTGCAAGAGGCGTTGGGGAAGCTCAATCTAGTCAGACTGGAAATTGCCGTTCGCACGATTCCCGGCTCGAAAGCTCACTTTGTCCTAAGTTGGTTAATAAGTTTTTTTGGGGGAAAGCGACGTCCGAACGGGATGTAACAACTTAATGAGAAACTGAACTGTTGGGGCGTCCTCGACGTCACGTAATGTGTGGTCCCATCCCGCGATTCTCGACAGGTGGATCTCTTTCTGGGTTATTTTATGAGATTTTCAAGTCCGAGTCTTAAACGTTCGCCAGGCCTGTTAACGCGCATATCTTTATTGACGATCGACGGTCAGCGTACGTTAAGACTTCGCGGAACAAGTTTCACGGCGGTAAAAATCCATTGGTACTTCAAGTCCGTCATTCTTTATTAAAGTAGGAAGCACACGGTTATGTATGTAGACCATCCTTTCATTCCCACTTTTAACATATTAAAACCGGCCGATCGTTACAGAGTCAACAAAATACATTGCAAAGAACCTATTAAACCCTTCTTGACACACCAGGCTGGTGCAGAAATATTAAATTAACCTACAAAATAATAAATTTACTCCAATATAATTTATATCAGCTTACAATATTGTAATTTTATATTAAAAATCAGAGAAAAGCCAATTAGTAAGAAAACACTGCGTTACTTCTCCATGCTTTAGAGAAAAGTTAGGACTTTAAAACTATAGTTCATGGTATGGGACTCCTTTATAAACAAAGTTGATATGCCATTTACAGCAAAATATAAGTTGTTTGATCGCGAGCAATTTTGTGCTACGCAGCACAAGATCTAGGGTTATCAAGAATATGAAGAAGTCGAAAGTACTAGAAACACTTTATTAAAAAATTGTTCTGCATACCCAAGAGTTATCCAGATTATGTACTTTATTTCGAAACAAACTGAGGGTCTTGGTTAATTTTTACTGTTTCCCTGCAATTAGCAATATCAATGTTATAGAGCTTACAGTTCATATTTGTAAATTGTTTTCTGAAGAATAAAAAGAAATAAAAAGGATTTCTGTTCTCTACTAGCCTCCACTCGGTTATCCTACATTCACTTCACCTAGCCATTTATTCTAAATTACCATAATAATAGCATCAATAATATTCATAAATTAAAATCTACAACATATAAAAATTATCTTGCTTGCAAATATAATTACCAATTATAAGCAGATGAGTGTGTGATGCCTGATCATTAAAAGCAAATTTTTGGGAGAAAGTGTGGGTTCAAACCGGCCTCGAGAATATCGAGTACTCTGACAAAGTGAATATGGCCATACTTTTACGTTTATATTGGATGTTGTTTACGTTAAGTTATTAGAATGAATATAATTCATAAGCACGGCAAGGGGCTGCACCTCGCCCGAGGAATGTCTAATTTTCTGGAGGAGTGAATGTGGCCAAATTTTATGTTTGTATCGGATGTTTTGTTCTTTTAATTTAACAGATTGAATGTCATTTATTAGCGTGAAAGTGGTTGTTTATCCCTACCTAGAAATGTTGAGAATTCTGGAGTGAGCTGTATGACGTCTTGAAAGTAAAATTAAGAAATTTGCAAAAATGGAGTGGGTGAGTATTCTGGGAAAATGGATATAACCATACTTATACATTTTTATTTGTTTTTGGTGTGTTATTATTTTGTGATAGCCTAAGGTACCAGTCAGAGGCTAGCAGTATACATATAAAAGAAGAACATCAAAACAAAATTAAAACTAAATATGCGTGGAAGATTAAAAAAAAACCGTAGAGGACCGGCAATGACCTCATATCTTTGTCCTGCCAATATAAGTAAAAATTAAGAGAGAAGAGAGGGTGTATTTGCGATTTAGAGAACAGGTGATTGAGCTAGTTCATTATCAATTTCATTCGTAATTTTATTGTGTTTGGGACAAAATGATTAATAGATGCTGACATATGTTAATCTTGCACGTTATTCGTAATTCACCCGTTCCTCAGATCAGCGGGGTGTAGAACCTTTTTGGCGGTGAAAATGATTCTTCAAGTGGTTAGTTAAATCTAATAAAGCTTCGCTTTTTTACGGGAGTTCGCAAAAGAAGAGGTCAAATCACCACTGAAGTCTAATGGGTTTTTTCTTAAACTCATTTGGATGTACTTTGGATTCGAATCCACAGACCCTCCCAGTGATGAGTCATTTAATTGCCCGAGATGAGATGCGAATGATTGTTTGTACGGCGTGCGATGCAAAAACAAAGGCAACATACTCGTTGATTCAGTAGCCGTTTTTTTATTTCAATCTGACCAGAAAAGAGCGTTTGACTAACTTATAAATTTGTTGCGTAATATTTGGAGGAACAACACCCTAAGACAGATCCAGGTAAAAGTTTATGCCAAGGAAACACAAAACAAAAGAAGCTCGGCAAGATAGAATAAACCAAATTATTTGCATTACGGCAAGCTCATTGCGCGGAATCGCACGACACGCATTGCGAGGAGTGTAAATAGGGCGCACCCTGATCCATGCAAAATCAATGAGGAATTCTTTCCTTGAGGTTTCAGCTTTTGTTCGCGAGACATCCTATCGGATCTCAGTATGTGCCCTTAACTGTTGTAACCCCCTCAATACTTGGGTTAAATAGATAATATGAGATTCTCAATCTCATATAATTCACAAGGCGAACTTGGTGCAAATTTAATTTTTACGTTTATTCATTTTTACATTCCTAAATAAGGAACTTACATACTGAACGCTTTTCACCATCCTGGAACTCATACTATCGCTGCTTTGGCCAGTCATACATAATACACCGTAATCAGACAGACCAAACCAGATGGATAATGGTAAGTAAACCAGGATGATAGGAAAAAGAAAACTAAAAATAAAAAAAAGAATCAAGAAAATTGTGTGTTTTATGTTTTTTCTCTTTACTTCTTGTATTCGAGAATAGCTTTTTCGCTTCAATAATTATATTTTGCAGTTATGTTGGTCTGGCTTATGAACAGGGCGAGTCATAAAATTGAAGCCAACACCGGATATGGTGAGTTTGGTTGATTAGAGAAATATGATCGATGGGGTAACAAAAATTAGTAATTTAATCATTCCATTTTATACGATTTCGTCATGATGTAAGCAGAACTGTTTTGATCCTTTCCATCATAGCCCTTAATAATATTTAATAATAAAAAGAAGATTTTAGAATATAAAAATTATAATACTGGTTACAAAACGCCTTTCGCATTGTCAAAGATAAGAAAATCATTAAAGATGGTGAAACGTTCAAAGTAAGTTTTAAAAATCTGAAAATTAGTCTTCAATGGTACGGAGATAAGAAAGTTTGGTTCGTTAATTATACAAGCTGGGTAACAAAGACAATAAACTCCCTTGGAATTCCAGAAAATAAAAAAACAACAAAACAGATGAATCATCTTCTAAAGATAATTAATATCCAAAATTTCGAGCGAGAAAGGACGGGCCACAATGTGTTCGTCAATCATACTATGTGTTCGTTCCAAATCAATATTTCACAAATCTGCCAGTGATTTAGAACATGTGTAGTGAAGTCTTTATTACTGTTTTCCAGTAATGCACAGTTGGTAACGTTTTTAAACGACATTCACAACTGCAATTTAAATTTGTAGAGGTAAAACCTGCTTGAAATCGATGTTAAACGTTAAGTTGAGCCAGCTTGTGTTTATTTAATACTTACAAGTCCTTTTTTTGAACTTACTATTTATATTATGCGTATTTTTTCATATTCATCGTTTTTTTTTAAACTGAGAAAAAAATAGCGGCCAACCTCGCTATAGTGTTTATTTTTTGTTGTGTAATGGAAATTTTTAAACGACGTTTACCTTACAATAATGAGCGCCTAGTCAAAGACTGAACCTTGCGGTCACCGACGACCCCGACACGGTTTATTCATGATGAAGTTATCAACTAATGTTTTATATGTTAGATATTACTAGATATTAGGTAAGTATAAAGCTCGGAGGATTTTGAACACTGGAGGAAAGATAAAAAATTATCCCCTACTTATCCTCGTTTTTTAATAAATACTTTCAATCATTATAATTTTTATTTTTCCTACTTTACTGGATATTTTGGTAAGAAAATAAGGTATAGCTAAATAAAGAAATGAAAATGAGTCAAACAATTTTACCAAAAATGTGTCTGTGGAATAAAATTAAGAAAAATGGAAAAATGAAGAAAATATTCAATTCAGTAACGAGTATTTTCTCATGTTGCGTTGACCACCGCTTGTATTCAATGTGGCATTGATTTTGTGAGGTTTTGAACGTAGTGCTGTGAAACATTTTCATACTTCTCCATCAGCACCAATCTTAATTCCAGCAAATTCTCTGGAGACTTTTTTCTCGTTTATAACTCGTCCCAAAGGTGTTGGATGAAATCGGGCTACTCCAAACTGAATTGAAGCCTGTTCCAAGTAATCGACAAGACTGTGGGGGGGATCGCAATATCATGCATAAAAATAAAGCTTTCGTCAATTATAGGCATAAAGAACGACTTATTCTGGTAACATGTTTTCAATGTATCGTTCAGTTGTTAGGGAACCATGAAGATCAAGTTTTTAGAAAGCTTTCATAGAAATGCCTGCCAAAATTATAACACCACAACTTCCAAAATGAAAACGATGCGGAAAACCATCAAAAGGCCTCAAACAAAACCTGGACTCATCCGAAAACAAACTATTAGTCCAATCTTAATCAGACCAACTTATGTGATTTCTTGCGAAACTTAACCGGGTTGTTCCGTGCCTTGTCAGACGTTCTCGACATACGCTTTCTCACGCGTTTTCCCGCATCTGAAAGTTTTCGCTTTACAGTGCGTACCCTGACACTAACTTTTCTAGCTGGTTGAAGTAGTATCTTGATATCAACAGTGGTAGAATGCCGATTACAGAGAAGACCCTTGGGATAGTTGGTGGGGAATGTTAAGCACTCTAGGCTACTTAAGCTTGACTTGTTCCATTTTCCATCGATGTTATTATTCTAGCTGAATCTGTACCACTTAAAAAAAGAGTGAAACTGAAAAATGAAACAACTTTAAAAAAACTGTTAGAAAGAAGGGTTATAGAAAAACCAACACAGAAGGATCGACTTTATTTATAAAATCCAATGGTAAACACAATTGGGAGATGTAATCTCTTTGGTTTCCCTGTAATGCTCTAAAACGGACCAAATAGAGTTCTAAGATAAAAAATGAAGGATTGTCTAAGAGATAATTAAAAATATTAGAGGTGGCCACTTTTTTTAACTCTCAGTGGGTCTTAAATGGATCCAATGAGTGGACACGGTAGGCATTGTAGAAACATAAACCATTAATTACCATATATGTCAGAATATTGTAAAGACAATAGTGTTGGATATAAAATTCAGTTATAATTAACAACTTTTGATACCATTGTTACATGGTTACATTGTAGGTCTACTTAAGATGTTCCAATGGTACTTTGGTGTTTTTTCGATTCCAGTTATTATATTCCTATAGATATTCGTGAAACCTATCATTGAAGATGAGACATTCAAACTTACCTCGGTTGAACTAATAGAGGATAGGCAGACCAAAAATGTCAGAAAAGACCAAACTTCAGGTCCATCACCCGGCAGTTCTAAGAGGCTACAAACGCTTGACTTATTCCTTGTTCCAACAGTGCTAAGATTCTCACCGAAACCGTATCAGTGTCACTTTGTTTGTGACAATGACTTTTTTTATCTCAACTAAAACCTTCATTAATTGAAAAGAATTTATTTAGTCGAGCGGACCACGAAATCTAAAAAAACGTAATAAACAAATGACGTACACTTCACTAAAGCCCTCCATGGCCATTTCATTTGTCGCCGAGAATCAAATAGATTAGGCGACATTTGCAAAATGGCAAAAAGGAGGGAAAATTCAAAAAGGTGTGGTTGAGATGGGAAGTTAGTGTCCGAGTGGATCGAGGTCACGATAGCTCAAGTTGTAGAGCAGTGGCGTATTTAGCGGAAGGTCGAGGGTTCGAATCTTGCACGTGACACTGACTTATTATTGTCTCAACCAATATCTGACATGAAAATTAATTAATGGTTAAGGTTTATATACCAAATTCAATTGTAAATACAAGTGAGAGATTTTATCTGTATTTTTTATCTCTAATTCTTTAAAACGGACCAAAAATTCCTGTACGTTAATCCATGAAAGATACTCTAAAAGATAATTAAAAATATTAAGGCTGGCCAGTGTTTGTTACTTCTCGGTATATAAAACATGTAACATTATTAATTTTAAGATGAATGAAAAAAAGACTTGTGCTGTTAAACTTCCGGTTCACAGATTTTAATTATAGTCACTTGGTAACAGTGATACTGAACATATTTCGGCAGTTTAAATTTTGAAGGAATACATCTCTTTAAATGTCGAATAACATAAATATTAATGTATTATTAATACCCGTGAATTAATTATGATTAAACCGATTGCAATAAACACAAATCATCGACCATATATCTTTTAAAATTTGAAAGAATTACTCATTCGCTTCACGAGAAAGTTGTTTTTCCATATTTTCGTCAAAATGAATAAAACTAATTCGACTTTGATTAAAAGAAAGTCGCCTTGTGTTTCATAAGAAAAATTGTAATTGTTAAAGTTTAGAATTAATTTATTAACTCTGATATTGCGCATGTCGAAGGAAGGGAGACACAGGGTGAAAACAGAAAATAGAAGGATAAGTGTTTTACGTAAAAGCGTCGCTCTCCTTTAGCTTCCAATCTACAACGTCTGTGAAAACCCCTTAAAGTCAAAATTAATCACGACACTAAAAATGGATTAGAATTCTCGACAGGGATCTCGGTCGTAATAAAAAGTCGCGCCGTCGGACCCTGTGGGAAACCGGTGAAGGAGATTCCTATGAAGATGAGACACATTAGGTAGCATCTCTCCACCGGTTTATCGCCTTCCACTTTCCTGTATATAAAATGATGTTTAAGTGGGGTCGATATGGCTGGCGGCCCAGTCCAACGCAGTTCATTATTTCGGCCATTATTCCTTCCAGAAAGACGTGACCCTCGAATCGATACATCTTTACAGCTTTTCCATTGAGCAACCACCGTAACACCGAGTTCACGACTTTTTTCCCACTGACTCAACCCGTTACATACTAGAGAATTTTGTTGACCCAAATAGAACCACATCAAGAATAGCGTCGGTAATTCAATTTCGTTGGCAATAATCGTGATTTTTTTCTTCAAAACATTAGTTACGTGCTAAAGTGAGTCAATACGGTGCATTTGAAATGTAACCGATTTCTTACATAGATTGGTTTCCAGTTTATGAGTACTCCCTATTAAAAAATTGAATGATTTTAAATATGTTAATAAATAAACAAAACTCCATACCAACCTTCGGCGACGACCTCAAAACAAGGTATACTATAACTCCATTATATTTCGTGGTCCGATTGACCAAATAAGTTCTTACAATTTATGTAACTTTATATAAGTTGTTTGTTGAAATGAAAAAGGAGGGAAAATTCTAGATTGAGATTGGAAGTTGGCGTCCAAGTGGATCGAAGTCATGATATCTTCAGTGGTAGAGCACCGGCGTATTTAGCCGAAAGACGTGGGATCGAATCAATGACAACACAATTACTTTTTTTTATTACAAACAATACTTTAAATATGCTATCAAGTCGTTTCTTTGATTAGTCTAACAGATCACGCCAAAACTTATTTCAGCACGTGAGACAAAAATCGTTCTATACATGTAATAGTAACCAAAGGATAATAGCCTGTATAAAGGCCTATTATTCTTCTTCATTTTTGTCTGTCGGAGGTAGATAGATTTTTGTGGTTGAGATGTTGAGGGACCTCTTTTTTTCTATCGCACCTGCTGAATTCATCCATTGTATGGTCATTTGTTTCTCCTTCGTTTGTACAGTGCTCCTGTTATTCTTCCTTTGTCAGCTCGTTCTTTGACTTCAATCCCCTCGTTTCCTAATTTCATTTTCCCAAGAATTAGAGATTCGAAGTGAATTCCAAGATCAGCTGTGAGTTGAGGTAGAGGAACCTAAAAAGACTCCAGTACTGCTTCTCTATCTGATAATAAGATTATCTGTGCACCTTCTAGTCAATCTTAAAGTATTTCTTGTGCCAGACGTCTACAGCATGGACTCAGTTTCGAAAATTGATGGTATTGGGCGTACAGGTTTCGCTATGTAAAAATTAGGGTCTTTTCCCTGTCTCTGCATCCGCTGAATTCATCCAGGGTGTCATTCCCTTCTCCATCTATTTGTTCATTGGATGTGCCAATTTGCGGCTCGGTGCAAAGGTTGTTAGGGCTGAGTAGTATAGGTGACAGTTGGGGCAGGCAACCCCCCTCCACCTTCCCTGTCGCTGCGTCTGGCGAGGCAGTTTTTACCACCTCTTTACCTCCTTTCAGACACCCCCACCACTAGTCGTTGGTGACGTCACTTTTCAGTTGTGTTTGACGACTGGCGTCACTGATTTTTTCACCACCATGGTATTTGATGAGGGTCGTGGCTACCTTTTTTTGCCATATTCTCTCATGGGTTAAGAAAAACTACAGGTTCGAAGTATATATATTATTTATAAATATTATTTATATATATATTATTTATAAAGTGTTACAATTAAATGAATTCAATTTCCTGGACGCCTTTGTATACTAATGACATTTTTCGTTGTGTTGTGCCGTACGAAAGTCTGCGTGTCAGCGGTGATTATATCGTTAAATCGTTCGGGAGAAAGAGTTGAAGCAGGTCCGAAGTATTCAAATTCGGCAACAAAGGCATCGCTGTATTTCGTTTGGATTTGGACCAAACCCTTCATCTTGTAAGCGAATCCTGCGTTTAAATCGGAAATTTTTCTAATTCTTTTCCGACAGTAATTTGGTTGAGAGCACGTACGAGTTTCATAGAGTCCATCTGTGTGAAATTAAGGTAAGTTAATATTTACACAAAATAAATAAAATAATGTATTACCTTGTGTTATTTGGAAGACCTCCTTCAGCGAACGCCTACGACGAAATGAACTTGGTTTTGATCAACTTCGCAATATATTATCATTTTTTAAACGTACACTAGAGTGTTCCTGCATGTCTAATTTCTGTTGTGTGTGTGTGTGTGTGTGTGTGTGTGTGTGTGTGTGTGTGTGTGGGTGATTCCTTTGTAAATACTCTTTTTGACTTGATCGAGGTTAAAGTCCCCATAGCAATATGATGAAAATAGAATGAACAAACAAGTTCAGGTTGTGAATTATTTTTTGTTATTATTCATCAAATAAAATAAAACGCAAACGTTAAACTATGTATCTCTCTTTGTTTGTAAAGCCGCCACACTACGCCAAAGTGTATAACGAGGAGGTGTTTTGAAATAATTTTATATTTATATTATAAATATAACATTATATAACTTCTTTTACCGAATTCCAGAATTTCATCTCTAAGATCGCCTAAATAGTAACCAAAAGGAGGGTTTTTATTTGTCATTTGGTCTCTGTATGTATATTACAGAATCCGTGTCATAATATAACTCCCTATCTCCTAGTTGGCTAAGATGCTTGTAGAGAACAAGTGGGGCTTGAGTCGTTGTACGTTCACATTCGATGATAGCCTCACTACTTCCTGTTCATACTCCCACTTAACAAAAATTATTTCTCCATTCACCTCTTGAACGTAATTAACAACGATATTAGGATTCACAAGCAAATCAAACGATTCCGACGGTTCCTTGATTAACATTGCTTGTGCCAGATTTTCCCTCTGGCCAAATTTACCCCATTATTTAGATGTTTTCCATATTTAGATTAAATCTGTTACCACCACGTGATATCTAGACAAAATTAACCTGGGGTTTTTGTAAGACTATTTTATGCTAAAGTTAATCGTTTCCGAATTAATAGGTGGACTATAGAAGTTGATACACCCTTTATGTAGGTGTAGTTATCTCTACAGATTTTTGTGCACAGTGTTCTATTGCACATATCTCGGTTTCGAAAATCGATGGCGCAGTAGTATTGATTTCCCTAAGTCAAAATTTTGGCCTTTACCGCCATGTTTTCTCCTTGAGATTTCTTTGATTATTCTACATTTCAAGAATTACGATTTTATTCATGTACCCGACAAAATAAACCCAGTAAAGACATTAACCATTAAAGATGTTGTGATATAAAAATCTCATCTTGAATGGCTAGCGGTTAGGTCATCACCAAAACATAACCTTAACTAGATGATATATGAGTAGCTTGGTCGGCTTTGACTTTTTTTTTTTTTTTTTTTTTTTTTTTTTTTTTTTTTTTTTTTTTTTTTTTTTTTTTTTTTTTTTTTTTTTTGGGCAAGAAAACAAATCGAACAAACAGAAAGAATATCGATACAGATATAAATGGCCATAAAATATTGGGGCATATTCAATTGTAGAAAAACACATAAGATGTTTCATTCCTTAGATCCATCCTGAAGAAACGTCTTTGACTGCTGGAAAGCATTCAGCTACGGACGATCCGTTCAATTCATTTCAAACGACTCTACAAATCACAGACTTATAGGCAAAATTGGACAACTTGGTGATGCGAGTTATCTCGAGAGAGAGTGCTTTACAAGGAAATCCAAAAATTTTCATAACGCGAGTCTTCATTAACCGTTCGAAACGAATACTTATTGAATCCTTTTGCATTCGGTCTGGGGTTACTGTAAGGCGCCCACGCGCCAGCCAATTATTATTCCGGTGATTGTGCAGGAAGGTATCGGCGCGGGCGGTGTGGGCGTTTTGTGAAAGCTCAAGTGCGTGTAATAATAGAAAGGAAGATTTTTCAGAGAGATACCATCTCTTCGAGGACCGTTGCCCGTTCTACCAAAACCATTGTCGTCCATCATAACCGTCCTGGTGAAAACCGATCTCCGGCAATTTATATCCTCCCGTCTGTTTGTAATTACCCGTTCCGATCTGTAATGACTGGATAAAGTAAAAAACGGACGCCTCCCGGCGCCCGCTGGGACCCGCATTTTCCCAAATGGCAAACGCAAAACCAAGGGTAAGCATGGTCCAGGGGGAGCCACCGATCGGATGATGTGAGAAAGCAAAGATGAGCACATCGATAGGACTCAATTGCAAAGAAAAACGGGATTGATCATTAAGAACGATAGCCAAGAAAATTAGAATTTGACGAGCTAACACCTCTCTAAACTGGTAAATTTACTATTCTTATATAACTCGCCTGTTGACATCACAAAAATATAGATCTCATGGTACTATTAAATAAACTAAGTAACTATAAGCGAATCTCTGATGGTTTTTTTTTTTAATTTAGGCATACCAAGCAAGAAAACTTGTTAATATCAAAGCAGGGATATTCACCATTCCTGCTCAATACACGAAAATATTTTCCATCCATTTCCATCAATATTCACATGCACAGCCAAAGAAACATACCTACTAACGAACTTGTTACACAATATCAGAGAATAGATCGTTATTCAAAAACAGACTAAAAACATCACAGAAGTAAACTCTAAAAACAAAACTAGACACAGCCGACTAGCTACAGAATAATGGTGTTTGTAGCACCACATGTCATTGCCGAGACACTACCTTGTAGTATGGGTATTATTGTCAGTTATCGCAAATTATAATTAGTTTTAAAATTTCTTATAATTAAACTTATTTTGTCGAGGGGTTTATTTTAATTATAATTAGTTAATTACATGGAAATACAATGGCATGCACCTCTTGTTCCTCGTGTTGATAGTTTTTGTTTTTTAACTCCATCAGTATTTTATAATTTGTTTCGGATTTTTCTGTTTCAGTAAGTGTACTTTATGACGTCCAAACAACATTTTATCCAGAATTCCACTTGCAAATTCATATGTTAATTTACATAAATTTGATCTCTTTTCCACTCGCGAGCACGGCAGACTGAGAAAACGTGTACACCCACCTCGAAATGAGTTAAAACACGCAATTCACCCGATTTATTGAAATTGCGTGTCTCGTACTAGTTTACAGTAATAAAACGGTCACGTTGAGGGCTGCTGCCGACAGAAGAATGTGCATGAGAGATGATCTTAGAAGACGCCGAGTCACGTGCGAGGGGGCCATTACAATGCATCCTAATTAAAACGATGTTTTCCCGGGCGTCAGTCGAGGTGTCAATCAGTTCCCATTAACGAGCCGAGATTCGGGAAGGGCAGAATAACAATTTTCGAACAGGAACAGTGGCCCATTTTGTTTTCGGAGTCACGCTCCGCGGCTGCCAAATCATCATAAACGCCTATCGTCGAACGCCTCTCATTGCGTACACAAAATTTACCCATAAGAAAAAGTTATACATTATCACATATCTTACATGACCATATATGCAACAGTAATGAACTATACTTAAATGATGTTCAACCAACTTACTTCTTTACATCGTTTTTATCAATAAAAATCTGGAATTAAGCCTCGGTATTCATACTATTTACATATGATAAAATCTTTAGACAGGGTTAACTTGTGGATTCTTATCTCATCGGGAAGCATCTTTCTTGGCCCGATTCCTTTCTGAATGGAAGATATTACCATGTTGTGTTTAATTGTTCTATTCTGATGTCAAATGTTGTCCGGAGTCGCACAGGAGTCTCACCAATAAATTCAATGTTTCTTCTAAGTCGAAGGAATTTGATTCACGATTGTACCACATTGCTGGATGAAGAAGGTGAAATTAATATTATGTTTAAACAATCAATTAATTATTCTTTTTAAGATCTTGGTTGTGTTAAAAGAGTCAGTGTCACAAGCGGGATACGAACCCTCGACCTTCGGCTAAATACGCCTCTACTCTACCACTGGAGCTATAATAACTTCAATCTTCTCGGACACCAAATCTCCATCTCAACCTGCAACCGTTCGAATTTTCCCTCTTTTTGTCACTTTCAAATGTCGACTTTCATAAACCGCTGAGAATCCAATCCTATTACACGACATTTGAAAACTTATGAAAGTCGACAGTTATGACTATTATAGATAAATACATGTTTGTTCAAATCTACGTTTGATCTTATAGTCAATTCTTTTAAAAAGATTATAAGTCAACTGTATATTTAACTAATTTTAAAAATAATTTTACGTTAAAATAAAAGCAGGAGGCTCGCGTCCTTTTGATGACTGATCTTTCATCTCATATACACTTTACATAAATATTAAAAATCAATTTATATCATTACTTTGGTTAACTAGGAACACTAAAATATAGATGGTCGCGACCTACCATCCTTTTTGGAATAGTCAACTGATGGTTAAATTCCAGATGAGTACTAGTGTATTTCAATTATACTAAAATTAAAATAAAAATAATAAAGTCTGCAAAGACATGTCATAAGTATAATTAATTACATAATTTGAATGTTCCACGGAATAACCTAAAAAATTTACGAATATGAACAATATTACTCTTAGATAATATGAAAATATAGTGTAAAAATGATGAGAAAATAAAAATATATACCATGTCCGGTACGAGGTTTGGGAACAAAATAAGAAAAAAAGAATATATATAAGTAATTCCAACTGAATTGCATAAAAGGCGATATGACGAATTGAACAGATAGAAATATCATCTGTATTGATTTATATGTAACATTGGTCAAATTTCATTTAAATGCCACATGAATGTGTAAATATTCGAACCCCTTAAAATTATTTTTCAAAGCATTATTTCGGTGGTCTAGTTGGAAAATACATCGTGGCTCTACAACTAGAGAATATCATTTCAGCAATTTTGAGGAAGGAAACTGTAAGAATTGTATAAAACTATTCGAAAATTTTTAATAAAGAATGAGAAATACATAAAACGTCTATATGACAAATAGAGTATCGCCCTATCATCTAATTTTTTATATATGATCATATTATTGATCAACCAATGTTTGAATTCAAGATGTGATTGTCTATTGTAATTAAAATAAAATAATATTTTGAAAAAATGAAGTATAGAAAGAGCATTCCATGAAATCTAACAAATATTTTGACATGTAAAATAAGGCGACGTTAAGTTTTATTATCGTAGAGTTTATTATTCCAGATCAATCAACCTTTGCAGACAGGTTTATATTAAGAATAATTGAAAGTAAAATGTGATTATAATGGCAAGAAAACAACTGAACCTAAAGAAAATTTCAATACAAAGATTAGAGAAGAAAGACTGACTAAAAAAGTGATTAATGTGAGATTGCAAGTACAGTATTTTTTCACTCATCGGTTATGGAATACAGTATGCAAATAATTTGTACATCGCGTTTGTCAAATTTAGAAAACAATTCCAGTAATTATAATGATGGAAATTGCACGAAATTCATAAAATGCTGTATGACGAACAGAACAGGTCAGAGATCAACCTATCCTCAATGTTCTCTTTAATAATATGAATATAATTATATTGTGTCTAAATGTCCGATGAACGGCTGGTTGTCTCAATTAAAGTGGAATAAATAAAATATTGAAATGCTGAATGAGGAATTCATGATGTACACGGAATAACCGTAAAAATTAAACTATGCTCAACTTCAATCATACATTTTGAGGCAAGATTGTCCTAAGATTATGTGAACGTAAAGTGAGATTATAGCGTTGAGAAGAAAAAAAAAGTTTCCATGTTCAGTATGAAATTCAGAGAAAGATAGAAAGAATAATAGAGTGACATATAGGAGATCCCATTTAATTATAGAATTGCCATTATTTAAGTTTTTTATTTACTGATTGTACAGTTTAAAAAAAAGATATTCCAATAATTTTGAGGATGGGAAGTGCACAAAATGCATAAAACGAGAACTGACAAACAGAACAGCTCTATCAATCGGGAAGAGAGAATTATTGCCATTGCTGCAAAACGCATCACTTTCCATAGTGCCCGCCCGATCCCAAATGAGGTACAAAACGTTTTGCACTTTTGTTAATGCTAAAAGGTTTAGTAATTGTTATCTCTACGATATGTTCCATGACGACAATAGGTTCTCTTCCTCGTTCAGGATTGCCCAGGAATTCGCTTCTCTGTTTAAAGAGAATTTCACTGATTGCTGCGGGTCAGATCTTGAAGTTGGATGTTGCTGAGGCTGTTGATTTGAATTTAGTCAACTTTGATACAGAAATTATAGCATGGGCCCGGATATATTCCTACAATTATTTTAAAAAGTGTCGGAATGCGCTTACCCTACCCCTTTCCATTATTTTCAAGAAGTCTTTAAGTGAGTCCGTATTTCCGACTAGATGGAAAATTAAGTTTGTTAACCCGGTTTATAAAAAGAGGATCGTAAAAATATGGAAAATCCCTATTAATAAATATTCATTTATTCCGAAAATCATGGATTTCATTATTGCTGATGCTTTGGGTTCCTCGTTTCAACATGTTATTCTGAAACAGCAGCATGGATTCATGAAAGGGCGTTCCTGTATTACGAACATTGTTCTCTATAAAGAATACTTTTTAAATAATCTAGGGCTCCGTAAATGTGTTCATTCGGTATATACAGATTTATCAAAGGCTGTTTTATCATTTCGAAAGTGTGGATCGTTTCATTCTGGTCAAAAAACTTGGTGTGGGCCAACCGCTTTTGAGTTGGGTAGACTCCTTTTTGTCTAAATCAAATTTTGTCTAGAATAAAAACAAATATTAATTGGAATGGTGTTATGTTTACTTATGAGTCGCGTTTCTGCGTGTGTAGTTATAGCAGGCGCCGAAGAGTCAACCGCGAACAGGGGATACGAACAATGTCCCGGTTCTTGCTCCCTTCGGTGTAATTTGGAGGAGACAGTGGTCTGGGTTGGAATCCACACTGAAAACCAAACCATCTATATTGTTGAAGGCAACCTCACTGCAGACCGTTATGTCTAAAAAATTATTGAGGAATAGATCCCTCAAAGCAGGGATCTCATTCGTAAGGATTTTCGGTTTCTTGATGACAATGCCAGACCTCATCGCGGCAAATTGTTCACCAATGTTTACAAAACCTGGACATTTCTTATCATGAAATAGCTTCAGCATAGCTTCTTGACTTAAGGAGACGGTAAGTAAATCGGAATTCTTGGGACTACGTTGGGTTCACTTTTGCCTCACCGCCTTTGTTCGTGAATTCCTACAGCACGGAATGGGCTTCTTCTCTGGTTTTGACAATACGGCGACAACATCAACAAAGTTGGCAGTTTTTAACAGTATAAACTCCTTCAAAAGAGAAGGTAAAGAAAAGGATCCAATAAACTGCCTTAGAGCGACTCGGACGGCGGAGATGGTGCGAGGGGCGTCCGTTACAGTCAGACCTTGAGACCCAACAGTAAAGTACGCCCTGAACGGCCCAAGAACCTAACGGGCCCCACTCACGTTTGTTGAATATTGGTACAGACCCTGAAAGCCATCCAACTTATCATAACAACAGCTTATATTTTATTACATGCAAAAGCCGTGAGTTTGTACTATCCATATCTTACTAAACCGGCAGGAGAACAGAAAGTGTTTCCCGCATGAACAATATTTCCGGATGGGAACTAGGCCAGTTTTGATATATGAGACGTTTGATACGTTGTTGTTTTACAATAATTTGATGATATATATTTATTTTAATGATATGTAATTAAGAAAGTTAATTAAGAAATTATTCTTTACTCTATGAATTCTCTATGTTCTTATAAGTCCACTTCATGGGTAATATATAATGTAATAATACATAATGCAATATATATTTACTATGTTTAGTGGTCCGTCAGTCAAATTACTTCTATCAATTAATTATTCTTTTTATATACGGTCTTGGTTAAAATGAAAAAGTTACTGTCACGATCGGGATATATATATTTCTTTTATTCTTTTAGGATGACACTACTTAACTACATTGTGGAAAAATCAATATAATGTTCGTACAAATCTCAGATTGTTTCATACCGTTTTCGATCATTTTGTTGTAAATAAATCAACAATTTCATACAAAAATGTCACTTTAATTTCTTTTTTTTTTCTTTCGAAAAACAGACGTAGTGTATAAATCCCACTCATTGATTAGTTTAAACAAAAAAAACCACAAACATTCAACTTCGATCCTTTCCGAATATTTAGGGAAAAAAATGTTAATATTCTGATTAAAGGAAATTTTTTAAAAAATTTGTGATAAAACAAATGTATGGTGTAGGAAGAAATGCTCTGATCTCATTCAAAACTGATTCGCCAAAATTTATTAACTAATTAAATCTGATATAAATATAAAATAAAAGCTTGATTGAATGAGAAATCTTCTCATTTTTTCTGTCTTTTCCGAACATTTTGTTATAAATAAATTCAAATCCTGAAAAATAAATATTCCCATTATAGAAAGTACAATAAGTGAAGTTTTGAAAAGGATGGTGTTGGTAGGAATGCTCAGACCCTATCGACAACTGATGTATTAATTCTATAGTTTTAAGAATATTTAAAAACAATCAAATTACTATTGCATTCCCATTATCTATGTTTATGAAATAAAATTATGATGAGAGATTGAATAACAAATATGTTTTTACACACTTCGGACATTTTGTTATAAATAGAATAGGAATTTGTAATACCAAAAGTATCCTAAATAATGTCTTTGTAAATGCAAGTGTGGAAGTTAAAGATATGCGCAGACCTTACTGATAAATAAATTAAGCATAAACAAAAGCTAACATTCAACAACCTTCAAGCCTTTCCTGATATTCAGGTAAAACAAATATATTCGGATTGTAGGAAATAACTTTAGTAAATCTAAAAAAAAAAATCGAAAGTATGCTATCCATTCAAAACTGCGTTGCCCAAATTTATGTCCAATCTACATTTTTTAATGAAGTATTAATAATAATAAAACTACTATTTGTGTTTCAAAATTTCCCAAATAATAATAGGATTAATCATAAATAATTTAAATAATAATCATATTGAAAACACTTTTCTTTTAATCAAGTAAGTCACGAATTACGATAAAAATTTAACCCCATAAAGGAGAAAATTATGTGATCATCAGTGTGACATTTTGTTTAACACATCTTTGTTCGATAGCTTCTGAAACCTTTGTAAAACAAAGGTTTGATATAAATAATGCGATAAGGTAACAGCCTGGAATAGTAGAGATACCATTGATCACCTCAGTACTACTTTGCATGCTAATTTTTTAATCTTCTGCTGTAATAATTGCGTAAGTTGAATTTAATAAAACTCTCTTGGATCCCTCTCTGTATGTTAAGTATAAAAAGTGTATTTGGTTTTCCTTAAGGTAAATCGACTTTTGTTTACATCCTTCTGTAGTAAATAAACGGTCTTTCCACAGGGACAGTTTAACTACCCTTCTTCCAGGCCCATTTGTACAAATCTCTTTAGCTGCTTTTCAACGTCTCGCCCTGAAATGAGAAAAGCTCGGCTGGGTTAGGCGTGCATTTATATGAGAGTGGAAATAAATGTATATAAACATGCAGATTTTATTGTCCTGTTTGAGGATTCCCTCAGGGAAATCCGGAAATTTTTTAATATCTAGTACATGAAAATAAAACAAAAGTTGCGGTTTTTCGACCGTCGTCTTAACACAATAGATTTTTTTTAAATGCTTTACGATAATGCAGTCATAAAGTCAATCGTGGACAATTCCAGCAGCCTCGTTCAAATATAATGGATCTCAATTTTACTCCCCATGAAAATGATGGAGTGAACAAGGACAAGGGCGTACAATTCCCGCTGTTCTGTCCCCAGTCCAGTCTGTCACCGGCCAATAAACTTTTGCTGTACAATGTGTTGTAGGCCGATGATCTGACTGCCCGCCCTCAAGTCTCACACAGTACTTAATCATCAAGCTGCAGGTGGTACAGAACAAGTTACTTCAACGAGCCGGCTTGTGACAACTTCCCTCGATAAACCTCGTGTTGGACTGCACACTGCTATAAACATTTTGACGGTGTTGTAAACATCAGAGATGTAACTGAAATTTTTTGAACTGTGAAAAGTAGTAATGGTACAATCTGCGGACAAATAGGTAGGGCGACTTACAGGTGTTCAGGAAAGTAAAACCCTCCTATAATTTGGCAACAATATTTCTATTTTTGGTCTATGGGATATTTTTATTCATGGAAATAACTATGTTAATGTAAAGTAATTCTTGTCACATATGGCGGCCTAATATGTAACTACTCGAACGAACATGTTTGTTGTATCATATGTCTTTACGATAAATGAACATGATTTAAAGGATATCAATTAAATCGAGATGAACTTACATGGTAATGACTATCTGTTACATATTTTTCAGTTGTCCAATTTACAAAAAAATACTTAGTCGTTATCTCGGTTATTATATTTCTAATACAGACTGGCAAAAATCAATCTACTAGGGGTAATAATTAATAAGTAGACTAATGACTTTGAAATATTTTTAAATTAACCATTATGTTAAGATTTTGAATGAGTAAATATTAGATATTGTCTAGTATTTCCTTCTTCGATACGGCCTAGTGAAAGCCCAAAATTTAGCCCTGTGTTCAGAAAAAAAGAAGAATGATGAACCAGTAACAGAATATAAGTTTTAAAAATTAATTATATTTCCTTTATTTTAGAACAAAGAAATATATGTTCTCTTCTCAAATATCGATAAATATTGAACCACAAAAGAGGTTTCTTAATAAAAATTAAAAAATTATTTGTAAAAATATAACATTTCATAAATCAAAGTATATTATATTTTATACTTAAGTAATTTTATAATTAAGTAACAATAGATAATAATTAACTGAATTATTTAGCAAAAATAAATCATTCACGTGTTTTATTTGACATTTATTTTAATAAATTGTCATCAGCTAACGAGACAGTAAGCAGTAAATTTGATAGAAGCGAAAATAAATTACTAATTGTAAAAAAATCATACATCCAATTATTTGGTTTATGTTAGAGAACATTTCTCTGAGAAGGTTTTAAATAAAATACAAAATACAAAATACATTTATTTAATCGTTTAGGGAATTTACACACATCATCACTATCTTATATTGAAATAAATTTATAATTTATTATTATCCGATTATATATTAAAACAAATAACCATCTCCAACCATCATGGCCAAGATAAAAAATGGTTACCTACCTTATTATCTACAATATGTGTAGTAATAAATTAAAAATTCATATTAAATAACATTCTGATGATAATTGTACATTCCCGAAAAATCCACACGTAAAAATACACGTAAATGAGTACTGTATTTACTCTTTTATTACAAAACAATACGGAAATGTTTTCTACTATAAACCAAAAAATCTAAATAAGACAAATTTGTCTTAAAAATTCCACGTAAAAATAAAACATCTCATAAAGCAAAATTTACTATATTTCGTATGTCTATATAGGCTTGAAGTTGTATACACTTGTCCTAGATTTAAACATGATTTAACTTAGTGCAAGTCGTAAATCAACCGGTGTTCTATGAACAGGACAAACGACAGAAACCCATTGATATATATATATATATATATATGTAATAAAAAATATAATTTGATATAAACAACATATGGCAAGTGTCCGACTTTTGTCTTTGGGTGAATAATGATTTAAAAAAGTATAATTTACAATCTAAGTTAAATGCAATTAATTTTATTTATTATATAGCTTATATGTAATTAATTTGACACCCTATCATTAAAAGTGAGTTAGGAGGGCAAAAGCATTACTATTGTAAATTGGATTAATTTGGGGGTTAATTGACCAGGGTGAAACTTCATAAAAGATATTATGTGGCTTTTTCAAATTAAATTCGTTTTAAAATTTCAAGTATTACGAAAATATCAGGTTGTGGGCAGTAGATTGAGACGTTACGACACGTAAGTCATCGTTTCAAGTTTGAACATAAATATTTATTCTGCCGGAAGATAACATATTTTTAAAATGTGACATTAAAAATCTGTAAAACGTGGTTAACAGGTATTTTTCATCATTGGAAAATAACTCTTCATTCCTTTAAGCTATAATTAATTTTCTTGCCGTCTCCAACAAAAGAATTAGGATGAATTTGAAAAAATTTAATATTTTTCATCTTGAACTATAGCTAATGTGACTACTAAATACTTTTGCTATTTAAAAACTCATTTTTATTTAAAGAATTAATTAATTAATTTAGAAAATTAATCCGCGAATTTACACATTAAGAGTTTTTTTTTGTATTTACTGTAAGACAAGAAACATTTACGCAAATCAGCATGTAAATTGTACTACAAAACACACAGAAAATATCAATCAATCAATTTTTTATTGATTCTTAAATAAAGCAACCATTAACGACTAAACTACTAGTTAAACACCCCGCAAAACAGTTAAACTCATCACACCTCTTAGTGACGCCCCTGAATGCTACAGCTATGATTTCCTGTCGGTCAAGGTTATAAAATGACAAGGCAACAGACCCTTAAATCACTGCTATATTGAAATAGTCCATTTATTAAGAAAAAATAACAAATCAAGTGTAATTTTAGGCACATTAATTGCAATCGTATCAAACCGGTCAATGGTGGCGTTGATTTTAAGTTTATATAAGTTACGTGTATTTACTAAACGAGAGTCTTTTTAAAAAAAACTTTATTTAGGTAAACACAATTACAGTTGGAGAAGAACCTTTCTTGTTCACGGATGAAGTTAATCTGAATCTATGTTTTACAAGAGTCGGGGGAATGGTGAACAGGGAAGGGTCTTTTGCTTACAATACATTCTTGGGATTTGTACATGGATAATACCATTTGTCGCTGAACTAATAGTTTTATGCAGGCGTAACTTATATGTTTCGCAATTTGCACTTTCATTATTTCTGATCATCTTGGGATGTCAGTCATTGCTCCTTCAAATAACTCAAAAACCTGAATGCTTAAAAGAGTTAAACACCAACATAATAGACTACAATGAGGTCACTAACAATGAAAACATGAAGTAACAAGATTGACCGGACATCACCTCCTTTCCTCACTGGGGTATATTTGGAGATTTTATACTTAATTAATTTTATAACTAAGTAATAATTAACTGAATTATTTAGCAAAAATCAATCATTTACGTTTTTTATTTGACATTTATTTTAATAAATTGTCATCAGCTTATGACACAGTAAGCAAGAAATTTGATAGAACCCAAAATAAATTACGAATTGTGAAAACATACATCCTATTACTTGGTTTATGTTAGAGAACAGTTGTATGAGAGATTTTTAAATAAAAAAGAAAATACAAAATACATTTATTTGGACCAATCCTCTATACAGTTTTTACCGGTGAATGCCTTGTACACACACTGTAACCTATAAAACTCAAATCACAACTTTCCTGGCGATACTGCAATTCTCTCTCTCTCTCTCTCTCTCTCTCTCTCTCTCTCTCTCTCTCTCTCTCTCTCTTTCTCTCT
>CM077099.1:455727-466623 GCA_039619505.1 Cimex hemipterus | reverse complement strand
CTCTCTCTCTCTCTCTCTCTCTCTCTCTCTCTCTCTCTCTCGCCTTACTTTTGCTTATTTCTCTGAATCCGAGAATAGCGATCAAATTGTTTCAGCCTTTGCTCTCTTAAACCAATGACCCTAACAAAAAAACAAAAAATAAGTGTTTAATATTTTAATATAATTTCAAATGTTTACCTTCTATTGGATATTTCCCCTATATATCCTGACAAATCATTTTAAAGAACTTTTACGCTGAATACAATGGTGCAATCGAATTTTTAAATGGTCAAAAAGGACTCAAATTCATGTTCCAATTGCCTGTGTTTTGTTTCAACAAAACTTAATAGATGCTTACAGCGAGAGAGGCGAGGACAAACGATTTCTATCCTTTGCAGTTCTTCAACTTGATGTTACTGGGTTATAATTGACGTAGACACTGATCTGGGCGTGGGCAAGCCAGCAAAACAAAACTCCCAAACAAATGATAAGCAAATGATTGGAAATTACCAAATTGTTGGTTTATCATCGCAGACGTTAAGAAGTAAGTTTTCCCCCAAGAATGACAAAAATTCTTTGGACCAAACTTTTTCACTCACTCCGACTATGTCATCTCAAATTTCTTACTTAATTTTTGCAGATCATTCACTTTTGTACAACTAAGCAGTTCAATTTATCTAGATAAGTTTAAACATTGGAACTACGTTCAATTTTACGAATTAATCTAGAGAGTCTGTCATATTTAGAAACAAATTTTCAATGTATACCATACGAGTTCCGGAACAGAACGGAAAAAAACTGTTTCTCGACAAAAAGGGTGAAAAATGTGCACAACATGCTGCCTCATTGAAGGAGGCACCGAGATGATCCTGGGATAAGCTCCTTGAAGGCCCGACGCATAAATCTAGAATATCGGACAAGCACCGATTTCTCACCTGGATTAGAGTGGAAAAAAGAGAAAATAATCCCCTTAAGATGACGGCATTTTTCAACTGGACTCGGCTCAACGACAAATCTGGTGGTCTTGTTAAAAATGGCGGATAACGATAAAATAAGGCGGGCGTATTGAGTCTGATGGAATATGGTTTTCGTACAAGAGAGGAAAAGAAACACTTGGAAACCCTTTTAAAAAAAAATTACTCTATTTAAATAGTAGAATAATAAATCATTGTTCGAATGGCACCATTACTGCTACTGTATAATTACGTTATTAGTTTTTAATTTGAGTTGGTAGATGTGTTGTTCAGATGTGTAATTCTAATATTCCAAATTTGAAAATAAGATTACATAAATTAATAATGGCTTAATTCAAAATATCAGTACTCTATCTACATGATTGGTTCTAATCGATTAATCTAGAATTTGGAGCCTACCCAATCGTTGTATCAATCCACAAAGGTTGTTGGGCTAATTTAGGTTAAGGGGAGAGATTGGGGAGGACGTGAGACCCGGATGAGATTAAACTAATTATCCATTAGAGATCATTGAGAACTCGCCTGATAATGGGCCGTGCAGTGGAGTGCATTAAAACTAAAATCTCTAAAAGGACATCCAAGGCCGCTAAAGTGGAAAAGCGTGACTCATCAACCTCTTTCGGTTCCTTTTGGCTTTCGCAACTCTAGAATGAGGAAAGATGGCGTATTCTTGGACCCTTTGCCACTTTCCTAGTTTGCAAAATAATTAGCTTATAATAAATCTGCATTAACTATTTTAATAGTCGTGCATAAACTCAGCTGAACGTGATTATCGGGTCGCCCAATGATGATTATTTTAATTATCTCCTTTTTATTCATCCCTAGGTTCTTTCAGTCATGTCAAAATACTCGTTCATTGTTAGAGTAGAAAAACTTAATAAACAATAGGGGAGTTCGTATTACCCAGAAATTCATACGTGTGCATGATTCACAATGCCCAACAACTTAGAATGGAATGAACTTGCTGTCATTTCCGGATTTTAAGATACATTTTTGGAATATTGTAGATTTATTAGTAAATTAACCAAAGTGAGGTTAAAAATAAATAAAAAGGGTCACTTTATGTATAAAAAACTGTAAATCTATCAAAACGGCATTGAAACTGACTTAATCCCATATTTGGGTAACAAACAAAATACAGGAAATTATGTTGTTTAGTTTATTGCGTTGAAGTTTTCCATAATGTTGTAAAGTTTTTTTTAATTGTAAGCATAGGCTATAATAATAGATTTTGTTTATTGGAGAACTACCACATTATTGCCTATTGTATGATTTATCAATCTTGGTTAATACAAAATCTGTTTACTGAGATGTGGCGTAATGATGATAACAAATAACTACATTGAAATAAAATTTTAACTAGGTAGATTAAACAAAACTAAACAACTTCACCCTTTTTAATCTCCAACTCTAATGGTATTCGATATCTTATTATATTCAAAAGCTTTTCAAGAAATTGAAAAAACAAAACTTAAATAAAAGTCTTTGTTTTGTTCTGGATACATTGAAGTTTATTTTCAAAACTCGATATTTTTAATTTTTCGTGTAATCGATTGTTGTTATTTAAGATAGATTTTAAAAACACACCACATTTAAATTTCATATTTTATTCAATGCAATTTTCAAATGTACTCCTTCCTTCCACCTGTTACATGATAATTGAAATTATAAAGTTCTGAAAATTCTGTTTTCACAACGTTAATATCTCTAAAATTTCCTGATGGATTTTTTTATTTCTGGCATAATTATTAGAAGGGAAAGGACTTTCAAAAATACTAAAAAAACAAAGTTTTACAATAATTTCGAAATGCCAGGTCATGCACCAAAAAATCATACTAGGTCTGGTAGTGTATGATTTACCAATAAATCCTGGTTAGGACAAAATGCATTTACAGTGATTTGACCTAATGAACAGGAGATACAATTCGATATATACGGCTTTAAAAGTGTTTAAAAATGGAATGGGAGGAAGAATTTTCCATCAAAGCTGCAGTTTGACTCCTCAAAATTAAATGTCGCCTATACATATTCAGATTGAAACACATATGTACTTAACCTTGTCCGCACAGACCAATATACTGAATAACTTACGTTAGAACGTTAATAGTTGATCTATTTCAACAAGAAAAGCCGTGAGGTCGAGATCTGCATGCTATTATGTCAACTTGAACCATGTTGACCTGAGAGCTAGATTGTTTAATCTTTTGCTGCAACATGACCAATCAAAATTAAAAGATAATGGATTAATAAAGGTTAGTAGTTTCAAGGTGGTAGGCATATCAGCAGTCTATTACATGACCTATAAAACTCCTTTGCGTTGGCCAGATGCAAAGAACAAAACAATAAAACACCCATCGGCGAAATATGACTTACCCCGGTCTATAAAGCCCTATACCGTGTCATTTCTTATAAAAAGGCAAGGCCTATTATTTTTACACCGCCTGTTGTAATATTAATTATGGATCCAAAGGTAATTTTTCCCAAAGGATCTGTATGGGACTATTAAAATTTTAAAATGTTGGGATAATGCTGTATTGATGAGAAAATCACCTTCAGAAAACCATCGTTTCGTTCTGGAAATATTATGGTTTTCCTTTAGAACTCGATAATTTCAATTTATCACGTAACTGATTGTTGTTTTTAAAATTAAGTATTGAAGATTGATAAAAAAATCCACATAAATTGAAGTTTTATAAATTTTTTAATCGAATTTAGAAATTTATCCTTTATTAACTAGTTAAACGATAAATTGAAAATATCAAGTTGTAAAGGAAAACTTCAATATCTTCAAACAAATCGATGAATTATTAAATTACTAGTATCGAATTTTTTTTAGAACGGAAAGCATTTTGAAATCACTGGAAAAAATCATCATCAAACATTCGTTTTATTAAAGTTTTCCTTCAGAACCCTATAATTTCGTGCATCGTTTAATTGTTTATTTTAATTTAAAAATTTTAAAACGTATCATAAATTGAATTTTCGTGTTTATCCTTTCTTTAGCAAGTTACACGATAAATTAAAAATATCACGTTCTAAAGAAAAACTTCAATAAATTCGGGAGGAAGCAATAAAGTTTTGAATTTTTTTTCGTATATCGAAACATTTTCATTTATGGAATAATGATTGTTGTTTACTATAAGGTTTTAAACGCGGTTGACACATGGGCACCCGCTTTGGGCCAAATCCCAAGCAGGTGCCCCTTATGTAGAGAAATGTTGCTCGATGTGTCTCTCATAATAGAGGCGTGTCTTGCCTTGGCTCCATACAGAGAGCGTGTAGGCATGCCGCCGGGCTTCAGAAGAGACCAAACGGAATGAGTGTACTGTATGGATGCATTTGGTTTTATAAATGTAGGGTTTGAAAGGGTAAATAGAATATAGAATTAGTTGGAGGCTTAAATGACCTAGATGTCGGAAAAAAGTATTAAAAAACTTATAATAAATTGACTTTTCGTATTTTATTCAATACAATTTTCAGATGTATACGTTTTAATTTACAAAAACATTATCATTAAAAATTCATCGTTTAATCGAAGTTTTCGTTCAAAACTGTATAATTTCATTTAACGTTTAATTGTTTGTTTTAATTTGAAATTACATTTTTTAAATTTAATAATAAATTATCATAGTAAATTTTCAAATTTATCCTTTCTTTAATCAGTAACACGAAAAATTAAAATCTGGAGGGCTTACGGCAAACGTCAATATCTTTAAAAAAATCGACGAATTATTGAATTTCTGGTCTCAATTTTTTCCGATTTAAAGCCCTTTCCAAATCGGTGGAAAAAAATCATTATCAAAAATTCATCGTTTCTCCTGGAGGTATTGACGTTTCAATTCAGAACTCTATCATTTCATTTATCATTCAATTAGATTTTAAAAAATCATCATAAATTAATTTTTTACCTTTATTATTTCTTTTTCGCACGTTGCATTACACAATAAATTCAGGTTCTAAAAGAAATATCAATATATTCAAGACACACCGATGAAGTTTTGAAGTTTTTTTCATTCCAAAAGTATTCAAATATTTCTAATTTATGGTATAACTGATTATTGTCATTTACAATTAGATTTAAAACAACTCATCATTAAATTGGATTTTCATATTTTATACAATTGAATTTATTCTTTTTAATTAATTACACGATAAATTAAAAATGTCGAGTTCTTAAGGAAAAAGTCAATATTTTCAGAAAAATAGTGTATTTAATGAATTAAAATGAAGTACACTTCACTAAAGCTCTCCGTGGCCATTTCATTTGTCGCCGAGAATCAAATAGATTAGGCGACATTTGCAAAATGGCAAAAAAGGAGGGAAAATTCAAAAAGGTGTGGTTGAGATGGGAAGTTAGTGTCCGAGTGGATCGAGGTCACGATAGCTCAACTGATAGAGTAGCGGCGTATCAAGCCGAAGGTCGCCCCCTCGTGACTGACTTTTTTATCTCGACTTAAAACTTTAATCAATCGAATGATATTAATTGTTCTAGCGGACTACGAAAAATAGTGATTTTTCAGAAAAGTTAAATGAATTATTGAATTTCTAAAGAAAAAAGAAAAGATCAAATATTCGTTTCGGTCCTTTCCAGTGATATTGAAATTCATCTTCAAAATTCGATATTTTTAATTTATTGTGTAATTGTTGTTATTTAAGATAGTTTTAAAAAATCACAATAAATTAAATTTTCATATTTTATTCAATTAAATTTTTATTCTTTCCTGAACCAGTTATACGATATGTTCGAATTCTGAAAGTTCTGTATTTGAAAAAGTTAATATCTCCAGAGTATATCGATAGCATTTTGAATTTCTGCTATAATTTTACGGTCTTAGCCGATTCGACATTTAAGAATTTACCTATGGAGTTTTAGTTACTAAGTTTTGCAATAAAATTGGTAGAAATAAAAGAAGCCATTTCCCATATAAAAACACAGTTTGTATTTAAATAATATTAAAAATATTCTGTATCTTCATAGGAACTTTGGTACATAAAGGTTTGACCTTCATCGACAACCGATCGACATCGACACTTCATTGACAAACTACAACCCTCTATATGTCGACGTAAACAATTAATGGCCTGAGAGTTAAATAATCATCTGAAATAAAATGAAAGATATTACGGCAGTGTGTGTGCTATGTTAAAATAGAAGCGTTAAGGTAGGAATTCATGCAAGCTGTATTATACAGCAGTTGA
The DNA here is from genome assembly GCA_039619505.1 of Cimex hemipterus. NCBI lineage: Eukaryota > Metazoa > Arthropoda > Insecta > Hemiptera > Cimicidae > Cimex > Cimex hemipterus. The sequence goes on along the minus strand of CM077099.1, from coordinate 460,471 downwards.
AATATTTAGAAAAGTTTTGACGAGGAATGCATCAAAATAGATTAATATTTATGAACAATATCTTAGACATGTTGATGGAGAAATAATGTGTATTACATATATCAATAAACAGCTTCTATTATTATACTTATTTAGAAAGCGAATAACGCAATATGAAACGACGTATAAATTTTTCAATTTCCATTTGAATAGAGTCAAAAGCGCAATACTAGTGATTAACGATCCAATTTCTTAAGGGTAGAGGTACTAATATGCATACTTGTCGGACGTTAATGAACGGAATTGAATATCGAAACTGGAATAACTGTGTTTGCAAAACTATTATAATTACAATAATTGGTTTTGTGAGTTTTTCTAGATGAACAAATCCATCTTCTATCAATGACATTGTCAACCGTTATTTGCTGAGGCAAACAAGACCCACGAATCTGTTTCCGAAACCATTCTAATCGAGGGTATATCTCGAAGGCCGAAGAATTAAAAGCCACGTGTAACTAACTATGTGATGGCTAGGGTTTGATTAGTTTTACCACTCATCGCATAAAAATCTTTCGTTTTTCATTATTAATTTTTTTTAAATTGCTTGATTTTAGGAAAATTGTCCCCATTTCTCAAATCTGTTTTAGACACCTATCATATCATATTTCATCTGTATGTAAATTTAAAGATAAACGGTCAATTATTAAGCGTTAGTGATAAAAATATTAAAAAGTATCGAGGAAAAAGCACTTTCAGTTAGTCACTCCTTGTAATTACAATTGTAGTTTGGATGATGACCATCGTAACCGTATACTGCTATACAGATGGTTCATTTATCAAATGTAGAAGGAGTGATGCAGGAATCTACATACCATCAGCATCTCTTCCCCTCTTGGTAATAACGCCTCAGTTTTTCCCGCCGAAATCCGGGCCATTAATATTTGTTGTAGAACATTTATGGAAAATAAAATCAAGGGAAAAACATTAGAACTTTTTCTGACAGTCAGGCTAGTCTTATATCATAACAAAACGATTTGTCAACCTCACGACTGATGGTGGAAACTATAGATCGTATCCTTAGGGAGTGGAATATCCCCCGAACACAGGCAATCGACAGATTTTGTTAAAACGATCAAACCGGCAGAATCGAAATAGCTATTCTCTATCTCAAGGAAGGGAATTAGGAGGCTGGTAGGTATTATGATGGGCCACTGCCCACTGAGAAGACACCTATCGGTAATGGGTATTCTACCAGATCCTTTTTGCTGTTTTTTGAAAAAAAAAAGAAACGGCAAGGCACCTCGAAGAGCAGCAAGTATGCTACGTCTAGATTTGAAATCTTTGAAGGAGAGATTAAATGGTCCAAATCTTAAACAGTAGTTCATTCAACCTTATCACTTCATATCAAATTTACCACAATAATGTCAGCAATAATATCGTAAATTTAAATTTTTTAACATAATTTATAACTAATCATTATGTATGGTATTGGTTGAGACCCAAAAGTCAGTGTCACGGGATCCGAACCCACCACCCTCTACCACTTGAGCTATAGTGACTTCGATCCACTCTGATACCAACTTCCCATCTAAATCTCACTTTTCTAATTTTCCCTCCTTTTTGCCATTTTTCAAATATCGTGTAATCTATTCGATTCTCCGCGGCAAATGAAATGATTACAGAGAGCTTTCGTGAAGATATACATTATTTTACTTATTAAATTCATTGAGGTTCGTGGTCCGATAGACCGAATTACTTTTTTCAATTAATTAATTTTGATGTAAGGTATTGGTTGAGATAAATAAGTCAGTGTGACGAGCGGGCTTCGAGAAGTTAAGTTGTTGTCCGAGTCGATCGAAGTCACGATAGCTCAAGTGGTAGAGAGCAGCTGCTGAGGTTCGTGAGTTCGAATCCCGCTCGTGATACTGACTTTATCTCAACCAATACCTTACATGAGATTAATTAATTGACAAAATTTATTCGTTCACTAGAACCACGAACTCTAATGAACAAATCATGACATTTAAAGCTGAAGACGTAATTATACCGGAAATATGCATATACACGTTGTTCTTTTCGTTTTCTCCTACAATAGCAAGGTGATATGTTAGCTAAGGTAACTGGCAGTGAAAAAGTACAGTCAGTTACCTATCTCTCCTAAACCGTGGTTCGATTTACAAAATAAGGAACGCTGGCTCTCAGGCTTTTTGACTTATCTTTTGCCCCTTGTACCTCCGGAACAGGGATCAGTCACTAATTTCTCGATATCTCTCCCTACTACAAGGAATCCAGAAGGGGCATAAGTTTACATAGTGTGGAGAATACTGTCATAGTGCATGCGTGCATACAACTAACTAAGAATGAATAGAAATAAATAATTAGAAATGTACAATCAGAGCAATGAAAACCAACGCAAGTTCCTGAAGGCAATCCGTCGGGTTAGAGAATGATGTCGATAATTTCATAAGGGTTTTGAAAAACTCCAGAACAGCTCCCTTAAGAGGCTGCATGCGTGCATTATGATGCATGATAACCTTCAAAAATCGACAATTCTCATAAACGAAATTTAATCATCTTCTGAACTGAGATGTTTTTAGGGGCCGCGTCAATGGTGCTCTAAATGCAACCAGAAGAGACCAATCCAAAATTGTATGGTATACAGTCTCGCTTGCTTTTCATGAAGATAAGCTCGTAGGACCATGGAAATTTTAAAATGTTAGAAGTACGATTCCTATGTTCCATGAACATTAAACAACTGCGTCCACTTGCAGGTCTTGAATTATTAGCTATTCTTGAAAATATAGTTTGTGACCTCGTCATTTTTTTCACCATGTTTCTTCCCATTCCAAAATACATTGTATGTAAAATTACTGTTTTATTACCGAGTAGGCAATGTAGGCATCATCCTGCTATTGCATTTTCCTCTTTGCAATCAATTAACAATATTTAGCCGATGATACATGCAACTTCGTACGAAATTCTTGGGAAACTTCGTATAACCATATTGCAGTCAATCTAAACCTTCACACAAAAATCTTCTTCTACAAAGTGCAAAGAAGAAGAATATATATTCTCTACTGAAAGCAGCGTGATTTTAGATGGAGTTAAGAATGCAGACGTCTCGTACAGCAATTTGCCAAACTTCACCCTCATGATGGCCGTGGTCTGTGGTCATTTTTGGGTAATGAGAAAGCAGAGAGACTGGCCAGAGGAGGATCTCCAAGACCATACATAGGCTCCGAACCAATTCTTGGGAAAACAAAACCAAATATAGAATCGTCCATCGTAGAATGGAGTCAAACATAACAAAATGAAAAACGGATAAACCCTAGCTGCGGTAGACATAGTAAACTTAGTAACTGCGAAAACATCTAGACAACTTGGGTATATACAACGATGATCCGATTTGCAGATTATGTAATGAGGAGAAGACAACAGCCCAATGGAGATATAGTCTAACGTATTGAAAAACACTTAAGGAATGAAATTGCAGCAGCGAAAGTCAATGACTGACTAAGGAGGAGGATTGAGTCTATCGCACTGAACCTAGGAACTAGGAATATGTAATAAGCACAAAGGCTGCAGTGCCTGGAGAGACCAAACCCGTACCATTACCGATGAGGTTATTTTTGTTTTTATCCAGAATAAACTGGGCCTATTTATTTAAATGATTTCTTCAAGTTTATCTTCAGCTTATATTATTTAAGTCAGAAATCGATGTTATGTCATATTACCTCAATTTAATAAACTTTACAAATTCAAGAAATTTAATGTAGTTAAATCTAAGATGAACATATATAAACCTTATGTTAAATGTCTTGTAACTTTTTCTCAAATATGAATATTTTCATAATCTGTGTGAAGATAAACATAAAAACTAATTGTAAAACGAAAAAGTTTCATTTACATATTATGCCAGTATTAATGGTTTCATCTTCCTGTATAAGCTTTAAAATGGCTATAACATTGTCAGTTGTTATCAGCATTTATGTTTAAATGCAGAGAACCGTTGCAAGCAATGTACACTAGTTATGTAAGGTTTTGGAATCCTTCTATTTGTAAGTAGCAGCTCGATGTTGTTAACTTGGCGATGGTCACGGGCTGACAACACTACGACAATTAAATTGCATGTAAACTCGACCGATTCGCCATTATTCAGCACAATTTACCCTTCTGTATCCACTACTTCCTTATTGAAGCCAATTCACGATTTGCAAGACAAACCCGCCGAGGACTGAGTGTCGTCCGTGTCGTGATAGCTGTTTTGCACTCGTGTCGAGATTGATTCAAGTAAGCTTGTGTTTATCACCGTTTAACCACAAACAACCGTTCTACATACGCCTCGGTCGATTTAACTAATTCCAGGCATTTTAGAAAATTTCCTTTTTCAAAAATGTCATACAAGTGAAATAAAATAACGACTGCAATAAAGACACGCAAATACAAATTTGTAATATGGCACAAACGATCGATCGTTTTTCACTTATACTTTTTCCGGTTCGGAGTAAGATACGGCGGATAGCGTGGAAAAGATGTTTGTTTTAACATAAGCTTGATCCCATAAAACGCAGTATGGTAAATATGTACAATGGTTTGACTTTGTTATGTGGGCTGAACTGTTTATCAACGGGTCACATTACTTATGTGTGTCTATCCTTTCTAATGTTACAGACAGATATTAAATATAATATATTATATAGTCTCTCTCTCTCTCTCTCTCTCTCTCTCACTCTCTCTCTCTCTCTCTCTCCTGTCTCTTATACAC
>CM077099.1:368823-433222 GCA_039619505.1 Cimex hemipterus | reverse complement strand
TATATATATATATATATATATATATATATATATATATATATATATATTGTAGACGCGTGCGAAATGCGATCTGGGTTAGGGTCGTGAGGGTGTGAAAGCCTCGGGGTTTCCTATTTTCACCTGTCAAGATATATTTCGGCGCACCCTCGGGTGTTGAAGATCACGTGAGAACAGACACGATCGACAGAGTGCTACTCGCGAGCGTCGGAAATGTGACCCCTGTTGTTAAAATAGCGGAGTCCCTCATTTTTAACGTTGACGTGCACGAGTAAAAGTAGACGAGCGCCTCAGACACTTTTCAGCGTATGCATTGTCCGTAATTTAGGACACACAACATCCACATCCAGTAAACTTCCAGCCATTCCTTACAAAATTTATTTATTATAGTAGGTACTAAGTTTATACATAAATGTGTGGTGATTAGTGACCTTTAGTCGATGATTATTCGGAAACCGTGACATACAGACTGGTGTGATGGAGGTTTAGAAAAACATTTTCTTTATAGTGCCAATGTTTCGCTAATTTATTGAGATCATCCTCAGGGCCTGGAATTTACGAACATTGTTTACATTTAACAAATACATGTAGAATGTGGATAAACGTGAATTTATATTATGCAAAATATTTTTTTATACTCAATCAAAGTATTTCTACACACTCAATGTGTTTGTTTTCTTTGTAAATGAGCCATTCTTGCGTGTCGTGTTGAAAGTGGGATATTGCTGTTTTATGTTTATATATTTTGAAGGGCTGGGGAAGGAAGTCGGCATAGAAAGACATTTTTGTATAAGACGTCGGTTTCTTTCAGGTGAAATATCCACTCACGACAGCATCCTTTCTAGAGACTACGACGATATCTATATCTATTGAAAGAGCATTTCACCACAGTATCTATTATGGTCCTCACAGTTTCCCGTTAAACCAAAAAATTTTCCTAACACCCTTTGGCGGTCAAATTTGTGGTGAAGACTACAACGTGAAGGATCTCAATTTAGGTATCGACTGTGGGGCGCGCTGTGAAGGTTCTGCTCAATGCACTTCCTCTAAAAGGCTTCAATTCAAATAGCATCAAACAATAAAAACCTCTCTTCAAAAGAATTCCTTCTTACGAATAGCGATCAATTTGAGCAAGTGCCAACTATACTATAGCCCATGGTTTTTACTTATAACAAAATCTTGTTTTACCCAAAGCACCCGTCAATCCAAACGACCAAATCACACTCATTTACATCCTAACAAAATCCAGGTACGCCCATTCCATCAGACTTCAGAATTTTCTCACCACGGTATCCCACTTACACTTAAGTTCTTTCTCAACGAACCATATCCGTTGTGTGAAGATTGATTTTCACGTGATCAGATAGATACAGTCCAATTCCTAGGAATGGCCAACACAATGTAATATCCGACACAATAAAATCTAACAATGCACCATTTCAAAAAAATAACGCCTATAAGATTTGCGTATCACATAATGTCTGTATTAGACCATATATACATAAGCAATCGATACAAATTTCTCTTGCAATTATTGTGTTATTTTATTGATGGAAAATATTGCATTTACCGAGATTATCCTTAGTTTTCATTTATTATTTATACAGTCAAATCTTTGGATAAAGAAACGTTGAAAGTAATAGCATCAAGATTTACGAATTTCTATGATAACGGTTTATTCATTATTATAATCTAACCTTCTTGTACTTATTTAGTAAAGCCAAAAATTAACCTGAAAAATGCAATTAAAAAGCAATTATAAGTAGAGGAATAAAACAAAATGATTGAATGAAGCCGTGCAACTAATTTCTTATATTGGTAGTAAATCCCCACGCCCGATAGCTAATTAGTCTGAATTGTTCATCGGCATATTCCCCAACGACTAAAGGCAGGGTACATTCGCTTAAATTAATTAATGTAACTCGTTCTAAATGTAAACATTTTTGATCATTGTTCAACCTGTGAATATGGCGTAATGGCGAAACTAATCTTTAAGACCAAACCGGCGAGGACAGGCGGACCATAATAATCTGCATACGAAACTGTACCGAAATAGAAAATAGCCATTTCCATTCTTTATAATTATGATAGCGTAACTAATTTATTTCCTGGTGTACGATGCGCATGGTGTAATGCGCAATGTTGGACGTCATTCTGGAAACGGCTGCGCTACCCCCACAACCCACTGAACAATGGCGAAGTGAAATTGTATTCACCTACAAACCTCGAAGGCGTACTTTTTTTTGCCTTCATTTCCACTTAGGCAAAATTACAAAAAGTTTTGCCATTCGTAAAGGTTCTTAGGTTTTTCCTTATTCTTTTTTTTTTTTTTTTTTTTTTTTTTTTACTACATTTGGGTTGTTTCCAATCATTTTGTTCTGCCTATTCTCGATGTTTTGGTGTGTTGAGTTATTGCGGTTTCTCATCATCTTCGAAGGTGGGGTTGTTTTCGTCGTCCTGCTTACATATTTGATCAAAATGAAACTAATCATATAGCAGTAATTTGGAAAGATCATTTTGTTTTTGTGGGTTTTAATTTGTAGTTTGGTCGTTTCTTTTGCGACCACTCTTCCTTTAGTCTCGTAATAAGAACATTGGATTAGTTTACTTCGTAGATTGTGCCTTGGTTGTTTCTGCTCATTGGTTTGACTTACCATGCCGTTTCGGCCTGTCTTACGCTTTTCACCATCTCTTCATTTTTAGTATTAGGTCGTGGACATAGTAGTGAAAAACATTAGTGAAAAAAGTACAAATCAATGGTAGGAAAACTAAAATGACCGGAAACAACTGTCGTCCTCACCCAGAAGGAGGAAATTTTATAACTTTATATTTATGTTTTGAGTAAATGAATTTTGCATTCGTGGTGGGTTTGTCGCCTCGCCTCGCCGACATTATACCTCTGACAAACCAAACTACAATCAAACCTGAAAAGTAAGATTTTTTAACAATTACAGCTCAATTTTAACAGCTAACAGGTACAGCTTTCGAACAAATATGTATAGGACATTTATTTAAAAAAATTAAATGTTGGGATACTCGCTACCGTGCTCATACATAGAAAATAATGTACATTCAGAATCATATTTTGGACAGCCCATTTTTTTTTTTTTTTTTTTTTTTTTTTTTTTTTTTTTTTTTTTTTTTTACTTGCTGCATATATATGCAGTCCTAAATAAATAAAAATGCATTAATCATAAAATTATTGCTAACTAAGCATCACTACAATTTACAAAATATTTTACAATACCGACGTTAAAGTTTCATAGGGATCTATTTTAAAATTGTCTTCCGTCTGCGATATAATCAAAAAGTACGAGTTTCTTCTGCAAATTAAGTACAAAAAAGACAGCGCCAGAAGATAAATTCCCGGATTCATCGCATACAAATAAAGCATGTCTTTTACAATCTTTGTGCAAGTGCACTTTGGCAAAGTCAGTGCAATCAATCCTTGAATAACTGTATAAAATTATCCCCATTCAGCTGGTTTTGATGTTAGATTGAATAAACCTTGAAGAAGGAACGTTACATTAGTTAGCAAAATTCCTCGGCTTCAAAGGACATATAAATCAACTCGTCTTTTGAAGAAAAATGATACAAGTATATTCAATTTGTTTTGCCAAGTTGACAGTATATAGAAGTTGGTTAATATTAGAAATATTAGAAAACAAAAAGTATCGTTCAGCGTACCGACTGTGGTTTGAAGATGGTCCATAAGGTGAAGTTGGATCATTTACGGACATGAAATGTAAAGAATAACGGGTGTAATTTTGCACGAACGTATTGACAAGCGTCAAAATATTTATCCAAGACCTGACACTTGTTTACTTAAAACATTCAATTTTAATAGATATTAAATAATTACTTAAATAATTTTATTTATGCTTGCTGCGATGGAATGAAGATAAGTAACTCTCAAGTTATAAATGAATGAACTATAATTATATATTAGTTATTTATGCTTAACTGGAATAGAAAACGTCTCACTCTTTATTGTAATTAATAATATTTTAGCAGTTTCCGATACATATAGTCCGCCTATTTGGGGGGGGGATTTGGGGTCAAATGCTTTAAACGTTGCATCTATGCCGTTCTACCAATCCTAAGTGTAGATTAATTCTTTCTTTATTTTAATGTCCTTCCAATTTTTTAATACATTTTAAATTGAAATAAGCGCCCTTTGATACATTGGTTTTTGGTTTCGCTTTTCTGCCCCTTGGAGATGATGTCTCTTCTTCTGTTAGTTTTCAAACCGTTCAGAGAGCTTTCCGTGTTTGCCGGACCAATTTTTTTTTTTTTTTTTTTGCGAGAAATTCGAGAATTTTATCATTAGGGTCCCTATGTCGGGATTTGGGAAGAAGCCGGAACAATCTGTGATCGTAGGAGGTTTTTACCACGCGCCGCCTGGCATCTTCCCAGGGTTCCCTTTACTGCATTTACACAATTTAGGGCTAACTACCCTTTTTTATATATAGGCCCGTTGGATGATGACGAAGTCAGCGACTCTAATGACAACCAGGATGGGACCCTGGAAATTCAGGGCCTAGAGGCAAAGGTTGACTTGTTGTCCAAAAAAGGGAGCCAACATCGATTCTATGGGCCCAGAACCTTCCTGCTGCCTAGCAGCCTGCCACAAAAGAGGGTACATCTAAAAATGGATCCTTAACGAGTCCAAATCCTGGTTGAACAATACCACAGGTTTGAGGCACGCGAAGACGGTTATAAAAGGACCTTCCTCAAAACTTACAAACGAATTAGTGGAAGGCGATCGCAATCGAACCAGGAGTCTGGTTGGACTCCTGAAGTGGCACTGCCACTTAAGAAAGCACATGCACCGGAAAGGAGGAAGAAACACTGTGCAGATACTGCCAAGTAGAGGAGGGGACCAGGTTGTTGCATCTTGGACAGGAAAACCACAAGCAAAACACATTACACCAAGGAACCGCTGGCAAATCTGTGGAGGTTGGTTAATAGCCTGAAGTTGGCCAGTGAGTTATAATTAACAGAGGAACACAATAGATCTATTTTAGTCAGGTTATCCCTAGTATCGCGTACTTACAAAATTCCACAATTCACTAGGGACATGCTCAGATAAAGTTCGACCCCTTAAAGCAGAGACAATTGAATTATAATATAATTTTCCAAGGAAAATTATATTCTAAGCAATGAAATAAATAAATCAGGCCATCTTCTGATAAAATTTGAGAGAGAAAGTTGTTGAAGATTTGATTCTTTAATTTATACTAGAAAATGTGACCTTTGCCCGGAGAAAATACGGATAATAGTTTTAAGTCAAGCACAGTTTCGAAAAGATTAAGATTCAAATAAAGAAGAACAAAGATGCCCCCTGTGGCAGGTGATAAAATTTACGGTTTTTAAACTATTCTTTCAACGATGATTCCGCAGTGGATCTATGTGTAAATAAGTTCGATATCTATGTTTTGTAAAGTTTCCAATAATGAGAAAGGATTTACACTACTATTAACAGTGAATTCTTGATAATAAAGACAGTAGTATTTTGGGCCGCACAGTAAAGTCGTAGTGAAAACAGGACTGCTTCGGTCGAAAGGTCCGAAATCCGGATTTGCATTATATTTTGAAACATCTTCATCCAATTATGCGCCATTCAGACTGAAAGCCTTCGGAGACACCAAACAACTTTCTACGTATATCAGCAATCTTGTAAATTCATCGATAAAATGAAACCGTTTAAAAAAAATTAATTTGGTAACATTTACTGCAGTGTATCACTTTTGTATATTATTCAACTTTTTTTTCAATATATTTATTTAATATTTTTAATATGTCGTGTAGGAGCAGTCAGCAAATACTCTCATGACTTTTAAGTCCGTAAGTAATAACTAATACCAATAGGTTATACCACCAAGCCAAGCATGTATTTGTATTTGTCCATAATTATCATTGACTCGATTAGCAAGAATAGTTTGTTGTTATAAACTGATCATTTAATATTTGTGTTAATCTTTAGTAAGATGACGATGACAACATAAGATGAACGTTATTTTTTAAAATATTTTTTATAATAAACAACACACTGTATTTGTACCCATGAAACTTCATTTTATATGGGAGCAAATAAAAGTTTATGGCAGCCAAAATCATACTTTTTTGTCATATGGTTCAATATATGCATCTTCAAACTCATGTTACTAGGTTATTATTCGATTTCTCTTGTACTCATTACACATATCGCAATTATCGTATTAATACTTTAACATACCGCAACCAAAGCATCGATAGCCAAAAGTATTGATCACCGAACAGGATATTATTGTAACGATCTGACAGGATAGAGGGCAGAATTCTATCATGCACGCACATGAAAAACGTTTCCGATCATTAAAATATCAAGCAGTTGTTGTCCCCATCAGGAATGACAAAGAGAAATCAAACCTATTTGCAGCCCATTTAGAATCAACATTTACTCCTCATGAAAACATAAGCGATGCCTCTCACACACAAGATGTAATGGACAACCTTAATATTCCACCTCAACTTCATCTCCCCCTCAAACCTTTTCATCCTTCTGAAATAAAATATTGCATTCACAAATCCTCAACGAGATAATCTCCTGGGCATGACCTAATCACTTCCACCATACTCCGATACTTACCACGAAAGGCCATAGTCTTCTTAATTGTCACATATAATGCCATCCTCCGAACTACTTATTATCCCCTCTTATGGAAATTTTCCATCGTCACCCTCATTCCCAAAGCTCATAAACCTCCCAACCAGATATCCTCCTACAGAACCATCAGCCTTCTTCCTACAATGTCCAAAATCCTTGAAAGGCTCCTCTTAAAACGAGTAATCCCTATCCTAGATACTTACAATATTATTCCCTTTCACCAATTCGGTTTCCGCCCACATCATTCTACGACCCAACAAGGTTTTTATGTCTCTAACCTCACTATCCATGAAGATCTCAACGTTCCTTTTGTCCACGTACTGATCCATTTCCGATTCCAAAAATTTCATACTAACCTATCGATCCATACTAACGCTACCGCTAGAGCCCTCTCCACATATTCCCAGCCCGATAACCCACCACGTTGCCTAAAACGACGATGGCCCCGAGACCTCCTTGCCCCTTAATCTATTAAAATGAGTGCCAGCATTGGCTGGCTTCTCATGGCATGCGCCTTCGGGTTAGTGCTGTGACCGAGTGAACAATATACAGTGTCATCTTATTTGTAATATGTACAAGTATGTATAGGCTCCAAATACAATTTTTAAAAAAGTTTTGTTCGTCAAGGATATAAGCTGGATAAGATTAGACTGAAAAGAAGATAGCAATGAATACCACTGAAGAAAACACCTGACCATCGTCTCTCACAAAGTAAAATAGTGACGATAGATGATAGAAAGATGTATCATGAATCAATGAAGAAATCGACCAAGCTACGGTTCATTACATCGCAAATATCCAAAGATCTGATTACTTTAAATACTTTAATTTTAGTTATGTATCGGTGAATTTTGGTTGCACTTTTTGGCGAGTATATTGGAAAATAATCTTTAATTATCCAATTGTCTGCTCAAGAAACCCTTATAATTCCAAGTCTCCTATTTTAGATTAACATTAATTATTAAAAATTAATTGAAAATTATGCAACTGAGGCGGAAGAGTTGCTTGTTGGACATTATACACAATTTCACATTTTTATCTTCATCCTCAACATCTATTTTCTAATGGTATGCATCTTTTTGAAATTATCGAATGATTTAGGCATGTTTTAATGTAAGATTTTGTCCACAAGTTTTTGGACCTCCATTGTCGATTGGCCAACCCTGTATGTGATTTATTTGTGATTAGATTTGAAATACCAAAACTTCATTTACTTTATTAAACTGGATGAGTCCGTTTTACGTATTTTAATACATTCTTCTCCATGTTGTGTCTATCAGTGTCCACATTCTTCGAATGAAGAAGCGGCGGTTCGCCTTGAGCCTAAGAACAACTTTATCGTTGTCCATGTCCTGCTCTAGCTCGGGTTCTGGCTAAAAAATCGCCTCATTATCCCCGAGTTACGACCCGTCCTTTTTCGACTTACGAAATCACACTCAGCGGCTTATCGAGCAGCGGGATCTAAATTATTTCGAGAATCCACTGTTTTAACGGACGGCTTTGAATGGTGATTCCTCACTTTTGCATTCCCGGATGCTCGTACAGTATTAAATTGCGATTTGAACTAATGGATTTTACGTTCCATCCGAACCCATGAAGCAAGAAGGAGGCTAATTCGACAAACTTTCCAAAATTATGGCCTATACGTAATAAATAATAGCCCCCTACCATATAAAGGATTTCACAGAAAAATGAAGAGAGAACGTAATAATCTTCAATTCATATTTTATCTACTGCTGAGAGCATATTGAAATATTTACTTTTTATCTATGACACGACAACAAAAGGGCAATATTTCTAACGACGTTAGAAATAAGTTGAAAAATGTAAAGCGTAGAAAAACCTACGTATTTAGCTGTAGCATAAATTCGTAGCATTTTTGCGCGATTTTTAATAACATTTGGTTATAAAGTTTCTTTAAATAAATAAATCACAAATGACACAATTTATGACTGTATTTGTCTAGGTATATTTCAAGTCATATATCATGCTGCTCCCAGAGCAAAGGATGTTTTCTTGGACATGTAGTTAACATTGGTTCAATTTAACATACCTTGGAGGTGAAATCAGATGGTGAAACTTCCATTGGTAGAGGTTCATGAGGTTCACAGACCCATCAAACATTAAATAAATAATATTTAATTGAACATTTTTTGGGAAAAAAATTAGTCATGAACTGAGTAAGTATTGGTACGAGTGTGCGAATTATGTTAATGAGTAGCTTATTAATTAACTAAGATTGAATAAGCGGATGGGTATCTATCTAATTATGAGTGAGTGACTATGGGAGCATGCGTGCAAGTGCCTAACGTCGTGGGTTATTAGCTAATGAGCTGTATAAATATGGGTACAAGCATCTATATTCGTGAGGAGCTAGGCAATAGCTACAGCAAACATTATGTAGAAGCAATGAAGGAAAATTATTCCGGCTGCTCGGCGGAATAGGTAGGGCATGATATGCTAAGTGAGTGACGAGTGTGCGAGGATCTAAGTTTGTAATTGGCCTACTGATTGACTGAATGTATATGTACAGTGTGTCTAATTTAGGCTTAGGGACTGACTAGTAAAGTCAGAGTGCATTTGTTAATTTTTGAGCGAATGCAGGTGTAAACCAGTGATGTGTCTGCGATTGTCCAACTAAATTCTTAAAGTGTGCTTACTGACTGACTTTGTGACTGAATATGTGTGCGAGTGCTTAGGGATAGGCATAAAGAAGGCGGCCAAAAGGCCTTCTGCATTCGGCCTGATTAGATCAATTGTGCTCCCCTGTTTTTTATAACTCACTGGCCAACCACAGGTTGTTAATCAACCTCCATAACTTTGGCAGCGGCTCCTCAGTGTAGGATCTTGCTCATGGGCTTTAGAGTGAATTTAAGTTTTAATAGGTTTCAAGGGCAGCTTGACCAAATAAAATCTTTTTTCGATTAATTAAGGTTTAAAGAACTCAGTGTAGAAAAGGAAAGGAAAAGGATGACATGTTGGCCAAAGAGGGGGACTTTTTATCTGTACAGTTAAAGTTCAAATTAGTCTACTTAACGTTGTTTAGAAATTTCCAAATGCATTTAAAATCTTGGAGTACGTTTCCAATTTCCCTCTTCCTCTTAATGTGATTGAGGTGAGTATAAAAACAGAGTCCCTTTTCTGTTGACAGTAATAAAGTTTTTCTAATTTTTATATAATCGCTATTATTATCTAACTTTACTTTTTGTTCAGATTTCGTACAACATAATTAAACTCTTTTTAATAAGTAAGATGAGAAGATTGCATTGTTTAAAATTTTAAAAGGAAGAAGAAGATGTTTGAGAAAATTTGAGAAGTCTTGTGTACAAAATTGTATTTGAAAAGCTTTCTTACAAATGTGGTTAAGTCGATCCGTCAATGTCATGAAGGATGCATAGCAATCCACGAAGTCCGCAGCACAACATAAAAATTAGGATAGGGATAAAAGGAACAGCAATAAGTCCTACCCCTTTGGTGTATGATCTTGCTTGCGGGTTTTCTTGTCCTAGTTGCAAGAACCTGCACCTACATAGACCTTCTGCCGTCTCCTCCTCTTTTGGGCAGTATCGGCACAGTGTTTCTTCTGTCTGTCCTCCTATCCGGTGCATGTGCTTTCTTAAGTGGCAATGCCCCGTCAGGAGTCCAACCAGTCTACTGGTTCGGTTGCGATCGCCTTCCAGTGGAAGGCCGTTCTATAAATCGCTCCTTGTGATTCATACCTGTGGTAACCACCAGGCTTTGGACTAATTAAAGATTAATTTTAGGATATATCCTCTTTTGTAGCAGGATGCTAAGCCAAATTAGGGCTCGGGGCCAGAGAGTTCGTGTTGTCCCCCTCTTTGGCCAACATGTCAACCTGTTCGTTTCCTTCTATATCCCGAGTGCTCACGGATCCATACGGGAACAGCTCATTAGTGTCACTGGCCCGTCAGGGCCTCCATGGTACCAAGCACTCTTTGCGTGCACCTCGCCTGAAGCAATGGACTTTAGTGTTGGCTGATTATCAGAGAAGACGGCTATCTTAGGGAATGTATACCTAGCCTTTTTATTTCCCTGATTGAACACTGCAACCGCTATCATTTCAGGCTGGAAAACTGTAGCATATTCACCTACGTTTACCGTCAGTTCAATCTTTGGGTTCATCCTGAAGACTCCAGAGGGAATATTTGTGCGAGTGCCTATGTTAATAAGTGATTTATGGTAGTGACTAGGTAATATTTTTCTGTACGGTAATGAATGGTCATGGGAACTATGAAATGGCCATACATAGGTAATCTGAATTTCTTTGATTAAATATCTTCCAGGCCTTATAATTTTGTCTTGATTTGAATTTTATTGATGGACCAGTTTATAAAGTGATTGATCTCGATTGAAAACGTGCTTATTCTGTCCTGAGACTAATCGTGTGGAACTAATTCTCCGGACAATGTGTTTAGCCGGGGAAAAGAACAGTCCGGTTACGGAAGATGATGTGCCAATTTCCAATCAATATGTAAATAAAGTGATCAGAAAACTGCGCTGCTCCATTCGGCAAACCGCCACCATGAGAATACGTGTTACGTAACAGATCTTCCTTTGGGGACACTGGTGATTTTTTTGCTTTATTTTCTTCTTTTGTGTGAATTAATAGAACAATTTTTTCACAATGTTTTCAAACCAGTCAAACTTGATTTTGTTGGGAAGGTTATTATATCCTATTTATTTATTTTTAAGGGGAGGGAGTATATTAGCATTTAAACTAGTAGTGATAAACTAAGAGAGTTTGTTTTTATACAATCTTTTCCATACCTGGAATCGTTTACAATGATGCTCAAAATTTAAAATCTTTTTGTGGAAAAGCAACTGCATGGAAAACTGCATTTGAAATTAAAAATAGAAATTAATTAGAGTTAATTAGTAGTAAAGTGTTATTACGAAAATTATGTTTAACTTCTCTTATTATAAGTATTAATTATTGAAGACAAATCTGTTGATATGAATTTCTTTTTATATACCTTACAGACAAATATACCACTTTATCTTTATAAATATGATAAGCACATGCAATTTAAATAGAAGCACAAACTTAAATTTATATCTATTTCGCTTTTGAACATAGTACATTTTAACTTTTGCGCTAATACTTGCATATGTAAATAGTTATTTTATATTGATAATTTTAACATATTTAAAGTAATTATAGCCGTGAATGAGTTGGAGAGGACCGATGAGAGAACGGCATCCAGAGAAATATGTGCTGAATAAAACTGACAAATGACAGACGTGTACATATTTGAATTTACTGCTCCAAACGAAGGTAATTATTTGTCGGTTTTTATTTGCCTTTGTTTTACTTTTTGAGTAATTTGGTATAAATTATAGTAATGTTTCTCTCTGGACCTTATTACTTAATTTAGAAAGGCTTTATTTAATTATTACTTATTATTAAGGGTGTACTTTTAAACAAAACATCACTGAGAGGCAAAACTTTTCCCACTCGGTCAATGTTTTGTGACCTTCATACAAAATGAAGTCCGCCAAAATTTCTCACCCAGAAAAACCTCAAAAATATTAAGTTTTTAATCACTGGAACTTCCAGTTTCGGCATCTTTATAGATAAGTTGCTGCGAGGTAGCATGAAACGGAAACATCCTATCGGCTACTTTATTGTGATGATATTGCCGATACCATACTGGTAATAGCTGAGAATTTAATCTTACAGAAATGCAAGACAATTTTTCCAATGACAATTTGGCAGATGCGACGAATAATTGGCATTGGCTTCTTCTTCCTTCCCTTGGAATGGAATGGAATGGTGGCAAGGGTACTAGGAAGTGGGGTTTGTGTGCCCCAGGCACTGCAGCCTTCTGGCTTATTGTACATTCCTGGTTCCTTGGTTTAGTCAATAGACTCGATCCTTTTTCTCAGAAGTATCAAGTCATTGACT
The DNA here is from genome assembly GCA_039619505.1 of Cimex hemipterus. NCBI lineage: Eukaryota > Metazoa > Arthropoda > Insecta > Hemiptera > Cimicidae > Cimex > Cimex hemipterus. The sequence goes on along the minus strand of CM077099.1, from coordinate 420,650 downwards.
GGTATTGCTTCAATGTGGTTCTCTGAGTGGCTTTTATGCATCAGATTGAACTTCCATTGAGCCGTTGCTTCGCATTCGAAGATGGTATGAGTGGCTGTTTCCTCCTCCCCATTACATAGTCTGCAAATGGGATCACTATTATATATGCCCATGTTATGTAGATGTTTTCTCAGAAGCCAGTGGCTGGTTAGTAGTCCTACCGCTCCTCTGAGATTTGCCCTCTCCAAATGTAGTAGTGTTTTTGCCAGTTTTGATGAGGGTTGTTTTATCATGAGTTTACTGAGTCTAGCACTGCTAGAGTTTATCCATTTTTCTCTTTGTTTTATTTGGATCCATTCTGCGATGGAGGATTCTATGTTGTTTTTGATCTCCCAAGAATAAGCTCGGGGCCTATGTATGGCCTTGAGGATCCTCCTCTGGCCAATCTGTCTGCTTCTTCATTACCCAAAATTCCCCTGTGCCCTGGCACCCAGGATACCGTTACTTTGTTGTGTTTTCCCAGGTTTTGGAGATTTTGGATGCATTCACTGACTAATTTTTATGTAATCCTTTTACACGCCAGTGCTTTAATAGCTGCTTGGCTGTCTGATCTTATGAGGATTTTTTTGTCACTGTAACCTCTTTTAAGATTTTTCAGGGCACAAGCATTATTAGCATGTATTTCTGCTTGAAAGACCGAGGTGTACTTCCCTAGTGAGTTTGATTGCTCATATTTTGGGCTTGTGCAGAAATCACCTGATCCGGTTCCTTCATTTGTTTTGGAGCCATCCGTATACCATATCATTGTATCCGATGTTCTCCTGTGTTCTTCCTCTCCTTTGTAGTCTGTTGAGATTTTGTAGGAGGTCGTGAAGATTGTTTCCGGGACCATGTAGTCAGTCCCCATTTCTAGTAATGGGTGTCTGATTTTGTTAATTATGGTTGTGTGCCCGAATTGTTTGGTTCCTTTCCAATTTAATTGTTTTTGGAGCCTGAATGAGCTTTTCCTAGCCTCTCCCTGTATGAATATTTCTATGGAGGTAGGTTTAGCAAGGTTTCTAGTGCATTTGTAGGGGTTGTTTTCATCGCCCCTGTGATACATAGGTTTGCTAGTCTTTGTAAACTGCCTAATGTTCGGGTAGCTACTTTTTGGTGAGATTTGTTCCACCAGATTAATGATCCATAGGTTATTCTGGGTCTTATTACAGCCGTGTATAGCCAGTAGGCCATTTTCGGTTTCAGTCCCCAGGATCTTCCTTCCCTTAGTATATTTTTTCTTTCATTTTCGTTTTAAAGAAAGATAAATATCCAATTATATTTAGATTTAAATTAACTCGCAGGACTAAATTAACCATAATTTTAGATTATTGTAATTAGTTTATAAGTGGCTATTGTAATTGTTATTTTGTAAATCTATTGTAATGATGTAAGGTAAATAAATAAACAAAGGTTATCAAAGCTTCTGACAACGTTTCAACCAATAACTGAACCGTCCGCAAAAAATTCTCACACCACTCTTCCGTACGTAAAAAATATGACATTTGCATACGTAATGAAAATATTTATTATAAGTTAATTTATAGTTTGAGGGCGACTGTATCGAAATAATGAATAACCATAAGCCATCACTTATAGCTTGTCTTAAGGTTAATGGAATATCGAATACTCAATCATCCTATTAGAGTAAATGGTATTTCTGTTGGAATTGCATTTAAGAATGAGTTAAAAAGCGAATCAGAGTATCGTATCTTGGCTCCGCATAGGGATTGATGCAACCCGAGAAGAGTACCTCTACTCCAGTTCACTAGCTCTGCTCTGGATCGCCTACTTTGATTTTGGGAAAAAATAATGACCTTCAATTTCTATTTTTAGCGTAGGCCTGTAGTTGGTGATAGTCTATGTCGGAATATTTTATTGACAATGACATAGAGTACTCCACAGATTGTATAAAAAGTGATGAAAAATGGAATGTTCCATTGCCCTATAAGTAAGGGAGTAAATCGGTGTGTTAAGCCGGGAACACACTCGACGGAACGCGATGCGACGCTACGGGACACAAATTCAAAATCTAATTTTCTGTAAGATTGTTTTACTCCCGGGCACACCTGCCCGATGCAATGCAATTCTAGCCGCTGCGATCCCCACTGTCCAGATTTTCATCGGCTAGCTTATAGTATAGTGTAGCATCGAGTATAGTGGAACACAAAAGAACCGTATACTCAGTTTTTTATTCAAACTACATGTATTATTGTTGTTATATTAATTGTAACATACTTATTTTAATATAAACCAAATTAACCTAGATCAAAAATTCATTAGTTTTTTAAAAATAATTTTAATGTTTTGGTAGAAAATTGATGAAAACACCGGAATTCTATTTATTGATAGAAAGAATTTATTACACGGTTTTGCTCATAAAATTTAACTAACAATTTATTTCATGACTTAACTCATACAATTTACATTTTCGTCGAGTAGAGTCTGAACAGGAGACTCATATTTTTTGTAGTTTATTTCAAACTGAGTATATGTAATATTGTCATTATATTAATTGCAATGTTGGATTTTAATGTAAACCAAATTAAACAGGATCAAAAGTTCGTAGGTTTTAATAAAAATTATATAATTACGATTAAGAAAATTTATCAAAACACGGTAATAACTTTATTTCAAACAAGTAAGTTTAACAAACAATTTTTACATGGCTGTGCTCATAAAATTTAACTAACAATTCGTTACATGGTTTTGCTCAAAATAATGAATTAAGAACAAAAGAGGATTGCGGTTGCGATATCGATTTATGTTACACGCTGCGTGACAGTACCGGGCGTGCACTTGGCTAGCATAGAAGTGCACGCCCTATCAAAATGTGACAAGGCGTCGGGTAGGCTCGCATAGCGTTGCATCGGATGTGTTCCCGGCTTTACAGTTGCTTCCGACATATGCTTTAGAACGTGTAGGGTTGAAAACCTCTGCGGCCTCCTGTTTCACATATCTAGGTTTACTCCGGTACAATGTTTCATAAGCAATATAATCTATTAGAAAAATGATGCTTGTTATTTTAACTATTCTATGTGCGTTCTCAAAGCTTGTTGAGCAAAGATCGTTTCTTCAGAAAAGGTATAATCAAAAGTTAATCATTATATCTTTTTTTTAAATAGGTGTCACCATGATTTGGCGAAGATTCTGTCCGGTTGTTAAATCAGACAAGCGGTAGACGAGTACGATCCGTGTTGTCGATTTCATAATAGCCACTCAAGTGAGAGTGGGAGAGATGTGTGTTTAGCCACTTTCTAGCTGGGAGCGGAGACCCCCGCCACGGCAAATCCCAATGACGGATTATTGTTATTATCCTATCTCGTAAATTAACATCACGTGATTGGTTGCCATCAAAGACGGCGTGAAAATACTTCGAATTCGGTTCGGTAACTATTACACTGGGATTACAGGAATTACAAGGTGCAGCGAAAACTCCCCTTCGAACCGGTCGAAATACAGAAAACTATTTTTTTTTCTTTTTTTAATAAAACCTTTGATATAACCTTCTATGTTTAATTTTTAAACGCGGAATTTTTCGTCGAAAAACTGTTGATATTACATATTGCACTAGTTAACTGCATCAATTAAGTATATATTTTAGAAGTGTTGATCGCGGTTTTACTATGATTGTTGCAATACAAACTAAATCAATTCAAGGTCGTGATAGAGTTGTTTTTCAATTTGAGTTTGTGTGAAAGTTGTTTCGTCGAACGAACTAACAGTGCAATACACAATTTGTCTTTAGATTGTTTTCGACCACTTCGTTCTGCTCTATCGACGGTTGAAACATAACTTGAGACGTGAATGTATAAAAATAACACACAAATACCGTCTGACAGACCAAACGAGCCATGATGAGCAGGATGATCGGAAATGGCAAATTCAGGAACATCACAATTTAATGGAGAGCTGTACAAAAAACAGTAATATGTTGATGACATAAATTGGCAAATGGGCCGATTGACTGTTGTTAAGCAAAGTGGAAAAGACCAAAATACACAACAACCCAGCAGATTTCTTTGCGAAATCACACAGTAGTAGTAGAAGACTTTAGTGACCCATACAGTACTTAAACTAATATTGCAGATTGGTTGGTCATGGTTCATACCCCCGGCGATGAGGCAACTCGAAATAAAAACCCACTGAAATTGGCGAAAAGGGGAAAATCAATAATTAATGGCCATTTATTCAACTGTAAAAGAGGTTCGGCTAGTCAGGACTATAAGCAGAGTGCGTTAACACAATTAAAAAATTTAAAGGTCCATCCCAGATTAAAAAGACGTATTTAAAAAAAAAGTATATTGGAAAAATAAAATTGACAAATGGAAAGAACAAAACTCTCATTACTCAGCAGACCACGCTGTGAAATTGCACAAAGCCATTAGTGATTCCTCTGTAGTAAAACTATAAAATCAGTTTAGTTGGACAGGAATCCCCTACTAATCGCCTGGTAAGGCAAGTCAATAAGCAACCCACTGAAAGTGGTAAAATGAAACCCGTCTGACAACCAAAACAGAAAAGTTGAATAGGATGATTAGAAACGACCAAAATACATGTTCCTCACCCAACAGACCTCGATGCAAAATCTCTATAAATGACCCTTTATACAGCTATAAAAGCAGTTCGGTTGGTCAGTATTATAATCAGGGTGATGCAATACAATAAACTCAACACCGAAGCTGGTGAAGTGCCGAAAAGGGACACAAATAGAGATGATATGCAGATTAGATTGTTTGGAAACGGCAAAGTATAGGAAGAAATAGCTAATAGCCGGGGGAGGAAAGTCCATAAATATGCCATGGCATTGACAAAATTAGGAAACCCGTCTGACCCCCAAAAAAGGAAAGCAGACCGAGATGATTAAAAACGACATGTTCATCGCCTGGCAAACCTTAATGCAAAATAGCAACATTCAATTTCTCTTTATCCAACTGTTAAAGCATATCAGATGGTCAGAATAAAGCAGGCTGAGAAAATTCAATGTATCCAACACTGAAGATAGTGAAGTGCCGAGATGCAACCCGAACAGGAATGATATGCAGATCAGGATGATTGGAAACAATCAAAATACTTGTTCATTACTTAGCCCACTACAAGTCGGTCATCTCAAAAGATTTAGACTTAACTGTCTAAGGGCTGCAACTCCAAAGCATATCCCACGTGAATAAACGGTATTGTGCCCTGTACCACAAAGTAGATCATGTATTTAGTTGTTTGTGTGAGTTCTGTATCTCCCCGCAGAACTAGACAAGAAATATCATGGGTACTATTATTCAATGGAAAATCAGCAATAATTGATAATTTATTGTCGAGAAAATGGATTAATAATCAGTTAAACTATTTATTTTACTGTTTCCCAATTAATGTTTACAAAATATAAAAGATATAACTGCACATAAAACCATCATCTTTAGTGGTCTAATTGACCACATTATTTTTGTCAATTAATTATTAAAAAGTTAGTGTTCCGAGCGGGATTCGAACCCACGACCTTCGGCTGGGTCTGAATCCCGCTCGTGTTAGTTACTTTTTCATCTAAACCAAACCTTATATAAAAAGAATAATTAACTGTATCTAAATTTAGAAATATTTATAATAAAAAAATAATTTAAAATTAATCGAAACAATTTGAAATATTAATCAAAATTTAATTAATTATAACATAAAATAATATTAATCAAATATATTAATGATACAATATTTAATGTTTTAATATTATAATTTGTTTAAATGTCCTTAAAGTGACATTAAATACATCTAAGGGGGGCCGCGGTAGCCGAGTGGTTAGCGTGAGAGACTCTCGGCTAGTAGACCCCGCGGTCGCGGGTTCGATTCCCGCCGTCGCCCCTGGCCCTTTTTTCACGATATCCTTCCCCTAAAAATCGAATTACGGAATAAATATATACAGATCTAAATTTTTGAACACTTTAACATATTTGTTGTTCTTGATATAAAACTGAATTTTGCAATTTCAATGGTAGTCGATCGAAAATGTAAAATGACATCTGGAATTAAAAGATGGAACATGAAAGCCAATTCGGTTACGCAGTAATGGGCAATCAGTTATGGAACGTGATAATTTATATAATAATATGAAGCAAAGAATTTCCTTCTATACTATATCTATACTATCTATAAGATTTTTGTAATTCCTGTATGATCAAAACTATCAAAAGCTTTTGAAAATGTAAATACAATCAGCGCGTAGTCCTTCAGAAAAAGATTGTATATACTATTGGCATGCTTTTAACGCATACTACTTACTAACACGGTAAACAATAAATGCTTTTTTTAAATATGACTTGGCAATCGAAGGTTTTACTTAGTCTTTAAGACTTAGTATTAAGACTTAGATAGGGTAAAAGCTGTCGTTTATTTCCTCCATTAATCATTCTGTTCGATATCGTCAAATTCCTTATACGTGTAAAAAATGCTCTTTGTCTTATCTGCCCTTGAAATGAAATGCTATCCAACTGGCTCTATTAGTTAACTCTTATCTTGCTACAACTTGGTTCAGTTTGGATTGCTATCGAGAGAACAAATACGGTAAAGAGAAGAGTCTTTACGATCGCCCGTCAGCATTGATTCTGCTATTTCCTCAAAAGGAATCGCATGGGTTTCCGAATATGCTAAGTTACTTGAGCCTAGTGTGATCAAATCGGAAAATAATTAAAATAAGGAAAATGTTGTTAATATACACACAGTCCAACTACCGAAGGGGACGAAATGCCGAAATAAATCTGACAGACATATCGATGGCGAGGTGTTCGTCAAACAAATATCCTTTTACTATATCGTAATCTAGGAATATACATCACATATATTTAAAAGCCATAGTGTATTTTTTCTGAGATTTAATTGAGTTCCCACTGTCTTTTATTTTCACGAAGCCTAGTTTCTAAAAACATTTAAAACCTAACCTACTTCTCCGGTTGTCAAACATGGATTTTCTTCAAATTTATGAATTCATTTCCTATATTCTGAGTATTACATTTTTATTCCAGCCATGAATTTTTGTGATTTTATATCTTAATGGGCTTGAAATATCATCTTTGTGATTTGATTTGTACTACATAACTAAAGATTTACAAACAATTACAAAGCATGAATGTATACCAACAGAACCTCCTTTTTGACCAAAGAAATATACTCAAATACAATCCTTTTTAACCCCACAATCACTCCATTATTGATCATTTCTACACCCAAGTACTGTAGATAAAGATTAAATCGTACAATTAAAAAATGGGAAGGAAGAGCCTGACATAAACCTTTATGGTGGCCCATCAAATTGCCAAAAACGTAGATCCATCAAACAAGCAGTCCTCGGTTCAATGGGAATGTACTATTCCTAGACAAAGCATTCGAAATAATTCATTAAAGAAAAATCGCAGAACTTAGCGGCAGAATTACTAAACCAAGGACGTATTAGAATGATAGTAGGTCTGCTGACTGGACACTGCAGAATCTGAAGACATTTGTACAGGTGCGTAGTAGCAGACACAAGCCTTTACATATAAACAGTGAAGCATGATTCCTTGTCCGGTCTGCTGCCAGGACGCTGAACGCTCCAGATGGACGCCATCCACTCAGTGAATAAATATATACATACATACATACATACATATATATATATATATATATATATACCTACTCGGAGAGCAACAGAAACAAGCCTATATTTCTAGGAAGAATAAAGAAGAGGAATATGTTTTCTAGTGATGCAAAAGTGGTTTTTCCTTCTCCTGGGAGTGTACCGAAGTTTGAAGGGCACAAAAAGCTTTGGGTTCTGATAGTAGAAGGTCTCTCTACCGCCTTGCGCGATATATTGGTGTAACTAAATCTTGGATCGTAGAACACGTAAATCTTGAATGAAATGTGTCGGGAAAAGCTATAATGAGCGTAGCATAGGGAAATATCATCATGGAAGAATACGTCAAAAAGCTATTCAAACACGAATAACGTTCTGATGATTGTGTCTAAAAATCTTGTAGAGTGGTAGGCTCTCACAACAAACATATCACTATCAGTTTAGGATTAAAATTGTTCTACCGGTGTTACTTTACGCCCGCATTATTTTAAGTTAATTTAATGTTTTTTTAATTAATTCCTGTATTATTCACAATTCATTCAAATAGTTTTAACATTTTATGCCTGAACTACCGTAGCATTTCATAAAGGCAGAAAGAGAGAAAAAGAGAAATATATGAGAAATCCTGTTTTTGTACTCATAGTATAATAAACAATAACGGCAGATGATAGATGTAAACAATATCCAAAAGAAAAGAAAATAAATTTCAAATAAAAATAAAGTTGAATAAAAGACCACTATTAACAGTGGCCAGATAAAATCCCTTGCGATAATTTTTTCATTTATTCAAGTTTGTTTTAAACTGACCATAAAAAAGGTATTTTGGCTAGTATAAATCAACTAATACTTTTTGTAAACTTTTGCCATTGAAAAGGTGAAAGTTTAAAAAGTTGTTTGCTCTCAACTCAATGCTGTGCGTTGTTTGTTATGATTGAATTCCAAAGTGAAGTAGAATTAGATTTATTTATTTTTTATTAACTTTCATTAAAGATATAACAGGAATATAAGGTTTGTAAGGCAATTATTCATAAATATATGCATACCACTTTGTTTTGATTTTTATTTGTGTAGTTTAGTTTAGATTTACAACATACGTGACTTGACCGTATTAACTTTCCTTTAGCAAAAGAAACCATTCTGAAATAATTTGATACTTATTTCGATTGTTACGTCTAAAACATAACGCTAAGATTGATATGCCGCGGTGGAGGTGGATCGAAATACCGGACTTAACATCAGGATTAACCGGATTTTTAGAAACTGGAGAAATGATAGAAAATGGAAAATGATGCGACAGCCGTGTTGAATTGGAAAGGCGAACCGCACAAATATGGCTACACCTATATGGTTATAGGCTTCCGCAACTATACCTGCACACATGCTGTAAAATGAATCTCGAAGCCCGTTTTAAATATTTTCTTTAAAAGGCTTGGCAGAATCCATTTGAATGCGTGTGTGTTATTTTTTCTCGTGTAGACTAGTCTCGGCGGATTTAATTCTAAATTTTTACTACACGAAGAACCTGATCCGTTAAACTGGGTCTGGCTCATCCTCCGCCGTTTTATATAAGGGCAAACTTCGGCGAGTGTAATAGGTGAAATCTGGTGGAGAGGAGCCACATCCTGCCGTAACTCATCGGGATCCACTTGACACCTTTTTTAGAAATTCTACTCATCCCGTTTTCAGTCCCAGTTCCTCTCAGACAATAGGCATACTTATGAGCGCGCTAAACCGGACCATATTATCTCATTGAATAAACAAACAAAAATATTTATTCCTTTTCTATTACTATGACTATTAGCCTTTGACCTTTTTTAAGGGACAAATTTTACGGACGGGTTTTTCAGTGTTCCAAACCCGTATTAATTAAGTTAGAAATTAAATCATTTAACCATTTTGGTGTGCATGCTGTTTTGGTCTGCCAGGCCTCTTCTGCTTTTCGTACTTCACTTGTTCTTGAAAAACAGTGAAGAGAGTAAAGGCAGTACATTCCACCTTTTACGAACTTACTGCCTGGAACGTGATTAAATTCAAATTATACAGAGTACTGGTAGTCGAAATGGCTCTGTATAAAATGGCTCATCACCCTCGCAGCATACACTGGTCAGGGTACAAGTGGTGTGAGGCAGTAAAACAAACCACAGCAATCGGTTTACAAGATTTACGTGTTGTTCCAATTTTCATATCATGCTAAGAGAAATTATACTTATTTAAGATTATTATCATCAGCTCAATTCGGATTGTAATAGATTTCATTTTTCATTTTTAAAAATAGTTCAGTTTTTTAAATATATTATTCGACTAAAACAATAGAAAAATGAAGAACTTTCATTTATATCAAAGAAGGACTTAACATATTTATCCGGTTATCAATTTTGCTTGTTATTGCAAGGCAACAAACCACACTATGCGGAGAATAAAGAAGAAGAAAAGAAAATGGATATTCTGTTTATAAGAAAAATGTACTGGCTATTCTGTTGTCCTTCTTTAAAATGAAATGCACCAGAACGCGTTTGGTATGCTCAACTTTCTACAATCCTCCCAACCACCACAGTAGTAATTATAATAATGTAAATGTGTATTTTGGCGTTTTGGGCCAACTCTAGAAAGTTTAAACGGATTGTGGAGAGCTGGAATGATTCTCAGAATACTTTTTAAAAACTATTTATTAGGACATAATTACTAGTTACATCTATTAATAGTTCGATTGATCAGGGATACGTGAAGCAAGATAACAAAACACAACAGATGGTGACCAAAATAGAGAAGATAACAAAGATCAGGATATTGGAAACAATAATCTGCATGAATTTCATGTTATAGTGAAATTATTTGGTACCAGAAAGGAGTTTACAGAATCGCAGCCAAATCGAATTATCAGAAGTTTTCCAAACTTAAAATAGAAAGCGTTTACTCGGATAAATCTCTTAAACTAAACATTTTCAATGTCCTCTTAGAAAAACTTTTATTTCAATTTTGTTCTACACCCTAAAGAAACTATGTTTCAAGCATCTTCCCACGATCCTGATGAATTAAGTTAAACAGATCCCGGCATCGGATTTATGCAACTCCTCGTAGGCTGATTTGTACGGCTTCGCGTTTATAAATCGTCACGTGATTTGTAGCTTGAAGAGGTTACAAAAAGGGGGGAAATGTTGCCCGGAACGGCCAAGGGTGAAAACTTCTCAAGAAGCCAACGTTATCTCTACGATGAGAAAGATCTGTTAATTTGTTGGCCGGATTCCTAGGGGCACAGCTCTCTCGTATCGATCCGACGCACTAGCTTGTAAATCTAATTAAATTCCTACGGTCGTCGACATAATTTTCATCCTCCAGGTCAGACAGATGGGTCAAAAAGAATATAAACGTCGACTTTAATTCTGTGTTTTATAATTCATCAACTTTCGTCCTTATTCCATGAACATATTACTGTTCTTCTTGTTTAGGTTTCGACGTTTAATAACGTTTAATAATTTGAACTTATGATACTGCTCTTAAAAATAAAATATTATATAAATATAAAATTATATATACAATTACAATAAAGTAAACAAATTAAATGGTCACGTATTTATTCCCAAATAATTTTTTCTTGTTTGTTTTAATTTTTTTAATTTTTTTTTCGATTCCGTTACAATATAGCACAATTTAATATATGAAAGGAGAATATAATTTCGAATCAACCGGTTTCGAAATTTATAGGTGGTGTGAAATATGACTGTATTTCTAATTTGGAGTCGCAATAAATAAAACGAATCAATTCGGCAACGATGTCAATAATAATTGTTAAAATTCAATAGAAATTAAATAAAATTCAAACGACAAACACGTCCAAAAAACCTAATTTAATTTTTACAGTTTTTAAATAATTGTCTGATCAATATCACAGCATAGGATTTATCATTTCATTTTATCATTTATGACTAGAGAAAGTATTTTAATTATTTTATTCGATTAAAAGTCTTAACTGTTCGCTTAAATTGAAACCCTTAAATACCATATATTTTTTTAAATTTTAATACACAACAGCAACCCAGTACAAATATTGTGGTTGGGATTGTATTTCTATTCAGTCATTCGTCAATATAAAAAATTTTGTTTAATTTTAGAACTTATTCATTCAAATTGTAAACGGTTTAAAAACTAGCACACGTTTGTACTGAGATTATGATAATAACTATAGATCAATCTGGCCTTGTGCCATGGTAATTTCTGAGCGAATTAATTTAATTTCACAAACTACGCTTATAAACGGTTCTCATCGTACGCCTGATTATATATAAGTTGGTAATGCCTTGTTTTTCATAGTCCCTTATGTTATAAACGATAGTACGCAATTCGCTATTAATAAAACGAAATTTTCTTTCGGATCGCTCTCACTTGAAAAGCTCAGTTTAGGATGAGAAAGTTTTGTTTTGTTGCGAATTTTTTCTTTAATTTATTGATTGGAAATGACACTCTGCTATGTTGTGAATACCACACACCTAGGGGGTGGGGGACAAAATCGGCAAATAATTATATCGATTAGCGGACCAGATAATAAAATGTTAGAGTATTAAAGTAAGATATGAATGTTATAAATGCAATGCTTTACTCGTAACTCGCACAGCGACATTAAAATTCTCTTAAAATGGAGTTCCGCAATTTTGAGTAGAGAACTCGGAATTACAACCCCCGGATTTCCGGAATCTTATGAATTTTATATGTAGAAATCTACTACTAAAAATTATTTGTTAAGAATTTCATCATGTGCTATTATTTTATCATAAAGTACAGTTTTATTTCAGTAGAGTTGACCTCCATTCCAATGGTCAACTCATTTGAGGATCCTTAAACTTCGGTCTTTACTTTTGCATTTCTTGAACTTGTTTTGTAAAAAGTTTCTCATGTGGGTCAGCTGGTGATGAGCTATACTTCCTGGTTTGATTTGTCAGACACGTTCGGGATAATGCCATCTTCAGGGGTTCCAAACGGATATAAATAAGCAAGCAGACTCAGTACTGTATAGTATACAATACCACTGTAACAAGGCAATATCAGAATGATCGGATAGGACCAAAATATATTACAGTGATATCTTCTATGTTTGCTGTCCAACTAAAGCAAAACTACTTACAATTTAATGATTTACACTTCACTATTCTCAAAAATTTTAAATACTCTGGTTCATTCGGGGTTTTTTTCCAACCTTCTGATGGTTGTAAAAGTGACCTGGCTGAAGCGAGACTTCTGTTTAGCGGCAAATCTTTGTGTTTCCATCGGAGAATCCTCAGAGATCTTAAGATCACTAAGTCCTAATTCTTTATGTACGAAGATGCATTGTCCATGTTATGTCATTATTCTGGAAGGTTTGAATAATTTTGGTATTGCTGTGTTAGGTATTTCCTCACAGATTAATACTATATGGCTACATGGTCTACAGGGCTTGCTCGAACAATAATGTTTTATTTGTAACACCACAGAAACAAGTAGACTCCAAAATTTCTTGACAAAGGCCCATGTACCTAGGCCAATCTTGGGGATTAAAACCGAAAATGGCCCACAGATGATACATGGCATTATAAGTCTTAAACTAACCATGGGATATTAACCTGGTAGACCGAGGATCAGCAAAAATAAGCTCCCCCAAAACAAACCTGTAATGGGGGGAGTCGGTGGCCGCAAGGTTCAATCTTTGACACGGCGCTTATCACCGTAAGGTGAACGTCCCGGGTTCGAATCTCCCTCTCCCTCTCCCTCCCCCTAGTAATCTTGTATTAATTAGACTGGACACATACAAAGACAAACATTTAGTTTTAGGAGGAACATAATATATTGAACAGGAGTAGGGATATAAAATATTATTTTTTTGGTTATTGTCTTAAAACATAATTAATATAACATGGAATAAAACATATCATAATACAATTTCTATCTCTTCTACCCACTAATAATCTTCGGACAAGTAGCTTTAGGCCAGTCGCCATTATCAGTGGTTGGTAAGGTTATGAACAGGGTGAGGCAAGACATCCTAACTTAATATGGTGATAAAGCGACTCCAACTGACAGAGGCCTGCCAAAGTGATGAGAAACGACACTCTCTTGATATGTGAAATTTTAATCATAAAGACTTTCAATAATAGTACAATTTATCAAACACTCGTCTTAGAATTGCAAACAGAAAAATCAGAAAAATCTTCTATCAGTAAAAACTGCTTGCAGCGCATAAGCACATAATCTTTAAAATACAACATCTTAAAACTTCCTAAAAAATTGGCCACAGCATAAATCTATCTGGTCTCCAATAAAAATGAAACAAATGTTTCTAAAGAGGGAAGGAAATATTATGTTATATTATGACCGCGAGATCAGATTGTTGCAAACGGGATGGAACTTTAGTGGGTCAGACCGCTCCTCGGAAAGTGACGCCACCCAACTCTGTTACGTATTTGAATATAAATACTTATTGATAACCCCACACCACATTTCCAATAAATAAAAAGCGAGTTTCGACTAATCTTTGATGTAAATTAAACTTTAAACTAATTGAAAACAAGGAGGGGCCAAGCCATTAATAACTCCCGCCCGATCCAACGAAAAAGACTTCATCAAATATCCCCGTCTCAGATAAGCTCTCGTCGCTTTTTTGGCCATTGAGCGAGGCTGATTTTTCATTAACTTCCCTTGGCAGGCAAAATAAATCTTAACCGATTAATGTCTCATTCCGCTAATTTAAATAAATTGCACTTTCATTTTCACTTAATGCAAACTAAATTCAAAAACCATACATTATTTTTATGTCATGAAAAGATAGTTTTTATTACTTGCTTTACACGTTACACTCCCCTAAAGCGATATTGCATCACGTTGAAATATTTATGCCAAAATGGTAATAAAATCATATGTACATGCGTGGGTGTTTTTAGTAGGGTATTTCTATCAAAAGGTACGTCCACATATACAATTAATTAGGCAGCAGACATAGTAACTAAAACTCGAAGCAGCATACGGGCAAATCTGTTTTATGGCATAAATTACATTAACGAAGATTTGGAATCTTGTGCAACTATGGTGCTCAGCAAATACTGGGAATATACCAGGCACGAGGTAATGAAAACGATTACCAGAAAAAATATGCCCTATGGAAGTAAGTAGTAATCCAACCCTGCCAAGCTAAAAGCTCTTAAGACCGTCTATATACGGAGATATTCAAAAGAAATTGTACTGGTAGTTACTAACTTTTTATACACTGATACGGTCGACACAAGAAGCTAGTCAAAAAAGATACAATATCACTAGTTTATTCAGTAAAATCATGGAAGAATCATAGTCCCTGTCTTTGATCGTTGACAGTTGATGAGTCAAGCGATGAAGCTGCTACTATAATTGTTACAAAAGAGGGTTTGGCGTTCATCTGTTTTCACAACTTCAAACTACGCTTTTTAATAATAGGGGTATTCGCGATGTTTGGCAGATAGTGTTAACTCGAATAGAGACAAGACCAGTAACATCATGAATGCCCCCTTCTTTTCTTAGCATGTTAAGTGTTAATTTTTCCGCAATAAGCCAAACCGAACCAAAAATAAAGCTATAACAAACAGCCCTTGAAGGCTTGTTTTTGAATGATTTGGTTTTCTTTTGTATTAAATTGTAAGATGCTAGAAGCTAATAAAAGAGGAAAATTTATCAACTCTTTCATTCCAAATGCTATTGGAAAGTACTAATAAATGACACGCTTCAATTCGTGCCGACGTCTAGCAGCCAACAACTTTACAGGATAGGGGATGTACCTATTATGAATGAAAGTCAGAAATTACCAAAAGCATGTATTGGTCCGATTTACATAATGCTTATTTAAGAATAAAAATGCGTGGTAGCAAAAAAAAAAAAAACACCTGATGGTTGCTTTAGCCATATTTGTTACCTCTGCCCTAATGGTTAACAATTTGACATTTTCGACCTAACATTGGCCCTGGCAATATTAACAAGCCGATTCTTACAATTCTACGTTATCATTTTTATTTATCTAACAGAACCTAACAGAGTTAACGGGGTTAACCCAAAGGTCGTGAATACACATATTGTATTTGAAAATCAGCCGAAATAGTGCAACTGCAGCAGCACAGTTCCCTGAAATTGATTACTAACGCGTTAGTAACGACGGCTAGTTGCCTTGTCTGCGATATCCATTCAGTTACAGTGAAACTGGCTGATTCCCGATCGGTTAGTAATTCGAGTCAGTAATCTACTACTTTTGAGTAGCTCTGAGATGCACGGCTCACAAAACTAACACTTTAAAAAAGAACTATCAAAAGAGACCAACGTCGACTACGACTAGAAGAGACAGATACAAAAGAACATTTTCAACGCTACTGATCGGCAACAGTTAGGAGCCTAGGAAAGGCAATATAGGCCCACATGGCATACCCCTCAGAAGAGAAGAGAATTCTATACTTCATAAATAATCGTAAATCTTCCAGGAAATCTCATTACGTGAGATCTGTAACAATAGATGAAAGCTTCAGTGCTAAGGGGAAGAGTCCAATTGGTACAACGAGCCAAGTTTTTATATACTAGAGATAGCACACTTCACACTGGTTAACACACCCGACACAAACGAAACAATAGTTTGTTATTGGTTACAAAAACATCTCTACTTCAGCACACAACGATCAACACAATTTGTATAAATATACCTAATATACCGAAAATTAACAGCTATAATAAATCAAAGGAAAGATTATTTTATTATGTAGTATATGGAATGAATTATCAAGTATTGTTATACTTGAACGTAAGTGTTCGATATTGACGACTCATGAACTGAAAATTTTTGAAATTTTAACCCTTTCTATTCAGGGTTGTAACGAAAAACAAATTGTACGTCCAAATGCATTGCATTTGTGAAACTAAGATTAAATTGCGAACAATATATAATATAAATTGGTCCATATATCTCTCCCCTGGATCTCTTAGCCGAGATCAGGCTATCTCGTTTTATTCATAACCCGTACTCCATTAATTCTTCGTGAACGCTTATAGGTCTTTACAGCACAACGTAATGGGAAATAAAATTGTATACATAACAATCTTCTATATTACATGTGTTGTAATTTCTAAGCCTTTAATCGATTAAAAATGGCGATATGTTGTCCGGGATAAAAGTTGACAATCGCACTGAAATTTTTGTATGTTTATACAAAACGATATGACTAATAACTATCGCAATTGACCTCACTTCTTTTTGGGAAAAATTTACGTTTCATAGGCTCAATTGACTTCTGATTTTTCTTTCATTTTCTAATAATTAAGTTGCTCAGTTGTTAGGTTCACATGTGCTCCCCACCAAGGACCGGCCCAAAAGGCAGTTAGAAAAAACTGGGTAGAGTGAGACAGAGAATGGTTGTTCCTTCTAATTATTTTTCCTGTCAAGAGCCAAATTCATTTTTGTTTTTCCTTTTCATTTTATTATTATTTTACACTCAAAGTAGTGAGAGAGAAGACCATATTTTAAGTTTAGTTTATTTATTTAAAAGAAAAAGAAAAAATCTTTTTTTATATTTTATTCGATTGGATTTTTATACAATTCCATTCGTTCTTTTCCTCACACAGTTTTACTATTTTAGTATTACATTAGCATACTACTTTACGTGGTTAATAGTTGGCTTTAGTATAATTTTTGTGTTTAAGCAGTTTTTAACAAACTTCCTTTGATTTTGGATATCATTTTATATTAGGACCTTCTCTGAATCCTACCGAGCAAAAATGTAATTCTAATAATTAGAAAAATCTGTTCTAGTCTTTTTGGGACAAATTTTTCAAAATCTATTTTTAAACAAATCTAATTCATTTTTCTACTAGGATTCTACTAGGTAACAAGAAAAGAATCACTCCTTTAGAAACGCCATTATCCCCCACCAGACCCCATTAAATGAGCCTGTTCACTGTGCCAGAAACGGCCTTTTATCACTACTGGTAACCAATATGAGCTGCTTCACCACCTTCCCCAGGGTGTGAAGCGTCGCTTGTTGGACCTTTTCAACAACAGATGGAAATCAGGTTCGTACCGCGATCTTTGGCTAGAGGCGGTCATCATACCTACCCTTAAAAAGGATAGGGACTCGATCTTGGCTTCGAGCTACAGACCGATTTCCCTGACAACCTGCTTGATTAAGATCAGGAGTCCAATTTAAATGGTCGGTTGACCTGGTACATTGAGACGAAGGGATTTTACAGCCAGTATCAAATGGGATTCCGTAGACATCGTTCTGCTGTAGATCATGGATGTCTTCTCGAAGGCGACATTCAGGACACACATTCCTCAACAGAGAGCACTCTCTGGCTGTGTTCTTCGACCTTGAGAAGGCGTATGATACGACGTGGAGATACGCGATACTACGGAAGTGTCACGATTTTGGTCTAAGAGGTCAGTTGCCGAGGTTTCTTTGAGAACCGCAGGTTCCGAGTCAATGTGGGAACCATGCTCTCAAGAGAACGGCATCCCCCAAGGTTGGATGATGAGCGTTGCGCTTTTCTTAGTAGAGGTGAACGACATTGCTGAGGGCATCCTGCCGAAGATAAAAAAGATGCTTTCTGTAGACGACCTCTGCTTCTACCATTCCAGTAAGGATTTGATGGTGGTCGGCGGCAGAGTGCGTCAGCGTTAGACGTTGTGGCTGCGAGAGCCGAGGAAACTGGCTTCTCCTTTCCCTCGTCGAAGATGGTGTGGTCCACATTTGTAGGCCCCCTCTCTGCTCTGCTTGCTGGGCGCGCCCCTATATGTGAAGACGGTACAGTTCCTTGGTCTCAATTTGATAAGAGGTTGAGATGGCTGCCACACATCGACGCCATCTAGGTCAGGAGCACAAAAGTCTCCTCTAAAGATATCTCTCTAGCAGTAAAGAACATGATAAAAGAAAGATGGCAGCGTCAGTGGGCCGAGAGGCTTTTGCGAGTCAAGAGCACGATTCATCGATGGCCGCCCGAGAACCTGAGCAGGAATTGTACTTACGCGATACAGACGCGGACTATACACGGAGACCATACACAGTTGACTCTTGAGCCAAACCCCGCGGAGGTGCTCCTTATTCAAAAGGTTGCTCGCTGTGTCCCACATACTGGAAACATGCTATGCCTTGGCTCCCTACAGGGAGCTTGAGGCGTGCTATCCAATCTGAAGATGGTAGTCGAGCACTGCAGCAGGTTTCAAAGTCCTCTTTACCATTTTTAGGGGAAATTGGTTTTTTTAGGTACGTAATATGTACTGTGCGTTGTGCGTCTAATGTTTTGTTTGAGTGCATGTATTTATTAGCGTGAATGATGAGGGATGAGGGTGAAATGTAACATCATCATCGCCCCTCGAAAGTAGAGAGCGTGTGTTTGGGGACGATTTCGGAATATTTATAAAATGGTTTTTAAAAAATAACATCTTATAGTGCAACTATAATAGATAACCTTGTAGTGTGGCTATAGTTCACTGTGCATACATAAAATTAAATTTTAAATACACTTTGTGTTAAAATTTATATCATTATAATTTTATCATTTTATCAAACAATTTATATTTTAGTCCAAAAAAGATAGATTAATGTAAAAAAAGTTTGAATTATTTTCTTAAATGTCACCAGAGGAATCCAGGTTAGAGGAGGTTTAACTTCGGCCTCCATGTAAGCCGTAAATCTCAGCGGGATCCTTTTATACTGTGAGCTTCAGCTCCTAATTACATTTAAATCAATATGCAAACCCTCCGTCCGGTAATTCTATAGCATCGTAAAAACGTTTTATGAACTGAACGTCACTTTTCTGACGGAGAGGTGGCCTTCAAAGGACCCCCACAAATACGTTCATTTGTTTCAGTGAACGAAGTACAACAAAGTTTAAAGTGGTGCATGAAGAAAAAGAAGAGCTGCGGATGAACCCCTGACTTGCAACCAAGGATGTTTTAATGCAAGTTAAACTTATTAGAAAGAAACTAGATTCTACAAACATTTATATCCAGTTTATAATAAACTTATTAGCTTCTTGGATTAAAAGAAAAAAAAACATATTCGATTTACTAATTTTGAACATAAATCATGTTGAGATTCGTGGTTTGACAAGAGATTCTGAAAATTACAAAAAGTAATTAGCCAAAGTTGGAAGAATAGAATCTATTGATTATTTTAATTATGTAATAAAGTGAAGTTTTTATTCCGCAGGGATGAGTCAAGTTTATTGCCATTCCAAGTTTTCATACCATTAAAAGATCCGCTCTTTTCTTGCTCAAACTGTCAAAAAGTTGACATTTTAAAAATTTAATTAATCTTTTAAAGCTTTTTGTCTTTTCTTATATTGAATTTTGTACCAAAGTTTTTTGCTTACTTACCGTACACTACTTTTGTTATTTTTTACTAGATGGCTTAAAGTCCAAATGGGGAATAAATTTATATAGATTCTCACCTAGGAAAAAAACCGATAATTTTACATTGGTGATAACAGAGCTTTATAATTAAGTATTTAATGCTTACTGGTACAGAAAATCTTTCTGTAAACGGCATATCTGTGAGTAATTACAGAACAACAAAAAAGCTTACTTGTCCTTTTTGATAAGAACTTTGAACAATCGTAAATCTTCTGAAAATACTAAACATTGTTCGATTACCTTTCCAGTGGTTTATTAAAATTTACAATAGGATATTAATTTATGATTGTATGAAATACCGGGAACATTTTTAAATAATGTTGTGAAAGCTTGAACGTCACGAATACAAATGAGAATCATACTTTGGACAATATGGACTTATTAGTCCTATATGACATGGACAATTACCTACTAATATCTGTTCATGGGAACATCCTGTATATCATGATTCAATACTATTTTCACTGTTACATTACAAAAAAAACATACAGAAGATCTTGCTGTCTGTCCCTTCACCACCACCTCTGCTGCTGGAACACCTTCTACCTTCTTTTCCACATGCTTCCTTAGAACTAGAAAATTTTAAAAACCAGTAAACCAAATTAAGAGGGCAATTATTAAAAAACACATCAAAAATGAAAAGAGGTGACCGGGAAGTGCAACCGGCAATTAATTTTTAACAACCATAAAAAAAATAAGGAAAATGGTTGTATTATTGTGTGTATGTATATACAGTTACTTGTCCGATTTCATAACGAGACTTCTTTTAAACAATACTTATCTCAATACTTAGGAATGTGTGGACTCAACAATTTCCTCTTCTTTCAATTGTTCCTTTTAGATAAGCTTGTTATTCCAGGTCAGTTACAGGACAGTTGACGAGTAAAGATCCAAATATTTATTTGTTATAGAATACTCTGTACGGTGAATGGAAATGTTGTTCTCTGTAACCATTGTGTTTTATCTTGTAATAAAGATTCTTTTTTAAACAGTCTTTCGTCTAACTCTCGCACAAAACTATATATATATATCCGGAGGACTGATGGTGTGGGGTAATGATTGCAGCTAATCCTTTTTATACGGGCAAGTCCTCTTAGTTCTGAGACCTGACGGGCGCTATTTAAATTCTGAATATCATTTTAAACAACCTTAATAGGTTTATGCCAGCATCAATTTGGTTAATTACAGCAGTAATAAACAAAGGCAAACTGTCATTTTTCTGGAACCCGTTTCTTGATCAGGGCCCCCCAGAAAAGCGCAATTTCGTTAATGGGCCGTTGAGCAATTTTCGAGCGTGGGTCTGGCATGTGTGGTCAGTGACAGTCTGAAATTAATTAGAACCAAAAAGCGGGCTTTTTCCGTTGGGTTTTGGACGTTTTTCACGATTTTCAACTTTTCAGAAGAACATTTTTAAAAATCTGTAAAAAGTACACTGTGTCCTATTTCTCCTAATAACATATGAAGATCGTTAAAACAAAATTTCACAAAAAACAGAGCGTTTATTGCTTCCAAATCCTATGGACAACCTATAAAATCTCAAAATGTCACACCCTCTTAATAAAAAAATTAATATTCTTGACCTTTGTGAAACAGGAATTAATAATAAACACTGGATGCTATATTTAAAACTAATTAAATCTACGTAAACAATGCGATACTAATAAAAAATATTGTAGAAGAAACAATAAATTCAAATATAAATGAAACGGTTGTCATAGTTATTACTTTGTCTAATTAAATATATTTTGTAAATTACTTAACTGCTTCCCTAAAATTGACCATATAAGCTAACCTCGGCACATATGCACACACACACACGTACAAAAAGGAGCTTATGACTTCTCGCCACTTGACATTCCTACCTACATACGTACGTAAAGGGTGACTAGGTCAACTATCGTTTATAGAGTCGTTTTATTTTTATCGTCCATTTTATTCAGAAATTAATAATCTCTTGTGCAAAAAAAGAAAATAACACACTTTTGGCAATTGTTCAATGATAGTTTTACATTTATGTGTGCAACGGTTCATCGGCAAATATCAAGCAAGCGGCTTATTAAAACTATTCCTATTTATCATTATACTATAATTGGCTGTTTGAGGTCGAGATGTCCTAATAGCTGGCTTGAAAAAATAGAGGCGAAGGGAAAACAATGCGTTCCGAATCTGAGAAGATGACTGGTCTTCGGCTGTATAGCGGCCATTCATTATGCAAACCATCTTCTGACTCGTGACCCACCACACAATGCAATACTCCCATTTCATACTTACGACATATTTAACTCTTTAATGTTTTCCTTCGTTTCGAAAAAGATATTGCGTCTCTGGAGATAGGAGAGGATAGAACTTTTCAAATTTTACACAACAGTTTTTCGTTCAACTTAATCTGCTTGTATTATTTTGTTTATTACAGAATAATAATCACTTCGGCTTATCGCCCATTCGATTCGTAAATAATGGTCATTCTCTAAGGCAAGGAGTAATGAGACAGATGTTGAACTTATTAATTTTGCTGTTGTTTTTGGCCTAAAAAACAAAATATTGGGCGGTGTGTCTAATAAACGGGATAAAATGTTATACAAAATGTCCTACAAAAGAAAAATTAATTCGTTGAATAATTTATGTTTCAAGATTTCACAGAGTCAGGCATTAGGATTTTAAAACACAGATAAATGGTAAGACTTCGAAACAACTAGTCACACTTCTAGTGACATTCAGAGTTAAACAGGAAGTATACTAAATCTGACTTTATATCATGGATCCTATATTGTATCAATCATAATATATAACATCAGTAATATTCCTGTATAATACCGACGTAAAAAAGAAAAAACCATAAAAGATGTAAAATTGAAAATTGATAAGCAAAGGAAGAACATCGGTATCTGAACAAGGGAACCATACATCTAAAGCCATAGTATACAAAAAAAACATAAAATGAGACTACACTAACATCCCAACTAAGAAGCCATACCACTAGATCAAAAGGTAAGCAAGAAAATAAAAAAAATGTACACATGCATCTCTTGGATTAAAACGTATGCAAGGAAGTGGAAACAAAATTAAGCTAGTGCCACAATGAGAATGCATCCATCTAGGCCCAAACGACTAATGAAGAACGAAACGGCAATACTCCAGTATCTTAACAGAAAGCAATCTAAGGGGATTAAGAATTACGCAATGAAGCGAAGCACCTATTACAGTGCTGGTTGCATTCCTGCCAGTATGCTGAGGAAGAAGCCATCTAACCAGACCAAACGTAAGCAAGGAAACAAAAAACAAGGGTACACGAGCATCCTAGCGAAGAACGTTAGGAGAGAGAGAGAGAGAGAGATAGATAGATAGAGAGAGAGAGAGAGAGAGAGAGAGAGCATAAAAAAGGCAAGGGAAAAATCTATCATAACACAAAATATCACTTCATTTATGTTCCCAACGAAAATAACGTCCAGACACATGAAAAGGTACCCAAGGTTACAGGAACATGCGGAATGAAGAAGCTCTCGAACTAGATCCGAATGCATGCAAAAAAGCAAAGGCAAGGTTATAAGAATATCCCGACTCAGATAGCAAGATACAAGCCTTCTCGAAGAAACATCTAACGAGCCTTCAGAAGGATCCTAACAAAAAGCATTCTATGATAAACAGCTAGCTAAAGATGCAAACCAAGATGAAACCACGATGTCATCCAGATCACCATTGAAGAATAAATAACACTAGAAGGGAATCACAAAAGGTTGCCAGCAAACAGTTAATGGATGCGGGTACTCTCAATGCCACGCAGTTGCCCGTATAGGGACTGAAACAGGTGGAATCGCTGTATGGCAATATTGCACCGTCTCCCTATATGGAGAACCCACAACCGTTGGCCTCGTTCCTGGAACACCTCCAAAAATACGAAAATACATCCCGCTAGATTACAGATTACGCAACAAAAGAGAAAAGACTTGAGGGCACCCATTTTAGAAACTAGACCATACGTTACAGTAGAGAGAAAACAAAGAATGCAACTAAAAGTTCTATCCAGTTCTGTCTTAAGGTAAGCATAAAACAGGACTGCACAAGCATCCAAACGACAATGGCATCCAGATACATCAAAAGGTAAGCATGGAAGCAAACCCAAGGTTAAAGAAACATCTCAACTAACGAGCCATCTAGGTAGATCCAAATGTATGAGAAGACAAGGTTACAATGTTCTAGTTAAGATCTACATGTACGCAAGGAAGTACAGAACGAGGCCCACGAGCTTCCAAACGAAGAATCTGTGGGAAATCAAAATAGGCAAACAAGCCAAACCTGTTAGGGAGGATCTATCACAACGAAAAATGTATCTATTTATGCTACTACGACTGTATCCAATTTCACGCAAAGAATAAAACTATGACTACTGGAGTAACCCAACATATATGCAACCGATGTTCATGTTGTTATGAAAAATAAAAACTTACAAGTGCAACACAGCAAAGACCATGCGAGCATGAAAGATGACAGAAAGTAAAACCACTAAATCTTATACAATCATTATGTAGCACTGCCCCTTTCTTTAACACTACAAACAAGCTATAGCAGACAGGCTTTCTGCTCACGTTGACCTTCCGCTTGGTTTACCTCAAATCATTTGAAGTCTAGAGGGTAGTGCCTTCACCATTCTCGTACCCTCAAGACGAGTATCTTACACTAGATAGATCACACAGTATACGAGAACCCAAAACTAAGACTGCCCCGAACAACCCGATTGTCATCAAGGAAAATCCAAAGGTACGCAAGAAAGCACTGAACTAGGACCCAAGATTATCCTAAAGGCGATGCTATATGAATCTTTAGATCCAAAAAATACACAAGAAAAAAAATTCAAAAGTATATAAACCAGGAAATCAATGAAAGATCCAAAGATGGAAGTGAAATTAACACTATCTAAGCAACTCAACAAAGATTATATACCTAAAACAAAAAATACGCAAGCGCATGACCAAACTACAGGAACTTCCCAACTTGGAAGGTCGCAGCATGCAGTGAAACACTAGAGTAAACGAGCATCCCAGCAAAGATCCATCCAAGCCATCCTGGTAAGCAAGGAAGTACACAAAAATAAGAAGCAAAACCTAGAAGCAATCCAATTATAAAATCTGTACCTTTTGAGGCGTCCAAGAAGTCCAACTCATTTAAACTATTTTAGTGCACTTTGTTGATGAAATAAGCACTTAATATTAATTTCTTTCTATTTATGAACATTTATAAGTAAGGATAATATGAATAAATAGTAATAGGATCGATACGATACACAACAACAAAATTCTATGAAGAGGTGTTACAGTGAACTTTCAGCTCGAAGTTGTCAGCATATTACTCTAAACGCGATTTTGCCTTAACAAGTTGTGACATTGTGGATTAGAGTTTTAATTGTAACATAAAATTTTATTAAGAACCAAATTTTCTGCGGAACGGAACGTGAGAGGACGTGTGCAACGTTATTCTGTGAAATTCAAAAGTCCAGTCTAGAGCATGCTACTACAAGTCACGATTTAACACATTTCGTATTACATAGTGGAAACCACATTCTTTTCTCCTCGAGAACAGCCGCGTTTCCAAAAGGCGTGCATAGCTTCGAAAAAGCCAGTTACTTAAGCGCCTGAGGTCATCCCATCACTTAGAAATGTATAAATACGCCCGATTTGGACGTGAAAATGGCCTCGCTAAAATCGCCCAACATCTCGTTTAACATAATGAGATTTAGCTCGATTATTATGTCTTCGCTTTAACTTTCTTAAATTGTTAGAAATAAGTAGGGGTTTAGTACGCGACTATTATAGGCATGTCAAAATTGGTCAATTTCAAAGATTTTTCACTTCTATTTTGTACAACCAAAATAAACTTAAAATTCAGTATGGCTATTTCATATTATATTTATACACATAGGGTGTTCGGCTACTCGTTAAGTTTTGTTATCGTTGTTTATTTGAAGGCAGGTCGTGATATCTTAAAAAATAAAAAAAAGTGATAGAAGTAAAAAGTGAAAAAGTGAGTGAATAACATCGAAACTGCTGAGATTCGGTCCATTGTTAATTAGGACTTTTTGATTCCATTTTAAATGGAGAATCTAGTAGTAGAGTATCACCAGTAGCCGAACATCCTATATACATGCTTTAATATCGATTAAATCATTTCTCGATCAATAGAATTTCTGAAACTTAAGATAACTACTGACTGAAATTTATATTCCATCCTTCTTACAGATCTCTTTAATTTGATCTATCAATAATTCTCCCAACAAGGGAAAATTCGTGATCTCATATTTTCTAGTGTAATACTGTGGACCTGACTATCTCCACATAACCCCTTACACCTAACTACACGGAGAATACAGCAGTTTATCTCCTAATGTTAAGCTCTGTGAATGACCTTGCACAATGGGACAAATATTGGTTTATTGAACAATTTCTATTACTAAGCTAGCACAACTAAGTGGCTTTGTATCAGTTCCAAAAATTTCCCTGATATCTTTCAAGTTCGGGCTTTTTCTCTTCAAAGAGAAAGAACCCCTAGGACATTTCGTGTCTTCATCCCACCTCTAATATGCAGGAGCATCTTAAGCTCATCAGAGTGAAATATGAAAGTGAACGAGTAAAAATTCTCCCAAATTAGGCTCAGGTAAGCAGTCTTACTAATGTCGATAATTTAATGTAAAGAACTGCTAACTAGCAATGAAACCCTATATAGTCGGCAAGGACAAGTTCCAAGATTTTATGAATCGAAGTCAACTGTCAATGAAATACATGACAAACAATAAAAAACATTACTTCTGCTTAATTTGGATAATTAGTGCAGAGCTATGGGGTACCCCACGTCATGTAATATCAAATTTATTCAAGCTCTAATCAAAATCCTTGAGAAAACTTCTTCAAACACATCAATGTATCTCTAACCAAACTACCCCCGACGATCTTAGCATTCCCTTCGTTAAAGAATTGATTCGTTCTAGCTTCCTCAAGTTCTCCAATCTTTCAGCTCTCTAAGTACACACTACCTCCCATCCGAAGAATCCTTCAGGTCGCCTCAATCGACGGTGTCTCGAGACCTTAATTCGTCCTTAATCCGACAATCAATAATAATTGAGGGCCAGCGTTGATTTTGATAGCATAAGTAACTATTTGTGGTATTTTATATTCATGTGTATGATGCATATAAATATTCCTTTTTTTAATCGACAATTTGATTAAATTTGCAAACTGTACTAGCCATAAATAAACTATCACACATTTTCAGAATGTTCTTCTTAATTTTTGGTAAAACTTCACTTGCATGGCCAGATGTTTAATTCCGTGTGGATTGGGGGCTGCGGGCTGGCTACCAGCGGGTAAAGATCGGTTCTAGATTTGGGGATTTGTATTCTGTAGACAAATTAAATCAAGTATAAAAAAATTCATAAAAATTTGTTAAAAACATAAATAAAAAATCATTTGTCAAATAGCATGTTTTTAAACGTGCAGATGAAGATCTAGATGTAATTTTTCTAGTGTATGGTATACTACGCCCTTTAAGAGCTATTGTATCCCACGTTATCTGCCTAAAGCACACCGGTGAGTCCTATTTCATCAAGAAACTTGATTAGTAGGACCTGTTTTAGTGATATAAGTTCTTCTATGGTCACATTATTCAT
Organism: Cimex hemipterus; assembly: GCA_039619505.1. Classification (NCBI taxonomy): domain Eukaryota; kingdom Metazoa; phylum Arthropoda; class Insecta; order Hemiptera; family Cimicidae; genus Cimex; species Cimex hemipterus. The sequence goes on along the minus strand of CM077099.1, from coordinate 393,008 downwards.
CATAAAATATTTCCTCTTGCGGGCTAATGTAGCTCTGCAGTTTATTAGTAAATGTGTTGGTGTCTCTTCTGCCCCCTTGCAGAATCTTCATGTGACGTCTTCGATTGTTCCAATTTTCTTTAGGTGTCCATTTAATCTGCAGCGTCTTGTTAGGATTCGCAGTTTGTTCCTATTTCCTTTGGCACACTGTGATTTCTTTTTTGCCAAAATTGGTTAGAAGATTCTTGGATTGTCTATCTCCAATGAGTGAATTCCATTGTTCTTTCATTTACTTTTTGTCCTTCTGTCTGAGATATTAGTTAATAGTGTGGATTCCTATGCCACAGAAGGGTCCAGGTTTTCTCGTTGCCTTCTACTCCTATGTTTCCTGAGACCCAGCAGAAGCTTACTGTATTCTGCTTACCTAATGTGTTTAATTTGTTTTTTTAGTTCATCACCATTCTTGAACTAATGATACCTAAGCTTAGTGCTTTGATGGCTGCTTGACTATCTGGCATAATAGCTATATTCTTGTGTTTGTCCTTTACTTAGATTGAATTGGATTCACCTTTCAATTCGTGAATCTCAGTTTGGAAGATACTGGTGTTTTCCCATGGGTTCTGAGTATTAGTTTCCAGGTCCAAATACTCCTGCCCTCGTACCTTCTTGTGTTCTAGATCTATCTGTGTACCAGAGGATGGTGCCATTTTTAAAGGAGTTGCTCCCCTTGCTTTCCCATTCCTTTTTGGTACCCTGATGTATTCGGAATTTTTGGTTAAATTCAAACATCCAGTTCATGTCATCTCTTGGAGCCATGAGTAATGGATGGTCTTTGGTTTGTTTCTGTCTCTCCATTTCAGTTTTATTCCTGTTGGAGGTTTCTCTCTAATAAAGTTGTTAAATAAACAATAAATTGTACAATTATAAGTAAAACATTTTTATTGTTTGACTCTTTGTCACCAGGATTCCAAAACATTAAAAATGTCATTAAAAATACTAAGGACCACTTATAGGAGTTTCAACAGGTCGATTAACCTAATGTGCAATGTTGACGTCAGGTTTGATGATTTGAAGCCCCGGGCGGTGGGTCACTCCTACACTGTAATTGGCCACCTGTATACACATTAACATAAATTATACAGACTGGACCACAAACTGTACACGTACTATCATTTTTTTTTTTTTTTTTGATAAATACATGCACAATTCTGTTCAATTTAATTTCAACATTGTGCCAATTATGGCAAAAGCAATATTCCAATTTAGTGTGTATGTTGTCTGATTGTTAATTGTGAAAACCTTTAACAAACACACGTAACTCAATCCTTAAGTGTAGAGATTAGTGACCGTTAATAGATAATTGTTACGATATCGTGAGATGCGGTCTGGTGTGATATAGGTATCAGAAAAACATTTTCTTTATCGTGCCAACGTTTCGATCTTTTATTGACATCATCTTCAGGGCCTGGGATTTACAAACATAGTTTTGCATTTAGAAAATACATATAGGACGTGGAAAAGGTGATAAACACAGCATCAATTACAGATCAGATACATGAAAACTCATCGCAGCTACGCCAACATCATTAATCAAATTCAATACAGATAACATACATATATCGTTACAATACATTCCACACATCACATATTTTTCGCATAGTCCAATTGTCCAACAATCTTGCTTTCCTTTTCCCATTTATCCCTTTCTATATAATCCTGAAAGAATAATCTACCAACACATAGTTTCCCTTTGTTGGCTCTTTTCACCTCAAAGAAGCCGACGAATTATACAAAATTGTCTCTTCTATACCGACTTCCTTCCCCATCCCTTCAAAATCCAACATATATAAACGTTAAACAACAAAATCTCACTGGCACTCTCAACGACTCGCAAGAATGGCACAATTACACAGAAGACAAACACTTTGAGTGAGTAGAAATACTTTGATAGAATATAAAATATATTTTGAATTGTATAAATTCAATTTTCCACATCCTATATGTATTTTCTAAAAGGAAACTGTTTGTAAATCCCAGGCCCTGAAGAAATTCAATGAAAAATCGAAACATTGACACGATAAAGAAAATGTTTTTCTGATACCTATGTCACACCAGATCGCATTTCACGATATCTGAATAATCAATCCTTATGTTGTTTAATATTAAGAAATGTATTCGTATGATTACGTATTAGACCCGATGATGAAAATTCAATCTAAGACAAAAATGAACGAAGAGGCTAACAATACTAGCATTATTTTGGGTTAATAGAAATGGTGAATGATGGAGTGAGTACGGTGTTCAATCCTTTTACAAGAAAAAAATAGTTCCTACTCACAGTAAATGGGTAAAAAAAGGATTATTTCGGATTTTCTAATATTATCATTAGTAAATTACAAATGAAACCTAGAACAACAAAAATACGTCCATTTAAAATAACACTATCCATAAAAAAATTTACTCATTGTGGTCAAATATGTACGTATTTATTTGGAAAAACATCAAAATGTGTTGTTACAAACATCTGTGGTGATAAAATAAAAGTGGAAACGAAAACAAAATATAATTAGCACAATTTCATACCTATATTATTTAAGCCTCTAATATAAAATAGTAAACAAAAAACTTACTAAACACAAATATTTGTTTTTTTATTTACAATTTATTACAGTTACCTTTAATACGAATCACATACAAAAATATAGAAGTTTTATTATAATTGTTTTAAATAAAATTATGCACGTTTCGATTTATTTGCCAATTGATAAATAAATAATGCATAAATAAAAAAGATAACACTTAGAGATCAAGCGGTAAGTTACGTTTTTTCCTTCTTGTATATGTTATGTATGTAATTCTGTAATAATAAATAATAATGTAGTAATATACTATACAGGGTGAATTGCTACTCGTGCTACAAACTTCTCCAGTAGATTCTTCATCCTAAAATGAACAAAAAAGTTCATATTGTCCATGGTCCGATTCTCAACCATTTCAGAGTAATTTCGCTTTTTATCGATTTTGAAAAATATCACGTCCTGGGGTCGGAAAATCGTGATATCTTTTAATCTAAACATTTCTCTGAAAATCTAATAGCACCGTTGAAATCCCCGTTAATTTTTCAATAAGAAGATGAAGGTGGCAAAATGTTTGGGCTAATTTTTGGTGTTTTATTTCAGCCAGAACTACAAAATAAGTGGAAAATTGTGTAAATCGGAAAGTGTATAAAGTAATCCAGAGTTTCTAATTTTAGTCTCAGAAGGCAGCAAATTTGAGGAAAACTACCTGATTTAATAACGCTTCCAACGCACTCGTCATTTTCTTATTTAGTGGTTGTGAGACCAAGATATTGATGACAAAAAAAGAAAAACTGTAAAAACCACAAAAAGTTTTTTCACTTTGTTTTTCTCTCAAAATCATAATTCCATTGAAATTTTTTAATTTAATTTAATGCCCATTTAGTATGTAATGCTTAAGAAGGATCTCCCAGTTCAAGGTGTGTGAAATTTCGAAAAAGGAAAAACTATATCCCTACCACGTTCAAAAGATTCAAGTATTGCATACTGGTGACAATTATCGTAGGAAGGAATTTTGTTGTTGGCTTGTACAATCTGACACTTCTTTCATCGAATTTTGTGGTCAGATGAATCAAATTTCACCCGAGACGGAGTATTTAACACCCATAATCTGCACCAATACTCCCATCAAAACCCACATGCAAGTCGTCAGCAACATTCCCAAAGACGTTTTTCAATCAATGTTTGGGCGGGAGTTATTGGAAATGTCCTCATCGGTCCCTACTTAGATTTTCCGGCAAGATTAACTGGCCCAATTTATTTAAATTTTATCCAAAACATGCTGCCCACCTTGCTGGAGGACCTTCCTTTACAATTGAGACGAAACATAATTTTTCAGCACGATGGTGCGCCTCCACATTCCTCTAGATTAGTTCAGGCGTATTTGAATCGAACATTCGAAACATGGATCGGCCGTGGTGGGACAGTTCCATGGCCACCAAGATCTCCTGATCTTAACCCCATGGATTACTTCGTCTGGGGATATCTCAAGGAACTAGTCTATCGCACTGAAGTGACAAACGTCGACGATTTGAGAGCAAGGATCTTCACCGCTGCTGAAAAACTTAGACGTGTTCTCAGTTTTGGTGTGACAGTTGGAAGTATGAGAAAACGGGCACGTTTGTGTATTTCGGAGAACGGTTTTCAATTTGAACAAAAACTAAAATGAATAAAAATAAATGAATTTTAAAAATTATTGGTGAGTTTCTATGTTTTTTCCAATCTAAAAAGTTGAACTCTCAAACATTAGCAATCCTTGAACCACCATTTTTTCTCTTTTTGTCATCAACATCTTGGTCTCACAACCACTAAATAAGAAAATGACGAGTGCGTTGGAAGCGTTATTAAATCAGGTAGTTTTCCGCAAATTTGCTGCCTTCTGAGACTAAAATTAGAAACTCTGGATTACTTTATACACTTTCCGATTTACACAATTTTCCATTCTTTTTGTAGTTCCGGCTGAAATAAACCACAAAAAATTAGCCCAAACATTTTACCACCGTCATCTTCTCATTGAAAAATTAACGGGAATTTCAACGGTGCTATTAGATTTTCAGAGAAATGTTTAGATTAAAAGATATCACGATTTTCCGACCCCAGGACGTGATATCTTTCAAAATCGATAAAAAGCGAAATTACTCTGAAATGGTTGAGAATCGGACCATGGTCAATATGAACTTTTTTGTTCATTTTAGGGTCAAGAATCTACTGGTGAAGTTTGTAGCACGAGTAGCAAGTCACCCTGTATATGTACAGGATACCTTGATAAAAATTTGAATTAAATCGAAACGTCGGCAAAGATTCGAAGTCGTTTTCTTTCCAAAACAACCATTGACCGATACTCCCATCACAACCGACACAACAATTAACAATCCATTATAATTCTAATCCATTATATTTTTTGCGGTTCTATTAGGTTGTCCGGAAAATAATGCAGGATTTTAAGTTTTCATTAAAAAAAAATCTATATAAAATATTCTGTTTACGTTTACAGGATTACTCATTTGTATGAATGTCAACACTTATTAATCCTCTTCCAAATGATATTGTTTGTTTACCTCTGTAGCATTCCGCTACTTGGAAATAATTCAGTCATCCTTATAATGTCAAAGCGAGAATTTCGTACGATTTTCTTTTACGAGTTTAAACTCGGCCGAAGCGGAGCCCAAACGGCTAGAAACATTAACCAAGTCTGGGGCGAGGGTTGTGTTAATGAGTGCACTGTGCAAAGGTGGTTTAAAAAATTTCGGGAGGGAGATTTCAGCCTTGAAGATGAAGAAGGTCGTGGAAGGCCTTCCTCTCTTAATGATGATGTTCTGCGATCAGTGGTGGATGAAAACCCCAAAACAACTGTTCGAGAACTTGCAGAGCAACTCAAAGTCAGTAAAACGACCTCAAGGCGATTGGAAAAGTGAAAAAACTCGAAAATTGGGTTCCACACTCATTAAACGATCGCCAAAAAAATCAGCGCTTTGATGTTTGTGCATCACTTCTTTGTCGAAAGAAAAATGACCTCACCCACCCTACTCTCCGGACCTCTCGCCTACTGACTACCATTGTTTTAGACACCTGGACCACTACTTACAACACATAATATTCAAAAATCAAACGGAACTGGAAAATGCATTTATTGACTTTATCAATTCTAAAAATTCTGAATTCTACTCAGACGGAATTAATAAGTTACCAACACGTTGGGAGAAATGTATTGAGAGTATGGGAAATTATTTTCATTAAAGAACATTGCTTTAAAGTAACTAGTTTCTTTTTTTTGTTTAATACCAAAATCCTGCATTATTTTCCGGACAACCCAATAGATAGGAAAAAAGTATGAATTGAGACCCCCCCTTCATCTTTTGTTTTTTGTTCATTTAGGTAGATTTTTTTTCGACCTCGATTCAGCATAAGTCCAATTCAAATACTTAATTTTAAATGAAAACCCCCATTTTTCACATTTTTCTTTGAAATTAGAAATTTTTTATCGAGAAAAATGAGCAGTAAGTCATTAAAATCGGTTCAATAGAACCGGAGATATTGTTTTGGGGTGTGAAAGCTTTCCTGCCAAATACCACAGATGTCTTATTTATATAGTTTTCTCGACTAATACCTGATTTTACCCAAGATTCAATCATCGAAATACATTGGTTGCAGTCCACACCCCCCCCTTTTTTCTAAACCAGGAAAACCAAATGAAAATTTCAGCCATATGAATTTTCTGTTGACGGGAGAGCCCTTGTCGTGGCAAGGCGAACAAACGGAGCAAACCAACTAATCCCATTCTATTATGCATTTTCATCGCTGAGTGTCATTCACATAAGAAAGGACTTGTCCCAACAAGATCTGGAAACAAAAAATAGACAGTGTGTAGGAGAATAAATTTGAATCGTAGATCCGTCGGTCACTTTATGGGAGGTTATAATAAGTAAGTGCTTATGTATGAAGTATAAAGAGCGTGTGTTTAAAATGAAAAAGTCTTTACGGTTTTTTTATCCGATCAAGTGTTAACTCCTACATTCCTTTGATTTGCTATTTTATACCCGGATAGCAATAGTAAAATTGTTAACTCTCTTGCCGCTGGATCTGCAATTAAGGTATTTCGGTGAATGAGCCATGGCTAAGATCAGTTATTGGTCGAGAAAACGATACAAAATACGAAATTTATGGGATTTAGCAGAAAATGTAGTAAGTTTTTAGACTTTTCTCTCTACTTTGGCTGTTTTTCCAGTCCTCTTCAAAATGTTTGCAGTAGAAGTCAAAATAAAGTTGGTTTCAACGTAATGCACTAGAACAGCATTCCGGCTATTTTCAGAAAATCATATCTGCGGTTTTATCGGACCGATTTTAATAACTTACTGCTCATTTTTCTCGCCAGAAAATCTAGTTTTAAATAAAAATTGGGGTTCTAATTTAAAATTAAGAATTTGAATTCGACTTATGTCGAATGGAGGTCGAAAAAATAAATAGACCTTGCATAAAATAAAATATATGAAAAATGAAGGGGAATCTCAATTCATACTTGTTCCTATCTAGAACCACAAAATAAAATAAATGGGGGTCGGCGCATTAGCTTGGACAGCCTGTACATGAGAATCCAACGTTATTCCAATCTTTATTAGGTTTCGTGGCCCCTTGGCTAATAAATTATTTTCAATTAATTAATGGCAAAAAGGCGGAACAATTCAAAAGTTGCGGATGAGATAGGAATTAACTTACTTTTTAATTCTAAGCTTCTAACACCTGTCTAATATTTTTCGGGCCAGTATTTCATTAAAATATGTAACCACACGTTCTTATTAGAGAAAAAAAAGTTTATCACCTATTTTAGATTTAATCTCTACTCTTGATCTTGTGTCTCCAACTTGATAGTTGATCAATCTCAAAGGCGTTATTGTACAGCTGTAAAGAAAATTAAGTTATTCACTAGTACAAATTGGGTGAACACCTATAATTACCATAATGATTTTAATGTTGTACAGTTCTGTAATAATTAATTCTGTAACACAAGCATTGAACGCACAATTAATTAGCACAAAATTTAAAATTGTGCTTTTGGTTTCGCTTGGTTCCGCTCATTACGAGACAATTAGCTGACCTAATTTTAAAAATAATTTGATTAAATATAAATTCCCACGTAATTATTTATTCAATTATAAGTAATTAAGACAAAACCGTTTTGTCGTCGAACGCATAATCAGGTTCTTGTGATTTAAATTGTTGGCTCTGGTTTATGTACAGTACTTTCCTAGTTCATGTCGTCATTTTAATTGAACTTTGAAAATTAGAATTTTTCATCAGGTTTTAAAAGCTTAAAATGTTCTGACAAATGACATTGTAGGTACAGGACAAAATAGGTACGGTAAGGAACTATTTAATCTCTAATTAAACTATAGAAACTAGACGACTTTCTATAAAACTCTAAGCTTACAAAACAACAACCAGTCTTACACAGATTTAAAACCACTGATTAATGCTGTACAGATCTAACATTGATTAATGCTGTACAGCTTTACCAATCACAACGCCTTAAGTGCTTTGCCTTTCCCGACTCGCCTTGCACCTTGTCGGGATAATTATCCGAAATCAAAGGGATTAAGACAACATGAATAGTGTAATTAAATTTCAGCTCAAGGGTTAGGAAGCAATATTGTATGTTATTTTTACGTATTAATGAATTATTTATGACAATCAGTCGACGGTCCAAGATAGCGCTGGATTACTTTTTTTCTTCGAAATTACATTTTTAACTGCTTAATCGTTCCCTATCGGTCCCTAATACATCGAAGGTTATTTTGGGTTGTAAATTATGTTCCTAGTGTTTTTCTAAAATTCGATTTTATCACTGTTGAGTTTTGAATTTATTCATTATGATTCACACACTAAAATGGAAATAGTTGTTTATTATTTGTCGGTTTTCAGCTTACTGCGCGCTTTTTACTATGTGCTTCTCCAATTGAGTAAAACTTCATATCCTTTAAGGTCACAACTCAAAAACTGACGTTCTTGGAGAAGGAAATGCAAAATTGCATGATACATGGCAACAAATAGTGTAAAATGGTTCAATATATTGTTAATTAATTTTGCTTACAAAGCCCTGAAATTTTCATTTAATTGAACTTGAAAAACCGCTGGGAACCTATTGTAGGACATGTTTCAAAAAAGGATTTAATCTTTTTACATGTTTTTTGGTAATACAATTTATACACCTTTGTAAATGGCGAAAAATTAACGATTATTTGGATTACGTATTACATTACGTAATACAACTTACTAATTTAAATTTATTTAAAATACTTGGATCTTTTTTTAAAACGAAAAGGAACGGACTGCAGAGAAGATAATTATTAAAGCTGTAGTTTTGCGGAATATTACCTGAAATTCATAGCTTTTTCACCATTGACTCGCCTCACCCTGACCGCCTAAACTACAATCATAAATCTGGTAAGACCAGCATGATTTGTTGATTATAATAAAAATAAGATACAAGAATACATCAAACATTTCCGATAAATCGTCGTAGAAAGGAAAACTGCTGTTCTCTTTCTAAGCGGTCGGTACGAGTCGATATCTTTTGAGACTTATTTGGAAGCACTTTGATACTTCATCTGCGATCCGGAATCCACAAACATGGAAAGTTCTGCAATCTCGGCGATAAATTTCAGACCTCTTTTAACTTTTAAATATCCCTTAACACAGGAATTTACATCGGCATTTATTAATGGATAGTAAAAGGATTGTAGAAGTGTGGTAGAACAAAAAAAAACATATAAATAATTCGGCCAGAGTATTTTTATCTTCCTCTCCGAGAACCCCACTCGATAGCATTAAAAAGTCGGTTACGAAACTGAAACATTTTTCTTTCTTTACATAAAAAATTATTTAACTTAAAAATTGTTACTGATGTTAAGTAATATTTTTCATTACCTGCGACATTATTATGAATATTATCCATCAATCGGAATATTTCAGTTTTAATATTCAGAAGTTTTATTTTCCAGTTGGTATTTATAGATTTAGCGGTCACGTCCTTCTTCCCCAAAAAACCTTTGCCACTCAACTGACAATGAGTTGGTGTTTAAGATGTATCCTTCAAAATCCAACGCGTTTTCTTCTTTCGTCGTTGAGAAATAATATTTTGCAATATTCTAACAGTGAACATTTTATTCATTGTATTTTAGGGAAATAGATCCGACATTTTGCGAAGAAAGGTGAACATAGTTTTTAACGTTCCATGATTCAACGATTTTAACATTTTTTTAAGTTTATTTATTATTATTTTATTTTTTTATTTATTTATTTTTTTATTTTATTTTTTTTTTTGGTACTAGACGACAGAATTAATAAGCAGCAAGTTGCTTGATTAAGGACAATCGGCAATTAACGGTATTTGGTCCTGTGGGTTACACCGCGACTAGCGATCTGAAAAACGTATTAACAATTGACAATTTGAAAGCATCGGTATTTGTAACATGGATATCTCCCATTCAATCTTATAAATTATTTTTGACAACCAGTTTTAGGTTTGACGTTACACAAGTGATTTATCGGTGTACACATTACTACTGCTCTTGAGCGAAAAGAGTTCTGTTCCACCGGACTTCTATACGTGAAGCAAGCCTTCGATCGAGTGTCTCGACTACTCTGGAAGCTTAAGAGTGAATTTACTCTTCCTACCGACCCTAAATCCTAAAGATCCTTTCAAGTCGTCATCGCTCTTCTCTATCAGCGGGCTACCGCATAGATACAGGAGTATCACAAAGAATTATTTCCTATTCCTAAGTACCTATTCTCTGCACAATATACACCGAAGACATTCCTTCTCTTTCTGAAACTATCTTTACTACCTATGCGGTTGATACAGCCTCTGATAAAAATCCCATCAGAATTCTGCTAATATGTGTCCCTTGATCAGTGGTTCAACAAGTGGAAAATTACAATAACCGTACAAAAATGTCAACATGTCGATTTCACAATTCGAAGAATAACCACTAGTTCTTTGCGTTACATTATAGCAACTCTCTCATTCGCTCGTCTAATCACCATACGGTAAATACTGATGAACGACTGACACGCTACAGTCCTTTGTACTTCTTAAAATACGGGGCTCTCAATCAGAGCTCACTCTACAAACCATAAGGTATCGAACCTTGGAATTCTACCAAACTTTCCAACCTCCAACCTATCTATTCCGACGATCCAGAATCCTTCAAGCAATCAACGAACTTTATATCCAATATTATTGAAGTAGCAAAAAAAGTATCAAGAAATTTCGCAAACATTCCTGTCACAGGAATTTTCATCTCAGAAACCTTTTAACTCCTCACCTGTCCAGATAATCCTTCCTGACGATTGAAGAGACACTGACTTCGCAATCTCATAAGAGACAGTGGGAGTGATGAACTTCGATTTCCCGATTGGATTGCTCCATTGGTCAACTTGACTAAGCTTATGAAACCTTACTTTGAAAAAACGAGACCAACTTCTTGTAGAGATTTAAAGACTAGAAATGAAAAATTTACTAAGTTGTGAAAAATGATAATGTGCAAGTAACAATTGAATTTTTCAGGTTTACAGGTATAAAGTCAGGTAAGGATTTGAGACCTTCCATACTTTAGTATTGATGCAAAATCAAAAAGAACTTCGCAAATGCAAATCGGAGAAACTCAATGGGCACCAGAAAATGCAAGAAACCAAATTTTTCTCAGAGATCGCTTAGGAAGTATTTGATGAAAGAATTGGTCCATTTGAAGAAAACACAATATTCACCGAAGGTCTTATAAAGTGAGACCAAAAAAGGGAAAATAGCGAGAAGAACAATAGCTTTAAAAAAAAGGTATGCCATTCATACTAAACTGTGGTGTTTAGAGTGCAGTCCCAATTCTTCACAGTTTAGTTCGAATGATGAGAAAACCTTCAGAAGGCTCCAATATTGCAATAAACAAGGCTTTTGATTTTAATTAAATTACCAAAATTTCAAAAGATTACTGTTTAGTCCTCTGTCAAGAGTGAAAAATGAAAGGCGTTTGATCTCGTCTGATCATTTCCCTAACTAATCTCTACACACTTACTCTTTTATCACAACTGCCTTTGGCTTACAGCTAGAATTATAATCTCGTGGTTCAATTAAGCTCATGAGCGAATCCTTCCATAGTAAATTAACCCCAGTTGGTGAGTAATTACGGAAAAGCTATCAAGTTAAAGAGGTCGATTTTAGTTCAAGGCAAATAGAGGGCACGATTTTTGGGAAACGAAGTGAAGACGGCTCAAGAAGACTTCAAGGATCACCGGCGATATTGTAGAGGGCTAGCGGTTCCTAATCAAGAAAAGTTAATCGAAGGAAAGTACGATATCAAGAAGAAATCATGACCCGAGAGACCTTAGGTTGGCCGTGATCTATGGAAACGTCCGACGATTAAATGGTAACTGGGAAAGAGAATAAAGGAAATGACGATTGGATTCCATAGTTTTTCATATCTTCACGACTTTTTTTTTCTTCTTCTAAACGGGATTTCGACACTTGCAAAAGCAAAAAAACTGTGGGAATACTCGAGTCACCAGCACCATCCTTGCCGCGCCGAGATCCTAGAGAGGCAACACTGAAAAAATATTTGGGCCTAGAAACATTACGATGATTCTTCCTTTATGCCTTACAGAAAAAAATATTAATCATAATGATAAAGTAAACAATGGTCATACAAAACAACTAATTAATTTACTAAAAAAATAACAGCATATTATTATCACGAAAATTCGACTTAATTAAATGCTTCCAAATTTTAAAATCCGTACTACTAGATTTCATGTAAATTATTCATCATAATTAAATATGTAAAGTAAAATATTTCTAGATATATTTAAAATATGGGCGCGTAAAGAATTTGAAAAATCTGCACTGAAAGCTCAACACATTCTGCTTTATTCTATTAAGGGGCCTAATTAATTACCTCATTTTTCATTAAATTGCCTGCATGGCTAATTGAATTGTTCTGTTGATTACGACAAGAAATTAAATTTTCTCGGACACAAATTTAGAATAGTTTCTGAAATAATTAATCTTCATTCTTGAGAAACGGCATGCCGTTCATGAGAACTGAAGTAGGAATGCGACTAATGGCGAAATTATTGTCTTAACTGTTTAACTAATCTTTTCAACTAGTTAAACGCAAACCCGTTTGTCGTCCATGTTTTGATAGAAAAAGGTCCAGTTAATAAATTAAATTAAGTTTATAGTAGAATACTTTCTCCTTGTAAGTTTAGACGGTACAATGAATGCCTCATAAATGTTATCTCCTTTTGGATGACCTTTACGCAGATTCTGCCCGGTTAAGTTTCTTCTTCCTGTTATAAATTGTACTGACACATCCTCTTCCTAAACATTTCCTGCAAAGTTGAGCCGATACGGTGCATTTATTTACATAACTTCGATTTAAATACCATCTCGAAATCGGATTCCCCTTCCGATTTTCGTTCATATCCTAACAACACATTATGTCAAGTTTTATTCACCTTTAAAGAAAGGAAGATAGGAATGTTTTTAAAGCATAAATATGAACCAGATGTTATTTATTGTTGCAGGATGACATTTTTACCCATGAATTGTGAGATCTCTACATGATTTATGGGTGACGAACCTGTAGTTTTGCTTCCTATCACCCCAATCTCTCGATGTTGTTTGATGATTTAAGTCTTCCTTTTAAGCATTTAAATTTCAAGCGAAGACAACAGACCAGGATGATCAAAAGTGACCGAAATGCGAAGTGCGAACCGCTGATTCACGTCATGTAACCTCAAAACAGGAGGATGCAATAACTTAACGTCCTAAAAAGTTATTGTTGTTTAAAATATTTACGTTTAATTGGCTTTTTTGTGAGTAAGCAAAGTAGAGAATTATGGCTGTTATGAAGAAGGACCTGGTTTGCTATTTTCATTGTCAAATGCTGTTCTTTATTTCAATATTCTCAGTTCTTTGTGTCTCGCCTCACCGTGCTTCTAACCTTGATAATCCAAACTACAAGAAAACACATTCTCAGAAGAACGTTTTGTTACAAGAACTTCTAGTCACCACAAAACTGATTTTAATCTAACCGCCTTAATCAAGAGACTATATCTGTATAAAACAGATAATCATAAGAGTGGACGTTGATGAATGACTTGGGCTCGTGGGTAAGGTGGAGTCATAGCTCAATGTGTCCATTGTAGAAACGTGCTCGGGTCAGATCTTCAACAAATGAAGGTTAGGACTTGAAGAATGAGGATTGGTTGAGGATGACACGGTGGACTTTAAGTTCGCTGGATTTAAGACATTATTAGAGATTGTGGTCGTACCTTAAAGCTTGATTCAGAAAGTCGCTGTTACTTTGTTATGTATGCTTAATGTGGGTTTAGGTTTGAGTCATCCCAATATTTTGTTAAGCTTTTACTTGAAGGCTATGATGAAATAACGTTCTGAGGTTAACGATCATGTCTTTTCGTTGTAATATGATCATCCTGATCTCTTATCCTAGCTGCATCTTTAACATACTTGGGTTTGTTGTTTTCCCTGACCAACCAAACTACATGATTTCTTCGTGATACAATCATCAGAACATTGTTATTGTTTCCGCCCACCTCTTTGATAAGCTATGGCCATCCTCGCCCACCTACCTCGCAGTTTTGGTGAGACAAGTTTATGTAATTCGCCTTTTCTGGGGTAGCTTTTTCTGAGTGGATTGAACAAATCACAGAACCTCATTTTTAAAATTTCGCAATACAATTTGTATGCTGGGAAACTACCAAATCCCACAATATTTTTTGAGATCCATATTTTCCTGAATAATTAGAGCACGATCGCATATACGCATCTAACATTCTAAACCGGCGAGGATAAGCACAATGATAAAAACGATGAAATTATACTTTTTTTTATTCTTGGACTTCTGAAGGCCGGCAGGGTTGATCAGAACCATCAGCCGTCAGTCATCTTGGTCAGAGGCGTTTCAGAATTTCCCTATTTTCAGTGGTGTGTTCGTTTCCCAAACACTTGTTTAATACCCTGACAATTAACTACCGTTCTATTGTTGAGAGTCTTCGAATTTAAAGACGTGGAGATGAACTTTATTTGTATCATTATTCAGAAATCGTGAGATGCGGTCTGGTGTGATGTAGGTTTCAGAAAACCATTTTCTTTATCGTGACAACGTTTCGCTCTTTATTGAAATCATCTTCAGGCTCTGGGATTTTCAAACATTGTTTAAATTTAACAAATACATGTAGGATGTGGAAAAAATTGAATTCATACAATGCAAAATATGTTGTTTTTGTATTGAACCAAATTATTTGTATCGATAATCTTGGTCCGTTTATCCACTTACGTCAGAAACGTTTTGGTATTTCATATCTCATTGATGGATTTGACCAAGTAGGAGTTCATAAACTCACAGACATCTCTCCCTCTAATTACAATTTAGTATGAATGATCAGAAACTGCCAAAATACAGGATAATTTTTAAAGACTTGGCTTATTGGACAAGCAAACCTTATATTAAAAATTAATCAGTTACTATTTGTTAAATGGTTTAAATATATATTGTAACTTAAATATCTATATAAAGTAATAACAGGCTGAATTGTCTTTAATTTCTTATTCCTTGCTAACTTGAGCCAAGAAATTTCGTGATGCAGAGAGACAAGCTAGTAAATTTCCTCAAGTATCTAATAACATTTCCTTAAATAATGGGATTCGGGAACAGTTAATTAAGAGTAGAGAAGGTTATCCGTGTAGAATAGGTCCTTATCTCAGCTGAAGTAATAACAGTGGGAGTTTTGGTGGAGCAGAGTTGTGCAAGAAGTCAAAAATCCCCCAGGGGAGAACACGACGTCCATCTTCCCACCGACATACAACCCCCCTCGGACAGCCGAGGTCGCAGATAGACGGACAATCGCCACGTCGTCCTTCGCCACATCATTTTTATCACACCGACGATTCGAATTAGATAAGGTCAGTTATAATAATCCGCCCAAGCATTGCAATAGTAAAGTCGTGCTCGGCCAGTAAAACAAATAGCGAGAAGGCATCAACGGACAATTATTGACGAATGATTCAGGAAGCGATAGTTGATATTCTAATCGATATAACTGTAAAAGCATGGGAGCAAAACCAGCAAGCATTTTGCTTGTCGAGTTTTAATTAAACTTAAGAGCGAAGATTCTACAAGATCGACATTCAGCAATGATCTTTTTTTCATACAACTTTAATAAAATCCAGTCATGTTGAATCAATACAACTCAATAATAATTATTATTATTGTTTATAAATCATTAAAAATCAAGTTTTTTAAACTGTCAATTATGAAAGTTGTTACATTAAGCAAGGCGCCTTTCTTAATTTATAATGGGCAATTATTTGTATTTTTTTTTTTATTTTACAAGTGACTTCTTCGACGCAGCAAGTGAACAGCTACCATTCGTTAATACGTCTATACGATGAGCTAGAAGGACTCCGTCTCCTAGGACCCTCCCCCCTACCGATGTCGAGTATAAGGCTGTCGAGGGGCCACCGACGCTTCAGTCTTTTGTTGGGATTATTAGGTAATGTGATGGATGACAGTTTTTTGACGAAAGGGTTCGAATGATGTAGTATTTTCGAATGGAACATTTTATAATGGGATTGGGTTAGCTCGGTAACAAGAGGGATATTCAGGTCGGACGGTGTGATTTGAGACATAGAATGGAGCGTTGAATATTGGTCTCAGGATTTTGGATTGAAGGAATTGGATTCCATTGAGTTTGGAACGCTTAGCAGTCCCACAAAGTTCAAGACCGTATGTCCAAATGGGGACGGCAATTAAAATTTTTCTTTTGTTTGTTAGTGAGAGTTGTGATCGTCTGACGAGTAGTCGTTTAAGCATGAAAAACCTATGTTACAGTCTGTGCGCAAAAGTCTTGTATGGTGGTTCCACGTCGGTCGTTTGTCCAGGTCAAGTAAGGTTCTAAGTAGTAGAGGAATTATCGTGCATGGTTCGCAATTGGGATGGAAACGTTGCTGAGGTATACTGGTGGGAACGTTTTCTAGTTTACGGTAAATATTATGTTTGTCGATTTGTTTCGTTGAACTTGATTCTCCACTATCGCAGCCAACATTCTAGGATGGGTACGCGATTTTGGAGATTACGGGAAGCTGTGACATGATCTTTATCAGGAGAAAGGATTGCAGTATCATCGGCAAAGGTGAAGGCGATAGTGTTAGATTCCGTAGGTAGGTCGGAGGTATAAATTGAGTAAAGGAAAGGAGCGAGCACGCTTCCCTGTGGGTCACCTGCTAGAATAGGTTGGATAGGAGGCAATGAATTTCTGTGGGATACTTGGATGTAACGATCGTTAAAATAGGATTTTAGGATAAGGTAATAGGTTTCTGGTAGGTTGTTCTTGAGCTTCCCTGGTCAATTAAGAGTTACTTTAACATTTTAGTATTAAAAACAATACCATCAATTTGGCTTTTGAATCCATCATTTTACTACTCATCAACTTCGCAGATTTACAGATTTCATTATTTCATGTCTTGAGCAGAAACTGTACGTTTCTGGGCTGTTTCTCAGACCTTCGGCAAGCAAAGTGTGGCATAAGGGATTATTATACAATAAAGGAGAGATTATTCGCAGTAAATCAGAGTACGGAGATTTCTGAAATGGAAAAGTGCTTGCATGTGTGTCACAAGGGCCAATACTCGGTCGCCTGTTGTACACAATTACTTCTTACATGCCCTCAAATGAGAACATACTTACCGCTTTGTACGCAGATGTCAACGACATATTAACAATTCATACTTCTTCTGCATAGGCTTCACTTATGTTAGAAAACCACATATGATCAATTGAAAAATGGAGCAATCTTTGGAAAATAAAGTATAACCCCTCAAAGTCCTAACATATCACCTTCATACTCCGCCTTGAAACTTGTCCCACCATATTTATTTACAATGAATCTGTTCCTCAATCCAACGAAGTTAACTTCAGTAGTTACATTTGATAAAAGGCTAACTTGGACTCCACACAAACAATTAAAAAAATATACATTTAAGATCAAGATACCTTCTTAGGTGGCAACAAATTGAGTTACCCATTTGGTGGAAATGAAAGAGAATATTGTCCGAATGGTAGTTTGGATTTCGCCATGGCTACTCAACAACAATCCTGACAAACACAATAAAAAATAAGCAATCGCAGCAGGGACACAAAGCCTGTATCTTTTGTCGGTCAAAAATGGCCTGTTAAAATAATTAACCGAGACATGCTGTTTCTAAATTTCTGGCAATGGGCATATCTTGAAAATTTGTCACTATTCAACGGAGATTGTTATACCGTAGTTGTAGTCCCTGATAAGAGAGGACCGAACTGAAATATTTCCTGTGTCCTTTCAAATCAAACAGTATTATCCATTAAGTTTATTTCTCTTTGTCCTGTTTATAAATGACCTAGTGGATGAGCTGAAATATAGAATTTGAGTAAATCCATAACTATTGTATGAATAGAGATTCACAATGAATCTCTCAAAATCATAAAAATAATTATCTTAACAAAGGCCGCCACTGGACAACTGAAACTTGGAAATTGGGTGAAAAAAATACTGAAATAGTTAGCGAATAGCCTTGGGTCGATTAAAATTTGCTGAATTATATCCTTTTAGCCTGGACCTCTGACAGACAGTTCAGTATTCCCTGCCTATAAACTTTATACAAGTATAAAGTGTTTTTCATTTCTTGTAGTTCTTCTCAACATTGCAAATCCCAGTCACTGCAAAAGCGTTTGGACCAGATAAAACATCTGGCTCTAGATAATACTGGATAAACGAATATTGGCTGCGTAACGTCGTACAGAGATCGTCTCCTTGTAACATTAACCTTGAGTAGGAACCTCTTGACTTCATTCGTCTTGACCACATTTCAACTTGTGGTTGAAATTTCTGAGGTGGTGGTCCTGCGAATTCGTAGTATCGGATCATCCCGGACTTGACTGAACGATTTATAAGCGTTGCAGTTCTTGCAGGGTGAGAAAAGAAAAGCCCACCAATGGCGAAATGCTGAAAATCATCTGACACATCGAAGCAACGACAGGTATGGACAAACTACAGATTCATCCTATTGTAAACCTCAGGATAAATCCCCCAATATTGTTTGCCTATCCAGTTTTGGGCTACCAGATATATCATCTTCAGTGTTAATTACGCTCAATTTAGAAGTTATTTTCACTAATTTCGTGGTCCGCTTGACCAATTGACATCACAATTAATTAAGGTTTTTAGTTGAGACCTTAATTAGTGGTTAATCTTAAGATTGCGAAATGATGAAATTATTTTGTAGTTTAGAACATCAAATATAGTCTCATCTTCCTGCAGACCTATTTAATTTTGAATTTCATTTGAATTGTAATTTTGAAAGCATAGATTTGTACCTTAACATACTTGCACTGTTATTGAAAGTTTTTACTATTGAAAAACGACCGTTCATAGTAATTCAGCAGGTATACTTCATCTGAACATCTAGCTATCTAACTAGTCATATAATAGAACCATTTGTACGATTAATTGTCGCAAAGGTTTTTCGATCTTCATAGTCTGCTCTCTACCTCCCAGTTTTGGTATTTTGTTTCGTAAAATTGAACAGCTCTAGAGAGTACTGGATATTGCACAACAAACCAATATTGGGCTCGTAAGGCCGTGAGGAAGCCGTGTACTTTTAACCATAACTTTGGGTACGTCATCCGGAACTTCTTGAGTTCAATCGTCTTGACTACATTTAAATAGTGATTTCATTTATATGTGATTGAATTCTACGAGCTGTGAACATTGGAAGTTATATTATCGGATCATCCTTGTCTTGAAAGGATGATTAGTATGAGTTATAAGCAGAATGAGGGAAGGCAACAAGCCCAGTACTAAAAAGGCGAAATGCTAAAAGTATTCTGACACACCAAAGCAGCAAGGGTAAAACCAAAATGATCAAAAATGATAAACCTGCAGGTTCATCACTCATCACTTATCTCCAGGCCTGATCAAATTGTTCCCGATTTTGGAATTATAGATGGTTCAGGATATAGACCTAATTGAAGATACCGTTCCGCTTAAGCTTTACTTCTCACACTATGGTTCCTTGTCGCAAATCCTATCATTAACCTTTTTGATTTTTCGTTCTTTTTTTTCGATACTGCTCAGCCTATAGCGCTTGGTCAGAGATATAAGCAGAATGAAGCTAGTCATGATATTACCACTGATGATGGATAAATATTTAACTTTTAATCTGACACACCAGACAAGTGAGGATAGGCAGTTAAAGATAGGGACCTTTTATGTTATAGGTTCATCATCCAGCATTACCCTAACACGAGATTTAATGAAAATATTTCTAGTCAAACGAAAATACCACAGCCATCAGCATGATTGGACCTAAACAGCAGATATTTTTATTTTTAATAGTATATTTTTCATATCCCCATTGCTAATCATTAATAAATAGGTCTTTCAATTGAAAAACTGGAGCAAGCCCGATAATCAGATAAATATTTACATGCATCGAGCAAGGACAAAAGGAGACAATATCCTAGACCCTTTGTCCATCGCGTTTACCATTATTTATTAATCTTAACACAAATATAAGCGTGCATTGATTAGCATAAGTGAAAGGATTCCTCAGGTTGGTTTTCAACTGGAATGGCTCAGTGTGCAATTTTGCAACATTCACTTATTCACACAATTTATGGCTCATAATGAAAACGATAATTCTATCTTTATTAACGTTCAAACTATTATTAGGTCATAAAAAATCATTTTAAATTCCGTTTGTATAATCTAAGAATAAATAAAGGACACAATTTGATCTACCAAAGCCCTTCGTACCCAAATCCGTAATCAAAAATCCCACTAATTTCTGAAAAGTTATATGATATATGTTACAAAACCTAGTAAGCCATGTGAACTTCCATCGAACCATAGGGCTATTATTCTTCTCAGCGTATTGGGCGTAAATGTTATACCCAGTTCAATTCTGTCACTAACTTTTATATGGCTCTGTCAGTGTTACTGAGTTGAGGCTCCTTCAAACCGGACCACCAAAATACCCAATCCCTAAAAATGTATAACCTAGGACCGAGAAGTTTTGGAATTTAGAACACATTTGACTTTATGATGTTCGGGTTCGGTGCTTCGGAGGGGGCGCGACTAACTGACAGTATAGCTGTTTATGTTTGTGTTCACTGTTCAGAAATCAGATCTCTCAATTGTAGGCTTTTGCCATTTGTGTACCAGACCGGATGTCCCTTGTCTATTGGTATACTAACAGTTTCCCCCTGTGATCAAAGAAGAACGATAAAGTGATCCCATGTCACAACTACAAATCTTGAATTGGAACCGATCTTTTTTTATGAGAACCCTTAACGAGTTTTGGGTGATAATGTACCGGGGCAAAATAGTCCAGAAGCTCCGTTGTTGAAATTTGTCTAGGAGGGCCTTTAGCTGTCCATTTTATCTATAATTGGTTAGAAACACGGCGAGCACGAACACAGGGCCATTTTGCAAACCTGTGTCTTGAACTGATGACCAAATCTGATGTGATTTATACTGTTGCGAAGAAAGCCGACCCCACGAGTCCTTTGTGAGTTTATAATGCCGTTTAACAATGAAGACATATCCACAAAAGTGTTCGCACCCAGCCATAAATACTTCGCACGTACTTCCTCAACTTTAATTTTCCTGTTTCTTGTCAAGCGAGTTATGTACACTGTTCATTCTAAATCTTTTGTTGAAAAATTAAGTATTTACAAAATATGCATTTATAAGGGAACTTTTGTCTGTCCCTGAACTACATAATCAGAAGAGACTGGCTGGCTAATACTTACAATTCAACGTTAAAAATAAAATAAAATAAAACAACAAAAATAATGCTAAGTGAAAAAAATCGTTAAATCAAGTTTTTTGGCGTGAAAGTCTTGTACAATGGTTTTGTTAAGCCCTAACCATCAACTCTATCATCTAGGCCCACTGCTGTTCCGTACTTTTCAGACGTAGGTTTGTAGGAAATGTCGGAATATTTTGTTTTATTAAGTTCCAGGCGAGATTTAGAAAAAAAAGGTATCAATAAAGCAGGAAGAGTCTAAGAATCATAACTGAGCACTGCAAATTGAGTGGGCAAATGACGAAGATTGGAATCGACCAGCACAGATGTGCGAATTTCGCAAAGAGGCTGCAGAGACCCAAACATTAAACCTAATAACCTACTAACAGACTGTAATACTACAGTCATATACAGGATCTTTGGAAAAAAAAGGCAGCCCCAAGTTCAAGAAAAAGACCTAATATGGTAGATTGATATACCAAAGATGTAGTGATAAAGGGGCTCCTTCATCCAAGCATCCAAGCAATGCCACTTCGGCTGGTTCGATCTTCCAATCTGATATCTATTCAATCCAACTCTGTGCACCTAAGTAAATCAAATAAAACGTACAGTTTTACCTATTTTTAAAGAGATAGGCAGCTACGAACTAGCACGTTCAATTCCAAACTTGTCTGGGAGTGCTTAGTAATTTAGGCCCTAGGAAAAACCCAACAAAGTTACCTTGGCTTGAGTTTGGGACATTAAGGCTACCAACCCACCAATAGCAACCTTCTCACACATGCATCTACAACTAAGCATTCCAGAAAGTGTGTTGAAGAAGCCACCACTTAAGGCAAAATAAGAGAATTCTAAATCTCTTAAAAAGGAAGGTGTTCATTCCTCTCTCTCTCTCAGCCAGAGAGAGCAGGAAAAATTGAATAAAAATATAATCAAATGTAAAAATTATACTATATTATACCAGAGTGTCAATAATGGGCTATCTTCACTGATTGATTGATGCATTGAACATGCAGAGGAACGAAGGAATTATGGGTTGTCTCTCTTTGCATTTTCCTGAGATCAGAAGAACAAGTTCAACTTTACACACAACTTTACTACACACACTTCTCATAATTTCTTTTTGTTAATTTATTAATACTTTTTTTAATATGCTAAATCACAGTAGAGCCACAAATCCTTTTTTTATGTTTCTGATTTTTAAATTAAAGCCCTTTTTATAATTGTACTTAAAAGTTATTTCTGTTCCTTTGCTACTATTCTTTGGACGGGGAAAGATCTACCAACAATTAAGTTTTTTTGTTTGTTTTTCTCAATAGCACAATATGGTGTTTTTTTAATTTAAAAAAAATCAATTTCTCTTGCTAGGTATTGGTGATATTACAAGTACATGGTGGATTAATTTTGCATTTATTTTCTCAAACTGGCCAGTTTTTTTGTTTGTTTTTTTAAATAAACAATGACTTTGTCAGTCATTTGCTGTTTATCCTGTAGGAGTTGTTTAAGTGGGAGGTGTAAGGAAGATGTGTAAAACCGTTGGCAGTTCCTTGGGGGGCACAAGACGTGTTCGACGGTTAGGCATTCACTACACAGGCAGACAGGAGGGTCAGTACCTTCCATCAAGAACCCATGTGTCATTCTTGTATGTCCAATTCTGAGACAGCAGATGATGACCTCTTCTCTTCTCTTCATTTGATAGGACGTTTCCCAGGAGTGAATGCTGCCTTTTATCTTTTTAAGTTTGTTGTCTCCAATATTCATCCATTCAGTTTCCCATTTTTTTAATATCTCTTTTCTAAAGGTTGAAACGAGATCCTTTGCATACACAGGTTGCTCAGATTCTGGTAAGCTCAGGGCTGTTTTAGCGGCAACGTCTGCCCGTTTGTTGCTTTTTATTCCTATGTGACTTGGAATCCATACAAAGGAAATAAGAGATTCCCCTTAAGTGCAGTTCATGTATTGTCTCCCACACTCTGTTAACCAGGGGGTTTTCGACTTCATAACTTTTAATGGTTTGCAGGCCACTGTAGCAGTCACAAAAAAGAACGACCATTATGGTTCAGTTGGACATCTGTAAGTGCTCTGGATATGGCCATCAGTTCGGCATTGAATATACTATACGTCGAGGGTAGTCTCAGGCAATATTGTCGGTTTCCGACAACAAATCCACATCCTACTTTATTGGCCATCTTCAATCCGTCTGTATAAATATTAAGTGAGTTACTATTTTTAGCCACTATTTCTTGGTATCTTTGTTTTAGTTCACATTTGCTGGTCGATTTTTTTTGATATTTGGATAAGGTAAAGTCAAATTTTATGTTTGGCAACAGCCATAGAGGATATTTTGTAAAGGGGTTAGTGCTTAAAAATTTTGCTATTATGTTTCTTGATGAGATGTAAGTTTGGGCTCTATAAAAGAATGGGGTTTTATGTCTTGGGTGTCTTTCATAAAAGGTTGTTAGGTGGGGTTGCGTTTTCATTATGTATAGATGATGATGGGGGTTTGACTTAATTTTGGAGAAGAAGGAAACTGTTTGAATTTGTCTCCTCATGGAAAGACTCATTTCTCCTGTTTCAACCATCAAGCTATTGATCGGGCTGGATTTAAATGCTCCTGTGCTAAGTCTGAGAGCTCTATGATGAATGGGGTCTAGTTTTTTTAGGGTGTTTTTGTTTCCTGATTGATATGCAATGGCACCGTAATCAAGACGAGATCGTATCAGGGATTTATAAAATTTGAGTAAGGTGCTGCGGTCTGCTCCCCATGTTGTGTTACT
>CM077099.1:349423-368813 GCA_039619505.1 Cimex hemipterus | reverse complement strand
GATTAATAAGTGTTGACATTCATACAAATGAGTAATCCTGTAAACGTAAACAGAATATTTTATATAGATTTTTTTAATGAAAACTTAAAATCCTGCATTATTTTCCGGACAACCCAATAATTTAATATGGTGACAATGTATCTATGATTGGATGAGGATAGGTGTGTGATCGCTTCCATAGAAATTATTTGATGTGGACCAGTCTAGTCTTCCAAAAATCCTAGGGCTACATAAGGTCAGATCTATGCAAGAGTAAGTTCCATGAGCGCTATTTAAGTGTGTTGCAGACCCATCGTTCATTAAATGTCGATTTAAGTCGGAGCGAATTTTTTCTAATGTTCTTCCGCGTGTGGTGGTTATTTTAGAACCCCATATGATGTTGTGTGCACTGAAGTCCCCTGAGATTAAGACAGGTTCGGGAAGTTGTGAAAAGAGATCGGAAAGTTCTTTTTCTTTTAGTCGTCCACCAGGAGGAAGATATATTGAGCAAATTGTGCATTTGAATGGGGATAAGATTTGGGTCGCTACGGCTTGTATATTTGTTCGTAGATTTATTTGGTTGTGGATTACGGAGGATTCCACTAGAATGGTGACCCCTCCTGATGCTGTTGAGTTATTTGTACAATCTTTTCTAATCATATCATAATGTTTTATTTTGATTTTTTGGTTTGTTTTGATGTGTGTTTCTTGGATGCAAAGTATATTAGGGTGTTTCTCGCTAATTAAGTATTTAAGATCTTCTCGTCTGCTTGTATATCCATTGCATTATGGTGAATGGAGAGTTGTGATCCATGTTGAGAGGGAGGGTTCTTTTGGCGCTGGTTTTTAAGGTTATTGTCTTCTTTGTTGATGTTTGTTTTAGCAGGAGGAGTCTTTGGTCTTTTGTCAGATGGGAGAGGGGTTTTTATCTCCGGTTTTGTTGGGTTTCTAGGTGCAGGTTGGTTAAGGGCGTGGGTTTTGTTGTGGAGGTCACTCCTTTTGTTACAGGTAGGACTATGTTTTTGGTGGTAAAGGCTGTTAATGTTTTAGTTAGTTCTACAACTTGAGCTGTCAAGGCCGATACCATTTATTTTAGTTCTGCACATGATGTACAGTCATTAAAGGGTTGTTTTTGTATAGCTTGGTTGAATGTAAGATTAGGTTTGGGAGGAGAAGGTGGTTGAATTTTTTTGTATTCCTTTTTGGCTTCTATGAAACTGATTTTGTTAATAGATGCTATTTTCAGTATTTCTTTTTCTTCTATGTATTTCGGACAGAGCTATAGTTTGCTTGGTGATGGCCATTACAGTTAATACATTTTTCTGTACAGTTTTCTTTATCGTCATGTTCTTTGTTACCACACTTTACGCATAGGTCACCATTGAGGCAAAGTGTTGTTGCGTGTCCAAATTTATGGCATTTTTTACATGCATACATATACGGCCGTATTTTGATGGCTAAATATCCCGCCTTGATTATATTGGGGGGGGGGGGGGAGTTGAAAAGGTCAAAATCATCGTACCCGCGGGAATTTTTTTTGCCATCAAGGTCTTTGTGTATTTTATATATTTCTGTAACTCCTTGACTTGCAAGTTCAATTTTTAGGTCAGCCTCGTTAATCTCACTGAGTTCATGGGAAAAGATGACTCCTTAGAGGAGTTTAGGGATTTATGTCCTTCAACGATTACCAGGGTTGTGTGGAGTTTTGTTAGGGTAAAAAGGCGTAGGCTTTGTCTAATGTTCGATCAAGAATGTTCCATTTCTACGTTTTTTTATGGTTTTTGGGGTGCCGGCAGCAGATACAATACTACGGTTGACCACAAAGGGTGAAATTCTGTTCAATGTTTCATGTGGACTTACTGAGCGGATCACCAGGAATAATGGGGTAGTGTCCGCTATGTCCTGGGGTATTTTTTCTTTTTAATATTTTCTGATTCAGCTGATGAGGGAGAAAGGTTTTTTAGGGTTATTAATTGATGGAATACCATCAAATTCAACGATATTTGTATTGTTTGTCATTGGCACAGGCGGATCTTTTCCTGCACTATGTTCCAACATGATGTTTCACTTCGGTAGGGCACTATATAAGGGGCGGGTTAATACAAATAAGGAAAAAAAATGTTATTTACCAGATCTAAGCTTATTGAAGTTCACGACAAACGTACTGTTTAAACAAGCGAACAGCTGTTATGTTGAAACTGGCCAGTGAACTGATGTTTTTCACCTTCACATTGAGCAAAGTAGAATAGTTATCAAGTAAGCATTTAACAATATTTTCATTAACACTTTAACAGATTAAGACATATGTTGGGAGATAGATAATGTTAATGAAATTGTTATGTGCATTGTTTATAGCTGGTGTTTGTTTCCAATTAGGTATTTTAAACTATTGTTTTCATACAGTAGCTCATAACCTTCAGCCCCGGATCACCGACGGTGAAAATGCTCAAATCGAAGAAATGCCATATGTTGTCAAGCTGACAAGTTCAACAGGCATATGTAGTGGTGCTATTATCAGCGAATCTTGGATTCTGACAGCAGCTCATTGCATATCACCTATGGGTACTGATGTTAAGGTCAGATGTTACATTATGTATGGCCATAGTAAAAAAAAAACTTACATGTCTTGTTATAGATTTTTGCTGGTAGTGACAAAAAATATGATAACTTAACACAAAAGCGATATGCTCTAAGCATACATAAACATGACTATTATGAAAAAGGAAAAATCTCTCAGTATGATCTGGCATTGATTGAGGTATATAACGTAAATGCATGTTAAAGATGTATAATTTAAATTCAGTATAGCTGTAGTATAGTTATAGTCAAATCTTTGTAAAAAAATTATTTATAAGACTTTTCATTTTGTATTATGAACGAACATGCAACCAAATGATTCATCACCATGATTAACTTTAACAAAAATTGTGTATTTTCCAGGTTACTCCTTTTAAATTGAATAAAAGAATCGGCATAGTGAAGTTGTCAGATGACATGTGGCCACAAGGCGACACTAAGTACAACAGGTCTTGTTTGGCGGCAGGATGGGGGGTACCAGAAGTCGGCAAGAAACTTGTGGCACAATTGCAAAAGCTTCAAGTCACTGCTAGTCACGGTGACAGAGGTTGTAAATGCTGGCCTTCGTAAGTCAATCAAATTTTTTTTAAATGGCCAAAGTATGCTAATATAAACTGAATTCTAGTTTTCAGAATAAAAGGTTAATATGCCTGCACGAAAAGTCAGGCAGTGGGATCTGCCTGGGTGATTCGGGAAGCGCCCTAGTATGCGATGACAAAGCCGTAGGCATAGCTCACATCGTTTACCTAGTTGATTCTTGTGATCCATTAGCCTTTAAAAAAATTGAATTTAAATGCACAACAACTGCTGGTGTTTATACATATATATGTCCTCACTTGAACTGGATACGCCGTTTTGTCCCAAGTGTTCCTATGACACCGGCTAGTTGCAGAGGAAGTAAATATTCACATAAAGAACTAATAAGTTTTGTGCTATTAAAAGTGTTATTATTAATTTGAAATTAGCTAAATTCTAGGTTTATAATTTTTTCAAAATATTTGAAACAGTGTGCGCATTCAGTGGCCACTGGTTGTTACCGGATTTTATGTGTATGATATGCTTCAAGATCTACATATTTGATCTTGAATTAAAAAAAAAAAAAAAAAGCACAAAATAATTTCTAAAAATAAAATATTTTATTTCTATTTAATTCATTAAATCATGATTGCTTTAATGAATGTCAAGATTTTAGTCTGTTTTTGTTGATGGGTATGGTGAACCAGTAGTTCAGTCATTTCCATAAATTTTCATTTGATCTGTAACACACAAATCACGATTCAAAAAATAGCAAACCCAACAATGAGGATAGCGAGAAGTAGAAACATCTGACAGGCCAGTTGATATGATGAGGATAGTCTGTTCTGTTTAATTCAATTTTTACATAGGCTTACACTACCTCCTAACTGAAATCAGTATTTTTAACATGCTAGACAGATACACATGAAAATGTATTAAAAAACTACACATATTTCATATCAAATTTATGTTAGATGTAGAAGAGATTGACATTACCAACATGTATTAATTAAACTAAGCGGAAATAAACATATATTCACAAAAACTTACATAAACGTTTTGGTTTTAAAATCCACTCAATTTTCCAAAAATGAGACAAAGTTTGTTAATTTATGCAATTGTTGTTCGGTCGATGTAATGTTTACAGGAATGCTGGTCTGTTGAACTGGGAAAATGATATTGTCCTCGATGTTCCAACCATTCTTTTTAGCCAGTTCAATGGCTTCTTGAGTTGTCATGCCAAGAAGAAGAGACAGCATTTCAAGGTTAAGAGAGGAATACGCTTTGCACACCAACCCGATGCATTTTTCCCTAACTTTGTCTGTAAAAACAATTATAAAACAAATTCAGCACATTTTAATTAACACAAGAGCCAATGCTCACCTTTCAAGCCAACCATAATAGGTTTGACATTATCCGTCCATGACATAATACTAAGAGCTGTGTACACTGCAGGGAGTTCCCTCTGCCACATCGCCTTACCCACATTCCAAATGTGACCCAATTCTGTATTCTGTGATTTTATATTTTGTGGTATCCTTTTCCACAAAAATTTGGCATTGCATCTAAAAGTAAACAAATTAATATTGGCCAAAACTGAAAAAGCAATACTGCTGAAATGTATTGACTGGCATTTACTACTGTGATTTTATTATTTAAGGTTTATTTTTGAGTCTGAAGGAAGATGAATCTGTTGTTTGATCATTTCTGACCAATCTTTTCGGTTTATACTTACTTTTTTAATCAAATTCAACAAATCCACATTCCACTACTGAGTAAAGTGAATGCTTCAATACTAAATTTAGGCAAGCAAGCAGTTTAGTCAGATCAATATTTTTTTTCTTTTTTTTAAAAATGGCTTTATGTACTTTGTATATTAGCCAGGCAATGTATTTTGTATGCGTATTCAGTGGGGGGGAAGGCCAGAGGTAATGGCGGGAATCAAACCACGACCACAGGGTCTACGAGCCAAGAGTCTCTTACGCTAACCACTCAGCTACCACGGCCCCCAATATGTAAAAATTAGAGTTTACAAAAAATTTGGAAAACAAAGAAGTGAATTGCTCATAAACACACAAGGTTATGAAATGTCTATGAACTTGAAAGGTTCAAGAAACCCTATGGCAAATTAATCATAGTTAATAACAATAGTGCATGAATGATTGGCAACCGCACTGGACTGTGAGTACAAAGGAAGAAGACACATCTATCCTAGTGTCAAATGTAGTGTAAAGACCATTCACATATCACACTTTATAGGCGGTCATAGAAATTTCACAGCAAAACTAATAGTTTCAACTTGAATCCAAGCCCAAGTGCAGCGAACAAGAAAGCTCTGCTCTATGTGATGGCTGTTTTATTCAGTTTATAGCAATAGAGCTATGATATAACAAATTATTGTGGAAGATATCAAAAAGTATTTGTGCAGAAGATAAATTTAGAGCAATAAAAAAGAAGGTTATCACAATAACAAAATATAAAAATTGGCCGATAAAGAACTATAATGAAGGCCTTACACACTATCCAACATCCCGACTGAAATACTCCAAAAGGAGCAAACTGTGTGCCACTAATGAACTCTATTCATCAGTAGTATATGCAGGATGGTAAGAGAACAAAAAACACCAGACTGAAGATACTAAAATGCCATAGCCTAAATTTGCACCAGTTGAAACTTTGATGTGCCATTCTTGAATTTTTCATTTCCCCGAAGGGTAATGAATTGACTAGTTATAAAAACTAATTTTTGCTGAATATCATCATTGGTTCTAGTGTTCTACCACTAGACTAAGTTACCAATATGACCGGCTGATCAAAAAAATAAAAAATAAATAAAATAACATGAAGGTTAAGACGGATTTTTCTAGAGACCTGCAGAAAATGAATCCATAGTTGGTGAATCTTTTCTATCCAGCAATTTTGGGGTTTTAACCAAATTGAACAAAACACCAAAAATGAACGTAAAATGTTTAAACATACCTGATAACAAAAAAGAAGCAAGGAGATGCACACCAGGATGATCAGGAATAAACGAACTATGGCAACAATTGTAAAAAAATTTACATTTGCAAGAAGATGAAACTGTATTTAGGTCAGTTCTGGTTGCCCTTTTTCACTGTTTTGGTGTGCCAATTTCAACATGTAGTGACCGATCTATGGCAAAACTATGAGATTTATCCTGAGCTCAGTTGAAAGGAGAGATTATAATTGATTTTATAGCCTACCACATGCATTTATGTGTTTGCCACATTGTGTTTCGTCACAACAATCATCAAACTGGACAAACTTAGTCTACGATGGTAAATGCTTTGACATACATATCTGGCAATAGGCAATCCTATAGGCATCGATAGCATATATTGAATAGGCAGTCCAGGATGATCAGAAATGGCCAAACCACTATGACCAAATTATGTGATTAATCTTGAGCTTAACAAAACAATGAGACTATAATTGATGTTTTAACCTATCAAACGCAAGTGTTTCATAGGCTGAACGTCAGTAGTCTTTAGTGCTAGATAAGTTTGGTGTGCACCCTTGCTTCTTTGGTCAGTCAAATGACTTTTAGCATTTTGCCATTTTTTGTAGCTTTTGTCTTCCCTCACCCTGCTTATAACCCATACTAATCAACAAGAAGAGGATGTTTTGATAATATAAATTCACAGGTTCACACCTCATAGAATTCAATCACCAATAAACGAAATCACTAGTTACACGAGGTCAAGAGTATTGAACTCAAAAAGATCCATAGGACCTACCCAAGGTTAAGGTTAAAAGGAGACAGCCTCTTTACAGCCTTACGCGGCCAATATTGGTATATAGTGCAATCTCCAGTATTATGTAGAACTGTTCTCTTTGAAATAAATGACCAAAACAGGGAGGCTAGGAGGCAGACTAGAATGATAGAAAAACTTAACGAGGCCATCGATGTTTCAGTTGGCTGTGTGGAGTATCGGGAAGTGCGGAAGAAGGAAGTTGACTTACTAAGGGATTGGGATGACCTGTGATCGAGGAGTGGCATTTGTTGTATCTTCTTTTGATGGAGTGGGAATTATAAGGATGGTGAGACCAGGTTGGAGGATACAATTGGACATGTAGGAAGGAGCATTTAGCTCCAATAATACAACGGAGGGTTTGGACTGGATTTTCACCATTTAACAGAAGTTATCTGACATGACTGCACTATCATCAAAAGAGTTCATAATAACAGGGTAAGTACGATAAGTTACATTACAAGTTACACTTACAAATCAAATTGGTATAAATAAATAGCAAGTAGTTGTCCGTAAAGTTGAGGTGTTGCTACTCCTCCCTGTGCCTGAAAAAACAAACTTAAGGAATCTATACGTCTGGAAAAAGACGGAAATATTAAGCAGAACTCCCTTACTTGCAACTCTTGTTTTTCCAACTCTTCGGCCAACTGGTCTATGTTTTCTAATGAAATCATTTTCCGAGTTAGGGTCTTTCGAATAAAACCATAATAATCCTAGTGTAAATTTGTGCCTGTTGAGTTTTAACACGAAAGTCTAGGAGATCCTAGCATTCCAACAAAACAAAGATCTTAGCGAGAAGGTTTACAATGTGTGATGATGGAAACCTACGCGCTACCTATGGGGTATGCGCCGCTTATACGATTTTCACCATTTTCACCAATTCTCAGTTTTTCACTCCAAGAAGTTTTATTTATTTCACTAGAGACCCATTTAATCGAAAGCTAATTCGCTATTTGAAACCATTAAAAATTGTAACGAATGAACCAAACGCCATAGAAAAGGAAGCAGCATGACTGCTGATGAGTCATGAGCCACTTGAAGTTGTAGTTTAGCGGTTTCTTCCGATTTTGGTCTGCCATACGTTTCAATAATATATTTAAAGATGCCTTTCGATGTCTTGCCTCACCCTTCTTATACCCAGACCGACTAGCACAGATATGAAGAAATGAAGCCGTCAGACAAAGCCGGCAATGAAAGCCAGACGATATCTGGTATCAGATGACTCCAAATTAAGTATCGCTCAGGGGCCTGGTATTTAAGAAAATAAACAGAAGTCTAGAATTCGTGGCTACCCTGCCACGGAGATTAACAGTATTTTTAACAGAATAATAGCCATTTACTTATTGACAATTTCTTCTTAAAATCCGTAGGCGTTTAGATTGCATTAGAGCCCTCAGACATCGGGTAAAATAAAATTACGATAAAATTGGCTAAGGAAAGTTTGATGAGGAGACTTATCTGTCCTGAACCCTTCTGCAGCGAACCGAACGGTGGGCCCATCAAAGGATGGATTAAAATAACCACTTCCTGCAATGGGAGAGGTAACCTAGGACAACTGCATGCGAAAAGTCATTACAGGACCATGCAGAAACTAAATCTATGATTTATTGAGACATGTTAATATTTGGACTGCTCATTTACTTTATATATTGTTATATTTTTATGGTATATTTCTGTGTTTAAATATATTTGTAAATGGGATTAATTTTGTAAACTATGGATAAAATTTAATGTTTCTATGTTTGTTAATCGTAAAAACGAACAACTACTGAATTGATTTCCGTGAGCCTTTCATTTATTGGTGCCGGGCGGGTTTACATACTATAAAATGGACATATAACAAATAATGAGCGTCATTATTTACAAAAGAAATAACACTTTTTATTATTAACGCCGTCTTATAAAGCTATCCTGTGTAGACAAAAAAACTCAGAATGACTAGCACAGATATGAAGAAACGACAGACAAAACCATCAATGAAAGCCAGACCATATCAAGTATCCGATGACTCCAAAACTGAGTTTCGATCACAGAGCTGGTATTTACGGTCCTCCATAAATTCCGTTGAAATCAATTTTAAAAGATTTTTTTAATATAAACATTTTATCAACGGTTTTAAATAAATAAATCCGGTGGAAAGGCGTTTCTGGTTGACTGGGGACGAGAACGCCCTTTTCGCGGGCGTCCGTCTTTCTGTGGTCAATTTCATCGTGCACTACGTCCTACATCTACACTGTAATTGACCATGTTTGATCAATTTAGACTTAAGACAAATAAGATTAATTATGCACGGGAAAAAGTTAACATTGCGTGGAAAAATAAAAACTATTTCTAACGCCTAGTTCTCCTTGGCTGCTTTGACTATAGTTATGTAAATTAATTACTCTAACAAAACAACTAATTCTAAATATGTTGAGAGAAGATTTTTCGGAGGGAAAGGCGTTGCGGACGTAGCGCTCCATGTGGAACCCTTTCCCATTCTCGTGGCCAATTCGTCAGCCCGCCCTCGCTCGTTCTTCGCTGACCAGCCCTGATAAAAGCATAACCATTCTGTGACGGTTGATCGTGGAAAGCCCGCGCTCCCGAAGTCCGGAATAGTTTTCCTTTGTCGGCCTGAGTTCCTAGTCCTTTCCATTTTCTGGTAGATGGAAGAAGCATAGCCAAGGCGAGAGGACGAGACAGTCGGAACAAAAGAGACCTACCAAGAATCCAGTGGAAGGAGTGTTAAAATGGGCCTCTCCGAAGAGACGGAAAGGAAGCTGCAGAAAAACCACCAGGTACGCCGACCGTCTCACTTTCATCTCAACATTTCGTCCTTTTTTCCGGTCTGGGCTGAACAAGGTCCGTTTTTAAGTTCATGTCCTACCCGGAAAACGTATTCGGAAAAGTCCCGCCTTTTCCCAGGACGTCCGTTAATGTTGGCCTGTCGTTTCTCGGGTCGCATTTCTCCATCAGGACCAAGTGAACAAGATTCTCTCATTTTCACAATTTGCCAAGCGCCTATGTAAATAAATCCGATGGGAAAGGGGTTTCTGGTTGACTGGTGACGCGAACGCCCTTTTCCCGGGCGTCTGACTTTCTTCGGTCTAATTCAACGTGCACAACGTTCCTTATCTTCTACCCAAAGTTATTGACCAAGTTTGATCAACTTACACTTAATGCACTATTTTTAGAACCAAAGAAAAACTATCAAAGAATCGATTGATCGCAACCCTAAGGTGAACTACGAGCATTTTCCACATATTATTAACATAAATTTATCATCCCAAAACCGGAATAAAGAATTTTAATTAACATGAACATAAGGAACATAATTGTAATGTATTTATAACCCTGAAGATAACACCTTTAATTTATTGTCATTGTTCACTCTAGGTTGAGGCCTAAATCATACTTTGTAATTTATTTAAAACAGCATAGTCTCACTGAACCACTGTAAACAAAAGATTGTTCATCACTGAAGAATTCAAAACACCCAACACGACAGTTTACTATGAAAGATCAGGCTAGACCAAGAATCTTTTATTTTTCATCATTGTTCACTCTCAACTGAGGCCTGAACAATATATTTTTTTTTAATTTAACTAACTTAATTAAAATATAAAGTGTTGTTTATTCCACTGTTGGAGCTTTCTGTAGATTTTCATCATTCATACTGAACTGTGAAGAATTGGAATTCAACCACAGTTTAGTATGAGATCAGACTAGACCAAACATCTTTTATTTTTTCATCACTGTTCACTCTCAATTGAGGCCTAAACAATATTTTGTTCAGATTTGACTAATTTAAAGAAAATAACATAGTTTAATTTAACTGCTGGAACCCAAAGATTTGCTCACCATTCATACTAATCTGAAGAATTGGGAAATGATCCAAGATCAAACGCCTTTCATTTTTCACCTTAACAGAGGCCTAAACAGTTATCTTCGAAATTTGGGTCATTTAAATAAAATCAAAAGCCTTGTCTATTTCACTATTGGAGCCTTCTGAAGGTTTTCTCATCACTCGAACTAAACTGTGAAGAATTGGGACTGCACCCTTAACACCACAGTTTAGTATGAATGGCATGACAAAACAAATACCTTTTTTGAAGCTATTGTTCTTCACGATTGAGGCCTAAACAGTAATTTATTGCAATTAACTAATTTAACTAAACTGATTTGATTTTATTGCTCTTCTGGAACCTGCTGAATTTTGCTCATCATTTATACTAAACTAAAGAAAGGTGTAGAGTACCGTTATTCGATAATTATTCAGATATCGTGAGATGCGGTCTGATATGATGTAAGTGTCAGAAAATTTTTTTCTTTTTATCATGCCAACGTTTTGTTCTTTATTGAGATCATCTTCAGGGCCTGGGATTTACAAACATTGTTTACATTTAACAAATACATTTAGGATGTGGAAAAGTGAATGTTGATAAGGAGGAAATTTGGCTGTTTGCCGTTAAAACTTTAACATTTTTTTTATAAATTCACTTTTCCACATCCAAAATGTATGGCCCTGAGGATGATCTCAATAAAGATTGAAACGTTGGCATGATAAAGAAAATTTTTTTCTGAAACCTACATCATATCAGACCGCATCTAATGATATCTGAATAACTAAACTAAAGAATTGATACATCACCCAACACCACAATTTAGTATAAATGACCAAACAAGACCAAAAACCTTTTTTCCCCTGTAGTTCAGTCTCAACTAAGGCCTAAACAGTAATTTATTGAAATGAACGTCTTTTTTTTACACTGCTGAAATCTGCTGAAGTTTTGCTCATAATTTATACTAAACTGAAGAATTGGTACATCACCCACCCATTTTAGTCCAGACTACCAAAAAAACATATTTTGCCATAGTTCAGTCTCAAATGAGGCCTAAGGAGTAATTGATTAAATTTGACTAATTTAATGAAAATAAATATACTAGTTTCTTGCACTATTATTGGAACCTTCAGAAGATTTTCTCATCATTCATACTTAACTGTGAACATTTGGAAACCTAACACCACAGTTTAGTATGAACAGTCAAACAACAACAAACACCTTTAATTTTTCTTCTTGCTCACTCTCGACTGAGCCCTAAACAATAATTGTGGATGGTTAGGGATGTTAGTTGAAATAATTTATTGGAGTTTGGCTCATTTATTGAAAGATTTATTGCACTGCTTGAACTTTCTGATGTTGGTTTTACACATTTGGATTTCAATTAATCGGCTTTTGTGGCACAACAGGCTCAATAACCAATCTGCTAAGAAATCTAAACAAAAATGATCTTTTTGTTAGAATTTTATGGCTTGTGAACCTACAGTTTCACTCCAATGATAATTTCAGTTAAAGATCATTCTTACTAATCCACCAGTAAAACCAAACAGTAAAAATCTTGCCAGAATTATTTTTGAACCTCAAGAAATGTAGTTTGATTAGGACTTGGGACTTAATATTACAAGTTTCCAATAAGACCATGCTTGTTTTATGAAATCCATATTCTTTGCTTTTTTGAGATAGATTCTAAGTGTAGTCAGACTAAGATCTCCCTATATAAAGCGTGAGGAGGGGCTGAGTACTGGTCGAAAAATTAAAAACAAAAAATTAAAACTGGTGGAAAAGCTCAAGAAAGAAAAGAATGTTTATGAAAAAGAAGAGAAAGCACCATAAATTCATATTGAGTAAAATTACGTTTAAAAAAATTGTTTAGGCACTGCCCAGAGTGAACAGTGAGGTGGAAAACAGTGTATTTGTTGTTATTGCCAGAGTTAAAAGAGATAGGTTTGTTCTTCATGATACAAATTTAGCATGGTAAACGTACAATTTTGAATTAATTTCTGAGTGAGAATGGGTGTACTCAGAAGATAAGTGAGTAAGTGAGCGTAAGAAGTGTTCATCACCTCACAAATTTCAAGAAGAAAACTGATGAAATGTATAATTTAGTCATTCATACTATACATATCATTCATACTAAATCAAATCAGTCAAACTCACTTGAAACTTCACTTTGGAAAGTGTGTTTGTTTTTCAGCGTTTTTAGTTGCTAGGACAAGGATTGACAAAATGGGAATGTTTGAACAAACCATACTAAAAATTATTATATTAAATTCACTAATTTCATGGCTCAAAAAATAGCAAAAAGGAGGAAAAATTCAAAAGGTGCGGTTGAGATGGGAAATTGGTGTCCTAGTGGATTGAGGTCACAATAGCTCAAATGGTAAAGCAGCGGCGTAATTAGCTGAAGGTTGTGGGTTTGAATCGTGCTAGTGCTATTGACTTTTGTATCTCAACTAAAAACCTTAATTAATTGTAATTAATGTTAATTAATTGAGAAAAAACATGGTTTTAGAAATGATTAATAAAATAATGTTGTTATTAAGTTAAAAGAAACTTAACAAAAACTCAGTAAATTTATCATACATTGTAAATGTTTATACAAGTTGTTGAGATTTGTTACTTTTCAGGACCTCTGCAAATCGCTGAATTTGGACAAAGGCACATCAAATGAGACTTGGAAGACATTTAAAAAAGTCTACGACACAATTGTTTTAGATGGCAATCCTTTACACTGGCTTGGATGTGCTTTGTACATTTCTTGCAAGACGTCAACGACACCGAGTGTGAGTAAAAGCCATGTCGTCATCCAGGGGAATCAAGTGAGCCTGGATCGGCTTGTACGTGCTATTGACCTTAATTTACAAGAGTTCTTTATTAAAATTAGAAAATGGGTATCTGTTCAAGATCTTCAGCCTGAATTAAGGGAAAACATAATAAAATTAGAACAAGTCTTCAATGTGTCTGTGATTCTCTTTAAAAAGTTCCAGCCAATATTCTATGACATGTTCCAAACAGTATCAAGTGAACAATCCAAGAATCACAAGTCAAAGAAATTGCGTCAGCCGCTTCCGAGCATCAATAGGGTGTTTGAATTCACCTGGGGCCTTTTTCTTAGTGTAAAGGCCAATTTTCCAAACATTGTAAATGATCTTGTAAACCTGTACCCTCTTTTGCTTTGTTGCTGTGATTTTATCTATGCGAATGCCGTTTTGTCTGGACGGAAGGACATAATCAAGGAAGGCTTTCAAATCCAGTACAAATCAAAGTACAGTGACATCTCAGAGGTCCCTTGCATAATTGACAGACTTTGTGAACTTCATGATGGCATTCCGATCGATGTGAAATCTGTTAAAGAGTATTGCTGGCGTAAGCAAGTGAAGGCTTTCTTTGATAAGTCTATACTGAAAGGGAATGCAGATTTGCTGTCGGGTGTTTTGGACATCAACAATTTTGACCAGAACTTCAAGTCTATTAACAAGAATTACGAAGAGTTTGTTCTGAGTTCTTCGAGCTTTGATGAGAGAGTCTTCACAGGATACCAAACAAATGGCAAACTAGTGACAGATTCAGTTTTGAATTCAAATGAAAAGGATCCTAAGCGAAAGTCTTCCGATAAATCTAATAATGTAATAATGCCTTTTAAAAAGAACTTTAGCTTTGATGGGGAGGTGCCTTCAGTGATATCTGTGAAGCCAGGTCCTACTCTAAAAAATATTCTTTTTTCTCGGCCTCTGGGACCTGGAGAGTATCTCAAACAACTGAAATGTACAACAAAGATGGAAGAAGTGGTTGCCAGTCTGTCTTTGAAACTAGTAAAAAGTCTTACCAGGATGAACTCAGATGAAGAACTAAAATCTAATATAAAAGAAAATGAATATATTGTTAGTTTAGTGAATAAAATGTTTTACAAACTTTTGGACTCAATTTTAGCTGAGGAAATAAAAAAGCCGGACTACGACGCCGAACGTTTATTGAATCAAGAAATAGTGGTAAACACCCTTTTTGCCTGTGCTTTTGAAATAATATCTTATACGATGGAATTGAAGAAAAATTTTCCTTGGATTTTAGAAGTTTTAAATGTAAATGCGTTTCACTTTTATAGAATTATTGAAGTCGTTGTTAGGAATGAAGACTCTTTGAAGAGAGACGTCATCAGACATCTCAAAGTGATCGAGGAGACAATTTTAGAAAGTATGGCTTGGAAAAAGGATTCCCCACTTTGGAAGGCCCTTATTGAGTCGACACAGCCCATTCCGACATCTGAAGATGTGATTGTATCATCGGCAAATGAAGAAGGTAGAGAAAATGATGACAATCTGGAACTCAAAATTGATGTTCTCGCCGGAAAATCAATTAATTTAGTACATTCTCCTGGTGCACCTTTGGCCGATAAATTTCTTTCACCGAATCGGAACAAGAGACAAATTGGTGAAACAGTTCATGAATGGGAACCGGCAAATAAAGTACTAAAGATGGCTAATGAACAAAATGTGCATAATGTGGAGAAGAGAGGGGTGAAGCCAAAGAGGACTGGATCAATTGCGCTTTTCTTCCGAAAATTTTATTATTTGGCTTCGGTAAGACTGAAGGATATGTGCAATCAATTAAGGCTAGTCGATTCGGATTTGAGAATGAAAATATGGACTTGCTTTGAAAAGACAATAGTTCAAAATGTGAGTCTTATGTTAGATCGGCATTTGGATCAAATGTTAATGTGCTCAATATATGTTATATGCAAAATAGTCTCTCGGGAAATTTCTTTTATGGACATGATGAAATGTTACCGTAACCAACCCCAAGCCAAATCTCATGTCTATCGGAATGTGTTGATCAGACCTAACAAAACTTTAGAAGAGCTTAAAACAAACAGTAATGCGGACGAACAGGAAGAAAAAGGTGATATAATAAAATTCTATAATGAGATATATATCCAAAAGGTCAAGGAATTGACTAAGAAATTTAGAAACCATGGTGAGAATGACAGATTAGTTTTATCTCCGATTCCCACCAGGAAATGCACACCTGTCAATTGTCCGAAGAGAGTGTCTGAATCACTTCCCAT
The DNA here is from genome assembly GCA_039619505.1 of Cimex hemipterus. Taxonomy (NCBI): domain Eukaryota; kingdom Metazoa; phylum Arthropoda; class Insecta; order Hemiptera; family Cimicidae; genus Cimex; species Cimex hemipterus. The sequence continues at coordinate 353,085 of CM077099.1, read as the reverse complement.
CTATCTTAGTGGGCATAAAAGGTACTTGTCTCCAAATTCTAATCCTCTCAATTATTATTTCGCCAAAAGCCCTGCTAAAGATCTTAAAGCTATCAACATGATGGTGAGCCATGAAATGATACCGAAATTGGGCAGACAACTGTTAAACGACAATGCACCAAATGTACCGGCTGGGTCATTGGCCACTCGGAGGGTGAGAGATGTGTTTGCCGAAAGAATGAATATAATAAATTAATTTTAATTTTACATATTATTCATATTTTGATTTCAGTTTTAATGCTTTCCCAGATATTTTATTTTGTTGTACGGCATTAGTTTATGTTAATAAAATTAAAGTTTATTTATTTACTACTAAAAACACTAAATAAATAAATTTATATATCAATATATTATATATATAAATAAATAAATTTTTATTACTATTATTTTTATAATTTTAGAGTGTGCATTTATTTTTATTATTTTGTAAAAGGCAGAGTTTTTATTCCTACTATAATGAACTAAGTGCAAGAAGAAAGAAAGAATTATTCAAAAATTTATGTCAGCACCTTGTTTGTTAGTTGTGTGTTTGCAGTTGAAATTAAATATTTATCTCAAATTGGTAGTTTCATTTTAACCTTTTTAGAGAACAAGTAAGAATGCCAACCTATTTTGAACAACACAATTTCCGATTTCTATTACGATTTTTGAGGGAAACAAATTACACATCTTTTTTGTGAATCATGGGAGTGAATTTATTTTTATAATTCCAAAGGAGGAAAATCAAAACGCAGTCATCTCTGTTGTTGTGTATGCATAGGAAAGAATGTATTTAAGGAATTTCAGCACTTAGTAGCTTTTTGGCTAAGCTCTTAGCTGGAGAAACTGTAGCCGAACCAATACAAGACAGCTGCTTTTAGTTATGGATATGTGTAGATTTAACAACAAAAAAGAGAGAGAGAAAAGTGTTTTATGTTCTTCAGAAAGAGAACCACCGATAGCATTGTGCACATTGGCAAAGCTTCCAAAGTTAATTTCTGTTTTAAGCACTCATTGTGAACCCATATTTTACCCACTGATCATTGTATCATTGTAATGAACCAGGATATGACTGCAAAATGACCCACAATGCCACTCAAAAATGCCCTGATGAAAAAAAATGTAGGATGGAGGAACAGAAGTTAAACTCATATGTAAAGATTTATTGGCTGGTCTATCTCTAAACAGGCTGATTGTGTCTACTTGGTTGTGCATGGAACCCCCTTGAAAATTTGGATCCATGAGGACTTACAAAATGGTTATCTCAGTATTTAGATATGAGTAAAGTGAATGAGGTTGGTCAAAGCATTTATAGTTGATGTTGGGGTTTGGTCTGCGAGTTGGTAAACTCATATTAACCGGCACACAGGCACTTACTGGGTCTGCTTTCACTCGCGGGTTTATTGTTTGAGTCAATCAACATCACCATCTTCAGTGATAAACTGTCGTCATTTAGTCTTGACAAAGTCTACGCGTTTGATTGACTCAAACAATAAACCCGCGAGTGAAAGCATACCCAGTAAGTGCCCGGGTGCCGGTTAAACAAAGCATTTATGCTCATACTCTTGACAAACCTCCCATTGATGGTAGGTTAAATTTGATTTGTTGAGGTAGCTAGCCTTATGTATTATTAGTCAAATAGTATTCACTGTATTACTACTGGTCAAATGGTATTCCTCATTGGAACTATCTAGTTTCTGACTTTCTATCAGTCTCAATAGTCTTGATGGTGAATACTTTTCAATATTCAAATTTTTATGAGGGACATCTAGCCTTCCTTCTCTCCACTGATAGTAAGAATTAAAAAGTATGCTGAACTATAAAAAGTAGGTAAAGAAAATTGGTCTGCTTGAGAACACCTTTTTTTAGTGAAGCCTGGCTCTATGTAGATAAGTCGACATTTGTTTGAAATGACATTAGTTAATAATGGTCCATTGTCCACACTTTATAGTGATGCAGTTTATTGTATCTGGCTCACCATGATAATGAAAAATAATGAGGATTCAATAAAACTTCTGCCAAAAGATAAACATTTACAAATATTAAGTAAATGATCAAACATGGATTATGGCTTTTACAATAAAATAATAATTGATGAACTTTAGGATTTCAAATTTACTATATTCCCATAACATGTTATAACATTTATTTAACGGTCAATCCACAGAAACTTACAATGAAAAATTCAAAACACCAATGAAAAACTAAAGTCTCAATATCAGAAATATATGTTTAAATATATTTATAAAAAGCTGTTGCAGCTAACAATAAAATTAATTTATAATACACAACCCGCATTAAACACAATGTAATGTACAATTTAATAAACAGTTTGATCTGTCGGTTTGATTGTTTATTACATGAAAAAAATTAATGTAACACTAAAACAATTTCTATTATTCAGTAATTAATTGATCTACAGTTAAACATCAACTCATTCTATAATCTATAAATCTAATCACATCTATTTCATATTCTTTATTGAATATAACAATCGAAAGTTTTCTATCAATTTGTTTAAACGAACAGCCATAATATAAATTCCGATTGTTACATCCGAATAAAGAATAAACACAAGAAATGAGTGCATTTATTTAAATAGTTCACTATAATTTCTTTTCTTTTCTTTTTATATTGTTTTAACTACATTCAACACTGTTGCCGCTAGGGTTCATATAGGAACTGTATACAGAAACTACCGTTTCTTAACTATTTTGACATGTGCTCAACCAAAAAAGGCACCAAGTCCCTCAACAATGATTATTAATAAAATTTGAAGTTTTATATTAAATAATTTCTTCTAGATATCACAACTATTTTACTATTTCATTTGAAAATTAATGGGAGGGGGAAGAAAAGACTTAACCGATTATGTCCTGTTGAGGATCAACACTATAGATAGGAACCACATTTTACAAAACAGCATAGTCATTAGATGCTCATTAGCACATTTATTTTCTATTGTTGAAAGAAAATGTTTCCTACAGACAATACATTATGGCATGTAAAGTAATCATTGCAAATATGGCACAGAGCAATTTTTTGCTTCATTATAATAAGCTCATTCACATATAAAGATAATAATAATACAAGTCACTCGGAAGTATGGTTTGTACATAAATGAAACAAATTTTTTATTTATACTTTATTTCTTTAAGAAATTTAGTATATTCACATAGATTTAAAATTAATATAGATCAGGGCAAATCAATAATGGGTTTTCTAGCTTTTTGAAAAGTCAATGTGTGTTAAGACAACTGGAAGATTTTACATTTCACTAAATCATTTATATTTTACTTCCAGAGCGACTTCGTTTAACAGTAAACTGGTTTTAATTTTAACATAACAAACAATAACTTTCGTGTGTGTATGTATATTTATACATATACACACCACAATTCGACTCAATGTAAACGTTAATCAGTACAATATTAAGTTAAAAAACTTACATTAAATTAAGTAATCAATAAAATTTACTCCTTTCCTTTCACATTTTTTAAAATATAATTTGTTTTTGATTTGATCAAATTAATTTTAAACAATTAATTGTTTGTGGTGAATTAAACACTTTTATTTTAATTAGAACTATAAAATATTTTTCATGACACTTTCGTACATAGTCCATATATATATATATATATATA
>CM077099.1:297119-337615 GCA_039619505.1 Cimex hemipterus | reverse complement strand
ATATATATATATATATATATATTTTTTTTTTTTTTTTTTTTTTTTTGCAGCTATAGCAATCTAGGAGTAACAAAGTTGTTGAATTGTAATGTAAAAGGTTTAAATTTGTTTCTAATTTACAATTGCACCACAATATAATAAAGTGTCTGAATGTAATATAATCTACAAAAATAAGCACTTTGAGTTAAAAAAATAAAAGAAACTTTTCACTAGCCCGTTTTCTATGTAGATCACAAGCATGTTCTAAACATAGGGTGTTATGTGGGTCCATTTAAGGCTCTTCATCTTCACCCATATTTTGGAATGTTTTTCCCTCATGTGATTTCTGACAGAATTTGGATGGGAGAAGAGCCTTGCACATGAAGGCACGGGGCATGTAGGGGAATCACGAGGGTAATGCCGGTCGATGTGATTTCGTATTGTTAGCAGGTCTGGGAAAGTGTCTTCACACAATGGACAACTGTATTCTTGCTCATCTGGAACCCGACCCGTTTCGATAAGTCACACATAAACAGTTGTTAAAACATGCATGTTAAAATTTAAAAAAGGATAAATAGGAAGGTGAGGCGACAGAAGTATTGGAGAAAAGTGTAAGATTAGGAATTTTTTTAGAAAAACTTTTTATAAAAAATATAATTATTGCATTTTATAGCTAAAATAAATTAAAAAGCAAACCAGAAGAAACAAGCAAGAAAAAAATTAATTTGGTCAACAAAAATGAAATGCCTAATTTTGCACAAGTCCTTTATGCATTTATACCTTAAAATTGTTTATTTTTAGTGTTTATTTTGAGGCCTCTTCATCAGGGGCTACATACAAATAGCAAGGTATTACCAAAACATAAAAATTATTCATTATCGAGCTCCCCCCTTTTTTTTTTTTAATACCAATTCAAAATTATATGCCCTTCTAATTCTGTATAAAGTTTGGAAAATAAATAAAACAGGATGGCATATGTATAATGAAAGAACATATACCAACTGGAATACTTTAGGAATGTTTACCTTTTGTTATTTAAAAAAAGGAAAGATCCTGAAAAAATTTTGACAATGATGGTGTAATTTTTATAATGATTTTCTAGCTTAGAAGAGAAAAAAATGGTGAAGAGATATCGATAAAATTGAAGAAAATCTAATCAGCTCTCATGAATTTTAGATTGAGCAGGAAATTTTTCGATTTAATAAAATAATTTCATATGTTTGTAATTCGAGCAACTTACAGGACAAATATTTATTTAAAAAAAAAATGTATTTCTGGTGAGTTGTTCTTCTTAAATGAAAATGTAATGCAACTGTGATAATTCATTACTCATTCTGAAAAACAGGTTCTTTACACTACTATCTTTAAAATCCCCTGATGGTTCGTACTTATTAAGTTAAATTTTCTACATCCTGTGATGAGCTCATGGCAATTGTATAACAAATCTTTCTATCATTATTGTTGACCAAAATAAAATGGTATAAATTAATATTTTATCATGAAATAATGTCTGTAGATTCTGATGCTGGGTAAATTAAGCAGTATGCTAAAATTCTGCAAGTTTATTAAAAAGACTGTCTGAATGTAACACGTCAAATTATGAGATTACGCTGGAAAGTGAGAATTAAACCTGTTTTCAGGAAAGAAAAATAATTAAGCCTTCAACTTTGGAAACACCATCGTTAAAATAAAACAGACTATATGAAATGCATATGTGGGAACCTTTCTGAGTTCCAAGGGTCAGAGGGAGATGAAAGTCTGTGACAACTGGGAAGTAATCGCCAGTACAATGTTTCTAGAGAACACATATACACCATTGTGTTATCAAGCTTGTCCATGCTGCCTATATGCCAAATACTGAACCACACCACACCAAATACCTTTTAGGCCCACCAACCCTTAGATGCACTAATATCGCATTTACAAAATAAAATAATAAAGCATCATTAGTAGTATTTTGTTTTCGAGTAATGTCATCATTAAGGTTGCATTGGATAAATTGAGTTGTATGTTTTTCGTTGTCTTATTCCATGCGTGGCCAATAGATGAACTTGAAGATACTGTCGAGTCTTGAAGGTCTTGGAACAAACGTAGCATGTCTCCCACCTCCCAGTAGCTGAGTGTACGTTGGCTATATGCTGCTTCAAATTGCTGTTGTTGCTGTACACTTTGCCGCACTCTGGGCAGACGGGCTTGGTGGGAGGGCGGTCAAATACGTCTTCCAACCCTGCAATCCCCACCGCCCTGCTATTTTACTAAACACATACCTTTTGTTTTGTTTTCTATATTAAGAAAAGAGCAATTATATGTATAAAAACTAGAAATATTGTTATATTAGGTACATTTAAAATAATTCAATTAGATAAGAGTTAGTTAAATCAAACCCTAGTGACACTATTGTAATTGCTCTTTTATTATTTCTGGAAGCAAACTACTAACCACTTGAAATAACAAATAAACCTTTTATTATTTTTCTTTTTGTAATATTAATAGCCCCTGATGTTGAATTTAACATTTACATTTATATTTTGTATATTAGAATTATTAAGCCAAACAACAATTATTATAGAAACTCATAATGCCTTTATGGACCTGAACACAAAATGCAACATTTCATGAAAATGAGAGGAGAAAAGGTTAGAATCAGAATTAATCTCAGCTATAATAATGCTTGTGTTCAATCTCAGAAACCAACATAAAGTGTTCTGTATATTTAAAAAAAAGCATTTGTTAAACCTAATAAAATAATTAGTTAAGTGAAAAAGTTAATAAATAATAATATATAAAATACAAGAAACAACATACCGAAACTATTATCTGGCCCACTGTTGTGCATCCCAGAAGGTCCAGGTAGCAACCCAGGGAGTCCTGTTTACAAACGATAGACACAATCGATTATAAACAATTGGAGAAAAAAAGGACAAATATATTTCTAATAAATTATATTTGTACTATATCAAAAATGAAGACACATAAGAAAAGTAAAAAAGAAAATAAATAAACAAAAACATGCAAAAAAGCAAGCAATTTATACAAATTTAATTGGTATGATGCTGAAATCTTTTTTAGTTTTCATAGTGTTTTCTACTTAACATGAAAATTCACGTAATATAATAAAAAATATTTTCCATTAAAAAACATTTTCTTAGATTCTCCTGTTTGTAAATGATTTTACAACCGATTATATAGAATATTTTAACATTCTTTATTTACTCACTAATTATTGTTTACAATTTTTTGTTGTTAAATTATTTACATATTTTGATCAATGAAATATTAACAATAACATTAACATTGAACAACATGATCAGTTTTTGAAAGTTATATGTCAAAATACAACTACCTTGTAGTCCAAGCAATGCTGCTGAAAAGTTTGGAGTCCTGTTTGGGTCCATAACGAGGGAATTGTGGTGGTCGCCGTACTCTGATGGCTCAGTTTTTGGTTGAATGAGATCAGCCATGGAATGTGGTCCATTCATGGTGGATATGGAGAGACCCCTGTCGGACACTGCTCCCCTTTCTGAAAGGCCAGTATCGGAGGAGTTGCTCTCTTCACCTGTCGACTGTGCATGAACTGACGAATCAGAGTTCCCTTTAGGCTGGAAGAGAATAAATATTTATAACATATTATATTATTATTTTTATTATTGTCATATTATAACAATGATTTTTTAAGTTGTAATCACCTGATTGTTGGATGATACACTGTTATGTGTTGACTCTAATGCTTGAGACAGAAGACTCTCTCTCGCTTCTGAATGGTGGTGGTGGTTATTGGTGTTCAATGAGGATGCCGGAGAGGGAGAGAACCTATTACCTATCACAGAATTCTGGGCTAGTTCTGAACTCCGGCTCCTTTTGCTCGGTGGTGGAGATGCTCCTCCATCGCTAGGGTTTTGTACTATCGAAGACACATTGGATTCATTATTGTTGTTATTTGCCCAGGGAACAGTAGGATTTGAACCCTGGAAAAAAAAAGAAAATTATTAGTTCTTTCATTTAGAAAGCAACTTACTGTTCATTCGATTGTCACATCGATGTTATGTCATTTATATTTTATTTTATTTAATCAGCAGAAAAGTTGGGTGACATTTTGGTGAAGTGTGCAAAGTGATGAATTTACATGCCTGATCTTTGATTGATCATCTTGTCTGCTGATCATTTACTGCTTACATATTTATTTTGTTGAGATGCATTTTGCTATGGCCACTGGATTTATATTATTTGGACAGTGGCATCCTTTTAGTACGTTTTTACTATATGAAGGACTGTCTTTTATGGAAACAAGTCAGAATTGATTCGAGGCTAGTCCCAGTCAGTAAGTTCTTCTTTCACATTTTACAAACATAAAAACACCGACTTAACAGAGAAGATGCCGTACTAAAAAGCACCTGACGTACCAAGAGGATACAGCATTAGAATTTTAACGTATATTTATGAAATCTTCAACGTCTGTCCCACGCGTGCGTGTTTTTGTTATCCAGTAATGTCTTTTGAATTTATTTTTTATCTAATAATTTAAACAGTGATGGATTAAATTATTAAATACGTGGTTTTATTATTTTAGTTTTGCCAGCGTGCTGTGAGTTTAAGCACTTTCGTCCTCGGTGTGATCATTACTAATCTTCGGCATTTCCACAAATATTATGAGTTGTAGAACGTACGCTGGTTTATTCAGAATTGTAATTTTCACTAAGTACCAATCAAATTGATGGATGTCGATTGCGGACCTCAAAAAAAGTTTATGTTTTCATCTGACTATTAGTTATTTGTTTCAGTACTTTAAGCACGCATGGGTGACATAACTTGTGAATGAATCGATACAGGCCCAGAAACCGTATAACTGAAGAACGTTAAAGTTGCCCTGTTAAAAATCTGGGCATTCCTAGTTGGACCACAAATTTGCTCAATACGCCCCCCGTCGAGGGAGAAAATGCCCAGAGAGCGAGCGAGCGAGAGAGAGAGAGAGAGAGAGAGAGAGAGAAAACGAGAGACTGTGTGAGAGAGAGAGAAAAAGGGAGATTGAGACAGAATGAGAGACTGTGAGAGAAAGAGAGAGGTAAAAGGAAGTCAATGCCAATATTCGACTCGAGGAGACTCAGCCTGTATAAATCTTCGCATCAAAGGAGGACATGTTACGATGCTTTCTTCCTGTAACATCTTCACAGGGTTTTCTGGTGTTAAACGTCTATACGTGTGCCTAAAGAATCTGCAGTGTCCAGTCAGCAGTCCTGCTATCGTTCTAGTATTAGTTCTTGGTTTCGTAGTTCTGAATGTATGGGATGGCCTTTTAATAAACTTTTTCGTATGAATCCAGTCCTGCAATACAATCCCAATGAACCGATATTCTTAACCCACTGCCTAATGGATCTACGTTTGCAGTAATTTAGTATGTTAGTTTAGTCTGTTGAACGCGCTAGTAAGGGTGAAGCAAGACAAACCTAGCAAGCGCAAGCCGAACGAACCTGACAAAACCAACGAGGATAAACCAACCAACTAAAACTACAAATTTATATTTTCACTTACACTTACTTCTTCGTTTGTCATGATTGATAATTATTTTGATAACCACGCGCTCGTACAAGTATTTTTTAACGTATTTCATACTGATCTGTTACAATACAGTGAAACATCTTTTATCTTGCTTTCATTTATTTTTGCATCAATTAAATTATATTTGCTAGGTATTAATTATTACTTTCACTGATTACAACCTTTGATTTTATATATTTCACCATTTATTAGTCAAGATAAATAATGCATTTATAATGATAATTATTAATGATTATTAAGGAAGTTGAAATAACAGAAAAATTTAGATTAATTGAAAAACATGTACAACGTTGTACAGCATTATTTAGTGCTCGAATAAATTAATTGTAATTTGTTAGTGACACACTACTTTTTCCTTCAAAATAAAACGGGATTTGAACAAATGGTCTAAACTCAGGTAGATCAGAACACGGCATATGCAGATTCTGCAAAGAAGCAGAGGAAACACCAACACACCTACTAACAAACTGTGGTGATACACTTGCCAGCAGGGGAAAGTGTTTTGGGTCGTACATTGCAACTTTAAAAGAGATTCAAACTCTGGCACCGGGCCTACTAACCAAATTCAATTCAACTTGAACGAGAAATCATCGGCGTGCTATAAGGTGGCGTTTAGGTAAGATGACAAAATGGTTATGCAGCTTAAAGAGCTAAGAGAAGCGGATTTCAGTGTATAATAGAAAAGAGCTTTTGAAAAGCCGAATGTCTGGCTAAAAAGTTATGACAAATTAGATTCGTCGTATTAATTAACGGGCAGGAAAAACGGTACGTTGTTCCAAGGGCGGAAAAGGCAGCCGCCTATGCCCACGCGATATTTCAGCAGTGCCGAATGCTATTACTGGGCAAATCCTCGGATAGAAATATTATCGGTTATCTTGGAATTTTCCAAATTAAACCTTGAAACTATAGAATCCTCCAGGAACGGGGGGGGGGGAATGACAATATCCGAAAAGGGCATTTAGCAACTTGGGCCGCCGCCTTGAAAGCGTTTATTCAATTGTACGCACTTATACTTCTACAGGCGATTCTGATTGCTGAAATGTAGCCGGCGGTTCAATTTTCCTGTTGAGGTGTGAATGCTTCTTCTCACGAACCAGAAAATGACCGAGAGAAAGAGATAGAGAGAGTGAGAGGGAGGTGAGGCACGAACAAACATCGTTACAAATTGAGCAAGTCAGCCGTGTTTTTTTCCCAACAGCACAAAATTTTGATATGGCCTCTTTTGAACGGGAAGAATAAAGAAAACACGCTCCGTCAGTGGTTCATATCGCTGGGTTGAGGGGGCATATTCGGCTGTACTGACAATCTTCGACAAATATTAATTTTGATGACTAGTTCATTCAATTAGCCTCCGGGGGAAACGATAAGTTCAAGGGCGGCACATCTCCGAATGAACGCTGATACACATTCAGATCGAATGATATAGTTTTTAACTGGTGGAAATTTAGGCTTCGGCTTTTGAATATAAAACGTGGAACGATTGTGGAACGCAAATTAAATACTTAAAAGAGTGTCCATATAATGCATTGTACCACAAAATGATTCATTATCAATTTAATTGTTGAATAAACACTAGGCTGAAAAGAATAAGAAGAATATGCTAACTTTAACATGGGACAGTGAAAAATTGAGTTTTTAAACGGTTTAAGAAATAGTAATAGTTAAGATTTCCTTCTGAAGTCTGCAAGATATAAACTTATAGTTTGTTCGTTTCCGTACATTTTGTAATGTCTCATTTCACTCGTTAGTTTTGGCCGTCCTGATTAACCCTGCCTGTAACCTGACTATTCAAAATGATGGAATGTGTCAAAAAAAAAAAAAATTATAACCTAAAATAGCATGAACAAATGTTGACATATACTTCGGGCAACAGTAAAATTATTCCAATCTGGGTGGTGAACTTTTCCAAACATCCTGGAGTGTCAAAAACGCATTTCAGAATTTTCACATATGAGTGATGTTTATGGCTGTCTTGACTCACTCTGATTATTTTTCCAGAACATGAACCAATATTTTTAGTCGTTTCTGGTTATCCTATTTTGCCTATCCTCCCTATTAGGGGACTGTCAAACAAGTTTACCCATGTCGCAATCATGCCAATAAACTTGGCAGTTTTCGAAAAGTCTAGTGTTCAGTTTGTGTCTCTTTTTGGCACACGTCATTGGTAAGTTCTTGTGTTATTACCAAATTTTGATACGATGTGGTCAGGTTTTCCAAAACATGAACCGGTAGTTTGGTCATTTCTGGTCCTTCTGGTCTGCCTTTCCTCGCTAATCGGGCACTGTCGAACAAGTTAGTTATGCCGCAATCTTTAGTAGTGGGCATGTTGTATTGTCTCTTCCTGCATATCTCCTGACCACGAAAATACACTTACAGCGGTATTAGATCAACAAAATGAACCTGTACGACTATCCGACCATCCTGGTTCGTCTATCTACTGTTTTGGTCCGTCATATAACCTTGATAACTCAAAATGCTGAAATGCAGAAATGAAACTCATACCGTAAAGCATCTTGGACAAATTTTGATATATAATTCAGGTAAAAGTTAATTTCGTCAAATGTACAGGGTGATAAACCTATAGCTTGGCAATTTTCGAAATGTCTGGTGTACTGTTTATGTCTGCATTTGACCGTCTTATTGGTAAGTTCTGTTGTGTTGTTACCAAGTTTTGATACATTTGTTTTTCAACTTCTTGCTCTTCAGTTTGTAGAACACTATTCTGCATATCATACTCTGTGCTGATTAGGCTTGTCTTGACTATAGCTGTTTATAACCCTGACAACTCAAAATTACGAAATTCTAAACCGCGAATGGTTGCCTCGTATAGCCATATAAGGCAGCCCAAATTCGGGGAAATTTTTTACATTTATTTCCCGTAATAGTTTAAAAATTCCTTTTCTTGTGAGATTTTTCAAGTCTTTTATGAACATGTAGTTTTGTCGTTTTCAAAAATCCTGGTCAGCCTATCGTCGTTGTTTTTAGAGGGTACGACGTTTCAGCATTTAAGTTAAGAATATAACCACCGTGAGGCCAAATACCTCTGTAGAGTCGTGTCCCCAGGATGATGAATTTAACAGGCAGAACCATAATGATCGGGAACGACCTACGTACAGGTGAATCTCTACCATACATGTAAGAGTAATATGGTTGCTCACGGTTATGAGCAGGGAGAAGCAAGACAACCCTGAAGATGGCTATAATGATAGAAATGCGAGGGTAGGCAGACCAAGATGATCGGTAATGACCAAATTAGATATACATTTGATTTTTATTACATATTTATAGAGGGCAGTTAGACCTAATAGTTTCCTTGCTACCCTAACTTTAATGAAAGTTACTCTTTTTACATTTTGAACCAATATCTTATTTTATCCTAGTTGTTTATTTGATTAGACTTTTGCATTTGCATTGAGCAGGCATCAGATAGCAAAAATGTAAAAGTTTAAAACAAACATTTTATTTAGCGTTTGTTCAATATAAGATTTTAATCTTTTCTTTACTGTTGCTTCTTAACTACATTATTTCGTGACGGCTAAAAGCAAAGGTTAGACTGCAGTAATGAAAAAACACATCCCAAAAACAGCATACCGACTATAAGACGGTGATATACAATTTCCTAGAATTTAATCAGCCACGTCCTTAGTCATCAGAATTTCCCTTCGAAAGGCTTATTATTTATTAGTTACACTTTTGTTTACTTTGGGGCTGAATTTATTGCTTCCTTTCAAGCGTGTTGAGTAGTGAATGGATAGCACAAAAACAGTGTAAAAAAGTACAACGTATTCAAATGGTCGATGAATCACACTTCTTAGCGGATTTAAGCAAACCCTTGTTTCAATAATAATGACTTAAGGAAATAAACAAACGCAGACTTTTGTCCGTTCCGATCTGAATCCATTATTGACTTTATATCTTATCACTAAACAGGAGAATAAGGTAATGATGCGTAAACAACGCTCAGAAATGACTAGTTGAGTAAAACTATCATTTTTGAATAATTATTGAGATAAAATGTATTCGAATCATGAAATTTCATATTTAGGAATAAATGCTAGCTAATTTACATCAGAACTAATGCCGTTTACTAATTTAAGTCCAATCCAATGGAAAAATACACTTTTATAACGTTCATAATTTACTTAACTAATATTTCATTAAATGATAGGGTCTGTTATTGCATTGCTTTTCTTTGTATATTCCCATTAAAGTATATTAATTTCCAATTAAGCAAGCTCAAAATATAACCAACGAAATATATAGCTCTCGTTGTCACTTAAGTCATTAACAATATTACTAATCGACTTTTTATAGTTTTGATTGAGCAGGACTGTTTTAAAGCGAAATCCTAAGTTGTATCGTGTGGACAGTGTAAATTCCTAAACTACTCCTTGCTGACTGCTTTGGTACACATTTGGCAACTTAAATTAGGCTAAAAATTCAGTATCAACTCTAGTACATTCTTAGCTAAATTTACGATATAGTCCATTTTTATGTATAAATATTCTACGGAACAACATAAGAAACAGTTTGACAATTATTATTTTTGACGGCGAATAGGGAGGATTATCATTAATAAAAATAAGTCAAGAATCGTAGAATTATAACGCCAGATATGATTGATTATAATGAAAAAAGTAACTGTTCAGTATGGAAAATTTGTTCTGTTTCCTACTTCATTGATCATGTCTTGGTTCTTTATAGTGAGAGAGCTACCCGATATAATTAACGTAATGCATTGTTAGAGAGGTCCGGTAGCGGGAATGTCGCAAATCGACTATGTTGTGGAACTTGCGGATAATATGATAGAAGAATTCTAGTAGTCCACCGCCCTACTCGTCTAAAAGGGTTAGTTATAAAAAAAAGTGTTCAAGAATGATATTAAGACTTTGAAGAGGAATACAGCATCAAATATTTGATTCCCTGCTCTACATTTAAAAAGAAATAAAGGCATTCTATTGTATTTACTAAAACCATAGTTTTAGACTACTGAAAGCGGTATATCCACTAATTTAACAACCAACACGGCCTTTCAAAATGAGTTTGGGCTGTTCATTTTCAGCAATGGGTTTGTTAGTATTCCCTCATTCGGCTTACTATCCTGATAAACCAGTGAATATGGCAATGTGCCGTAGACCAAACATAGATAAACAGACTAGCACGATGGTTAGCGAATTTATTGAGGTTAGCAAGAGACATCACTATAGCTTTTACTGAACTTTCAATACTAAATTTACAGTAGTTTGGTTTGTCATGGTTCTAAGAGGGTTCGAGATAAGACAACAAACTGATGTTGTAGATGCAGAGGCGTGTCTTAAGGTCAAAACGTCCAATCTATCTACAAATCACAACCCAGCGGATCTCATGAAGAATTCTCATAATCACTTATTTGGATGGTTTTTATAGAGTGAAGCTGAAATGACAAGAACTACATCTGCTTGAGTGAACGGTGTAAACAGGAAAGAATATATTTAACAATTCTGAGTGTGGATATATGTTTAGAAGTAAAAGTGCAGCTAATATGAGTTAAATGTCTATAAATCCGTTGCATAAGTGCAGAGTACAGAGAACAAAACCGGAAGTAATTTTATTCTATCCTCAAGGAATCCTCATGTACAAGCAAAGTGATAAAACAAAGAGGTAGAGCGAGGCATTACGTCTACAGTGGGATACTGAATTGAAATATAATTTGTAGATCTAGAGATTGTCCAGAGACAATGCATGGTACAATTTAAAAAAAAAATGATGGTTCTACTCACAGATTTGTTGGGTACAAGGAATCGAATGAGAAGCTAGTTTTCATACCGCACTATTTTTAAAGGAACGAAAAACATGTTCAACAACAACTGACTATTATCCTGATAAATACAGTAAGAAAATAATTTTAAATTAGTGATTAATATTTATGTTAAATATTATTTAGGTCATGCCTAAAATAGAGGGTAAATCAAAATCTACAATATTATTTATGCATTTATCTCTTTAATTTTAAATCAATTAAAAGTGAGCAAGTATAAATAAAGGACTAATAAAATCAATTCATTTTCAGGTATTTTGTAAGTAAACAACATAAGCATAAAATGTATATAGTAAAAATAAATTTACATGTTCAGGAATACATTAATTTTGTTCATATCTAAGTTCTGCGACATTATAAATCAAATTGAAATTGTGATTTGTTTCATTTAGATGATGCTTAAATTCAGCATTCAAATTTTCTCTCTCGTTTTAATTTCTATACCGCGTTGCTACATTTAAAATATTGCAATAATTACAGTTTTTAAAGCCCGCTTTTTCACAAATAGTCAAGATTGTTTTTAGATTTGAAAGGATATTTCTAAGTGAACACGCAACTCTAAAAGCTACTCAAAACCCTTCTCGTTTCAGAATTTTACCTACTTTTTCTGATTTCCAATGTGTGTCAAGGAACGAAAAAATAAAGATTAATTTTTCGTTCAGTGGCTGAGTGTATGATTGTTGCTTTTTAAAAAAAAAAGAATATTTTTTTACTTATTAGGATAATGTTTAGTTATGTTGTATCACGTTTTTCGTATGTTCAAAACTGAGCGGCATTAAATTGTCGAAAGATTTGTTTGTAACTGCGAATGGTGAGCGTTTAGTACTCGAAATCCGGACATGTTAGCAACCAATCTGTGAGTAGAACCATCGTTTACAAAACGTGAATGCACGTACTCACCCCACCTTCATCATTATGTATCGCACTGACTAGACACTGTCGTGTCAACAACTAAAAGCATTTCTTGTGTCAATTTATCAAGTTTGAAAACAAACTAAAATGTTTATTAGATATGAAATGTTAGCAGAGGGAGTTTTCCATGTTAAGTGTCTACTTATTCAGATATCTTGAGATGCGGTCTGGTGTGATGTAGGTATCAGAAAAATCGAAACGTTGGCACGATTAAGAAAATGTTTTTCTGATACCTACATCACACCAGACCGCATCTCACGATATCTGAATAATTATCTATTAACGGTCACTAATCTCTACACATTAAGTGTCTACGTTGGCTGTTTTAACGTAATGAATGAATCATATACAAGAAGACGTGGGGTCTATCAATTGTAAAACTTTATCAGGTACTTTACCGTATCTTACTATAACACAAAGCGTCCACATTGAGTCTTACTATAACACAACAACTGTCTTTAGCCAAGAAATAGACTCTGAGTTTGTACCGTGTGGACACGCCTAATAGAATTCGTGCTAGTATTCTTTAATCACAAGCCGCTTCTTGTTTTAGTTTTGATTATACCTTTCTTATATAATTAGTGGTCCTGATGGAATAAATCTTTTTAAGGCCTACTGGTTGAATCGAAGCGTAATTTAAGGCAAATTCAAGAAGAAAAGAGATGATATGGGCACAAAATGTGAATAATTATGTTCTTTGGCCTAATCGGTGGCAACTCGTCTATTCCGTATATGGGTATGCCGAACCCTCATTCATTAAAATCGGTTTAACCATTGAGTCACCTCGTTATTTACACGGCAACGAAAACAAGAAATAGAACTATACCTTTCCTTGACTTAGAAACGAATGGAGATTTTTCCCATTCCAGTTAAACTTTAACTTAAGACGGCACAGGTACAACCGTCCTGTCGTATTATCGTGAACAGACCTGATTTCACAATTTTCTAATCAGACACAAGCTTTTAAAATAAAATAAAAAATTTATATTTCAGTTTTGATGTGCAAAACACGAACAGAACCGGAACAGTTTTATAAAGCATTTACTTAAATAAAACCGATCTATGCATTAAGTGTGGAAAGATTAATGTCAATATTTTCTAAAATATTAAAGAATGGTACTTGTTGAGTACAATAAACAAGAAATTAGTATGCATGTATTTTTCTCATTCAAATTAATGAAATTGATCTAATTTTATCTTAATTGTGCACTTTAAGTATACGTACAGATTTATTTGAAAAGGAAAACAATCAAGAAAGGGAAAAATCAGTAGGGCTTGTACCTTAGAACTTGCTCATTGGGACTTTATTTAAAAAGAAAGAAAAAAGTATTTAATATTTGGGGAAGAAGAGGACGATTCGGTTTTATTAAGTCTACTTGATAAACAAAGTCGGCTTTAAAAAGCCAAGTTATTTCTAAAAAGTAATAGTGAAAAATAATTAATTTGTTTACCGCGAAAATTGAACGTGTTTGACCACGAGCATACAGCACTCCACAAACAAATCTCTACAATCCGGACGTCAACCTTGAATTTAAACAACAAATGCGCAATTTAAAAAATAACAAATATTATATTAACTATGGAGAACTTTGTCAAGGGAAGAAAATAACGACGAAATCAATCAGATCGGAGTCTAATCTAAGAAAGAATGTAAACAACTATAGCGCGTTTTATTTAGTTATTCTTTAATTAATTTTTTTTTAAGCCAAATTTTGTCTGTCAAATAGACTTTTTGAGCCCGACAGAGATTGTGAACGGCCATTAACAGAGACAAGCTACCCATTACTGGACTGTTGACGCACTTTCACGCTTTCAAATTACAATTGTGTGAATTTTATTTCACTTCGAGTCATTAAGAAAGAAGAATTAGAACGAGAAAATTTTAATTAAATATGCTTTTAATTGATAGGATATGCGTGTACTCTTTGTTAACTTAAAATATAAAAAAAAACAACTTTTATGGACATTTTATGATCACAGTAAGCAAATTTATCACCAACAAATCTGCGTTAAGTAAATGAAATAAATGGTTTAGTTACTTGTTACTTATTTTTAAAAAATTTATGATAAGGAGTTCACGTGTAAACACTGAATTTGGCGAGCAAAGTTAATATGACGATAATTCTTTAAAATCCCGTAGTAAAATGATGTGCATGGCGAAAAAGTAATTGCCTTTATTTTATTTCCTTTACTTAAACTGATACTTCGAACTACTTATTAAGCATTGAGCTTGGCTTTTGAGCGACTAACAGTAGATAAAACATTAACTTTCAAAAAATTGTGTTTTACAAGGGGCTTTCTTGTATAGCGCTATTGTGAAAATTAATTAGTTAACATGTTCTGATCATATGATAAGTGGTAGATTAAACGGGGAAAGAACAGTATTTTGTTGCGGTTTGTGTGTCAAACGCTCTTGGGATGATTTTTTTGTTGTTATTGCAACTGACTCCTGATGTTTACCTAATTCGCCTTGATTTGGTTTGTAGTGCTTTAGGAAAGTTAAAAAAGTAAACAAAAATCGAATTGCTTTACTCACAGTAAGTAATTTTTGTTGTTCTTTGGCGGGTACGTCTGCGAGTCCTCGGACCTGGAGGGTTTGGGCCGTTTTGAGGAAATCGCTCAGTTGTTCTTGACCTATGTGGACCTCGCCGTTGTACATAAACCTGAGAAGAGCTTCCATATCTTGCTCACGGACATCCCTTAGGATGACGATGGGGTGTTGACACGGGTTCGCCTGGAAGAAGGAGAAGAATAATATTGGAACCACGAATTTTAAGTTTTAACGTTTGGCGGGAAGAGATTTGTGTCTTCCCTAAAATGGCGGTCTTTTCAAAATAAATTTCATCTTAAGACGCGTCATTGTATCCTTACCTTGAGCAACGTTCTGAAGTAGGGGCTGCACGCGGAAAGGACGACTTTGTGCGCCGTAAAGGAGCAACCGTCGCAGGCGAGGGTCACGTCCACGAAGTCTTCTTCGTCTCGCAGATGTCTGAACGAGGAGAGGATGGACGAGTGGAAGTCGTTCCATCGGAGCGAGTACTGCTGTTCGCTTCCTCCGAGGCCTCCCATCATCACTCCCAGTAGTTTACTTCACACGCGCGCTTATCCGCACTCGATAAGAAAACATAAAAGAAAAAGAACGACAGGGCAGAAAGTTCCTGTTCATCTCGCTTCGCTCTCGACTTCCGACTGGGGGCTTAGCTCCTTCGGTACAATCACACGGCGTGTCATGTTCTGTAAAAAGATGTCTCTTTCAAAGATCAAGGAGGAGGACTCCACGCTAGGACTCAGGAGGGCTTGTGGCAGCCAACAGGCGTATTTGTATTTATTTTTATCCGGCATCCTAGGATACGACGGGTACAATACATAACGCATTCTTACCTTTAAACGGACGATCGCCACGATTCGGTAATCCAAAAGCTGCACGACTCTCGGGAATCTCGTTAAAGTCCGACAAAATATTCTAACGCCGAGACACAGGACACTGACACAGATCACAGCACACGTACAAAAATAGGAAAATAACAAAAATAAATTCGATTCGTCTTTCCAGGGATGCGAGACGTGATCGTCTGAGGTTTATGACTGAACGTCGGGACGAGAGAGTGGAGTGTGAGGACTCGCTTTTGCGCACGAGGGCCTACTCTGCCAAACTGGGGGAAGGTGGATTGATGCTCGATACACACTCCCTCCTAAATTTCCCCCGACGGACCCAAAGCCCCACCGAGCACCGACTACGTTCACCCCCGCCCATCATCAGGATCCGCGAGTGTACGCACACCAGCCCACCACACACATATTACGTTTGAAAATGTCACTGGAGGGAAACAGCGCCGCCCGACGACGCCACACTGCCGACCGCCACCTCTTAGAATTAAAACCGATTATTTACGTTGAGTGATTTTAATTTTAGACGCTCCCCTGCGCACATCGCGCATATTTCGATCGTCGATTTCAAATCAACGCCTATTCTTGCGACGAGGTTTGTCGAGAAGCGCTTCTAAATTATGTAAAGCCCCCGCCCGCCCTCGCAGCGTTAACGCCCGCTCCACTCTCACAATATATGCCTAACTACATTAAATGCCCCTCCCCCCCCCCTCAGAGTGGGGAAAACACCGGAAAATGTAAAAACCTCCTAAACTACCTTAGTTATAATTTGTTGAAGTCTGAGGAGGTAGGTTAGTAAAACACCACACCTTTTTATATTTTTGTGACGTTTC
The DNA here is from genome assembly GCA_039619505.1 of Cimex hemipterus. Classification (NCBI taxonomy): domain Eukaryota; kingdom Metazoa; phylum Arthropoda; class Insecta; order Hemiptera; family Cimicidae; genus Cimex; species Cimex hemipterus. Next base: position 321,154 of record CM077099.1, on the reverse strand, counting down.
GACCATTATTCATTTCGCCTTCTCCGCACACTTTCCCGCTCATCTGGAGATTGTAGAGCAAATTTGCTATCTGCAAATCTGTAAAAAGTACAGCAGACCTGGCTGTGTTCTCGAGTAAATGCGTGCCGTGAAACTGTGTCTGGTCTTCTTACGGGACGAAAAGTTATTAGTAATGATGTAATCTTCGAGCAGTGCGTTCAGAAATTTGAACACCTCAAACTTACTGCAGCTGATGAATCGCACGATTTAAAATGTAAATATAAATTTTGAATCAATGTGGTGTGACACCACAAATCAATATGACCCCACAAGAATAGCACCACATTTTATGTGAATATGAAATACTTGGTTCAAAATTTATATTTACATCTTAAATCGTATTTTTTCCCAATCAGATATGTTTCGTAATTTACCTACGCCCTGATGGTGCCCCGAATAAAGGTCGTAACATCAGCAAAAAAATAAAAAAGTTATTTTTCTAAACTACCTCATTCTGGACTGCTCCTCACGACTTCAACAAATTAGAAAACAACTAGTCATTAAGAAACACATACCTTAGTAATACCAGTTACAAACACTAACCGGCAAAAGATTCCACCCAACTGATTTTTTTTTCATTTTCTCAATAAATAAATTTTGCCTTTATTTTGTCTCATTGTTTTATCAATAAATATTTGTTTGTTTGTTTTAAATTGGGAATATTAATTAGACGTAACACACTTAATCCTTAATCCAAAACAAAGATAAATGATTTGTCAATGTTTACTTTTTACGGAATTATAAATGTTTATTCAGCCTCATTTAAATTCTGAAGCAATAAACTGTTTAGTTTTCATCTTTGTTTTCTTAATTGCAATTTTTAAACTTAAAAACGCCACTTAATGCTGAGGATTTTGTGCGTGGTGTGGCACGTATTGATGATGGAGGTTCCATCAGGTATGAGGCTATTGCCATCGGAGTTCCCCTACGAAACTGCGAAACGCCGTCAGACGTTTTCTATAAACGATGTCCTACAATACAAGGTCCGGTTCTGGTTGCCCTAGGGTAACAGAACCGCAGGATGGCCGACTTTTAGTATTTTGTATGTATCAAGCGATTCATCAGCTCCAGGAATTTCAGGGTTTCCAAATACTGAACGCACTGCCGAAGAAGGTTAAATCTTTTTGGACTGATGTCTTATCGCCCTGTAAGAGGACCAGAATTGACCAGAACACACATAGTTGCACGGCTCGCATTTGCTCGAAATAGCCAGTGGTTTTTAGACGACTGGTCTGTAGTACATTTCCACATGAGTATAGATTTACTGAACGATCTCCACAGAGGCGTGAAAGAGTGTGGAGAAGGTGAAATGAAAGGTATGAAGCCTGTAATTTTTCCAGAGCCAAACTTTTCAGCGTAGCTAAGTGATGGTATGGGCTGGGATTTCAATAATGAATCACACAGAGTTGGTTGTTGTTCGAGGTGGTCTCTGACAGCCACTCGCTATGTGGATGAAATTTGGGAACATCATCCGTTCTCTATCCTCGAGCGACAACCCTATTCTAATGCATTCTCGCGTAGTAGAAATATACCTTCGATTGCTGTTACCCATAACATCATGGTCTTGGCATGGCCATCCCGTGGCTCCAGACTTCAACCCCATCGAACATAGAACAGTGGTAACCTCAAAAGACGAATCAGATCACGTTCATCACTACCTGATACACTCTACGTGTAGAATTCGTGAAGAATGGGCTAACCCCCAAAAGAGACATTTCCAGATTGGAGGAAATATGCGATATGGTAATGTTAATTAAAATCTAAAACAAAATTAAAACAAAGTTTATTTGTCTGTCTATTTTATTATTATTTTTTCGTTTTCCTTAGCAATTTACATTTGTTTACTTGTTTAGAGAAATACTAAATTATTAAACATTAAAAATACTTTAATCAACATATAAAAATATATACAAAACGAGTTATATTGCAAATGGGTAGAACGTTTTGCCTATAAATGTATTTATAATGCCAATCCCATGTGCCTGTTTCAGGATGTAAGCAGGGTGAGGCAAGACAAGAAAACCGACAGCTGAAAGGGCAGGATGATCATAAATAACCGTAATTATTAAGAGTAAAACATAAGTAAATTTTCTGTTTTTTTCCTTACAACGACAAAAACGAAACTGAAAGAACAACAACTACTCAGTAAAACAAGAGTGGGAAGATCGGAAACGACCAAACTGCAAAAACAAATTTCGTTGTAAATAAATATACGTCCTGACAAAACCATAGCTACAAATTATAAAATTTTGCAACTTATTACTCAGTTATAAAATAAATATAAGTGACATTTCTCGCCAGATGGACTCTAGTTATCTCTATTGTCTCTCTATTGGTACTTTTTATGTTTTTCCACAATAAGGTAATTTTATTCATAACTTCCTTGTTTTGCCAATTAGTTTCGGTTTATTAAACAAAAATGGAATATTTTGACTAAATTTGCACATCGTCAAATACTTCACATCCTTTTTATTATTAATAATTTGTTGTATTCGTGAGGCGCGGTCAAGAAAGTGGTAGTTTAGAAAAACACCTTTTAATTTGGTTTTGCGCTTCGACCTCTATTCATCCTAAGGTATCATATTGACACGTTATTGTTAATTCACTAATTTCGTGGTCCGCTTGACCAATTAATGTATTACAATTAATTAAGTTTTTTTGTTGAGATAAAAAAAGTCAATGGCACGAGCGGGATTAGAACCCACGATCTTCTGCCAGATACGCCACTGCTCTACCTCGTTCACTCGGACACCATTTTTCAAATGTCGTGCAATCGGACTGGATGAATGAAATGGCTACGAAGAGCTTTAGTGAAGTTTACTCCATTTTAAATCATTAAATTGACTAATTTCGTGGTTCGCTGGACCAATTAATTGTTAATGTTTATTTCCTTTTTTTGTGTTGTACATATATCTTCATACTTAAATAAAAAAACATTATTATTATAAATGATTTATGGTCAGTAGCGAGTTTGGTTGAAAAAATAACTTGAACTATTATATTGTCGGAGACGAGGAATTGAAAGTTAACAATCACACATAAGTGTTAGTTTTTGATTCTGATAGGTTTATCAACACAAGTAATACTTCTGAGAGCTTTGAAAAACTACTAGATTATTCTGACATTCTTGTAATTAAATAAATTCTCATTAGAACCAGCTCAATAAATACTTTGGATAGCTTCGAAAAACTACTATCTTATTGTGAGATTTATTGCTTTGATTTATGTCGGATTTACTTGGTAGGCCTGGATGGTTTAATCAGACCTTTCGTTATTTTACTTTCATTATTGGTGAATTTTGTTATATTGCCGCTATTTGCTTATAACTCTAACCCGCTCGTAGTAGTATTACAAATTCATTAAAGGCCATTATGAGATTTCTTGTTGAGTTTTGCTGAAGTACTTATAGGCTGGACATTTCTGCAGTTCCCTTTCTCCAGTGGTCAGTTTCATTGAAATATCACGGTTTAGATTGTTTCTTTTGAAAATTAAAATTAATGTGATATTTTGATGAGATTTATGAAATGTAGAATCCTACCCTCCCCTTTTTTATGTCATACGAATTTCTCTTTTCGCTATTTTTCGTGTATTTCTGTGCTCTGTTTTCCAAGTCGTAGTCCTTTTATTCCATTTTAAATGGTTTTGCCGACCGTTTTTCGCTTCACAATGTTCAGTGGTGGTTTTGCTGTCTAGCCGCACCAAGCTATAACCTAGACAAACTTTTGATTAGTGATAAAATGGTAGTTTTGGATCCTGGATGACGAAATAGAGAGACCAAAATTTTAAAATCATAACATGATTTAGAAATAAACAAACGTATAGACGTGAGCTTTAACCTACAGAGTTAGCGTTTTTTGAAAGTCAAAACGAGTCAGACAGAATAAACGTCCCGATATTGCAACATAAGAAGAGATAAATTGCAAAATAGATCGTTTTGTACATTATTACCCATCTGGTCTGACTAATTATGAACTTGTAGTTTCCTGGTCCATCCTGGTTGATATCTTAAGTATTTAGGATCTATGCAGGGCAAAGAGAGAATAAAGGACCCATCGATGTAGGGGAAAAGAATTAAAAAATCATTAAATAGTGGTTTTTTGTAGTGTTTATCAGACCAGAATCGTAAAGAAATTACTATCTCACTGTGATATATATTTTTTGTTGGGGTCCCACAGGGTTTTAACATTTGGTCAGCCCATCCTCGCTGTTTTAGTGTGACTCATTACGACATTCTGTGATCGACACATCGCGGGAAATTAAACTTTTTAGCACGTACTTTAAAGCAAAACAAATATTGGACGAAAGTGGAGTTAGAAATCTAAACAGAGGAAAATCAGTAAGATAGAGAAACGTTTATACTCGCTTTTTCATTGCATATTTTTTGGAAATTGCTTAAATAATATAATTGATAATATTAATAATTTCATATTTATATATAGTTATTTTACAAAATATTTTAAAAAGCTGGAATTTGCATTTTATCCATGTATTTTCAAGCATATATACTCAATGGTAAATTTGTGACTATTGTTTTTTATAGTCCACACGTTTATATGTCAGGAAAAACCCGACATTGTAAACTATGGACACTAGCTTCTCACGGAATAAAGCATAAACTAATTTTATCCAAGGAAGATAGTACCTCCAATGCCCCAAGGAGTAGTTGATCGGCCATATATGTAAAATGCGGCCAGATAGATCCACTACTGATTACAGCAAACGCCGAAACATCGATCGAACTTTCATGGACAAGCAGGGCAAAAATGCTAGTAGTATTTCAGTGCTATCCAAATTATTTGTTGTGTTTGTTCTAATTATAATTTTATTGTAATTGAGTCTTATGGCTCTTCGAGCGTTTTTACGTTTTATTTCTGCATCTGGAACAGTGGACTCCAGGTGCAACAAATCGATCAAATGGACTAAATGGAACACCTAATTAGTTCAAAGATGGTGCTGAACTGCAAAACCAAATTAAATTTATTAGGTACGCAGAACAAAGTCAGCCTCTGCTGGGTCCCAGGACACATGGGTGTAGATGGCAACGAGAAAGCGGACACCCTTGCAAAGAAAGGGGCAGCTACACCGCTGACAGACCTGAACCCTTCTGTGGCATAGGACTCCACACTATCAATGAACATCTCAGACAGAAGGACAAAAAGAAAATAAGGGAACATTGGAATTCGCTTATTGGACACAGGCAATCCAAGAATCTTCTAACCAATTTTGGGAAGAAAGACATTACAGAATGTGTCAAAGGAGGCAGGAATAAATTCCTAACTGGACACTGTAGATTAAATGGGCATCTAAAGAAAATTGGAGTAAACCAAAATGGCACATGCAGATTCTGCAAAGAAGCAGAAGAAACACCAACACATCTGCTAACAAACTGCCGACCAACATTAGCCCGTAGGAGGAAGTGTTTTGGGATGTACAATGTGATCATAGAAGAACTTCAACCAATAAAACCGGGCCTATTAATCAAGTTCCTTGATGAAATAGGACTCACCGATGTGCTTTAGGCAGAGAACGGGGGATACAATAGCTCTTAAACGGCGCAGTATACAACACCCTGAAATATCATCATCATCAAATGGAACCCTACGCTTCTGTCATCATCGTCAGTGTCAAAATTTACTGCGGCTTCATTAAAGCTGAAAATTATTAATTTCACACTACGCCTTTTTAATTATACTACATCACGAGGCCATGGTAAATTGTGTCGACGATATTTTAACAAAACTTTTATGTATCCCTCATTCATAACACTACGGTAAAAAAAAATCGATGATATCAATTTTATCGATGCACCTAACCGGGAAAATAGTCTCTTTTCCAAACTAACAATAACCTTTTCAATTTCGTTTATGAAAGTTTCTGTGTCAAAAGCCATTGTTTAATAAAAACAGAGAGGATTGACGAGAAATTAAAAATCTGGTCACTCTTCCATGTTATCGGTTGCATTTTAAAAATTAGCTTAGCTTTTCAATCGCCCATAGATTAAATTGTAAGCGATTAAAAATTGCGATAAGACTTTCGCCTTTGAGCTAAGCGGAGGTGGTTGTGACTCCAGTGAATGACAGCACAACCTCCGATTCCACCTGGAGAACGGTGGGGTAAGGTCATAAGATTTGTGGATACCATTCACGACCGATCAAAAATAAAGACAAAATCCAACAATGTACAATTAGTATATAAGTAACAGTTGTAAACGATTTGATGATTTTAATTCTAGGTTTTTAGACCCTCTCATCTACGATTGTATTACCCAATTTCCGGAAACATGGCTTGAAACGTAAAGACGTTCTCGATCCTCTTTGTCATCCTCAGATTGTCGGTTGGAAAGACATTCGATTCTGGCTGTTTTTCTCAAATCTAAGCATACACAATTAGAAGAACGAACGACAATTCTTAACAAAACAATCAATATAGAAATTATATAAACACAAAGTATAATAAAATATGTGCTATTCAAATTATAACATATGTATCGAATTTTCTGCTCAATTTGCAGCACACTGACATTCATGGAGAAAAAGATAATTACAAAAAGAAATCAGTAGAATCAGATACACTCGAACTACACGTTCTTCATTCCGCTGACCTCAACAAGAAATCTCACCATAGCTAAATTTTTGTTAAAATAGTTTTAATGCTATTCCTATGGCTGGTCAGAGTTATAAGCAAAACAGGCAAGACAACCAAACTCACAACTAAAAATGGCAATATAAAAACTTGTGGACATACCAAAACAGCAAAATAGGTAAGAGGGAGATGACCAAAACTATTGGTCATGCCGGTTTACTCGAACATTTCTGTCGAAAAGAAATTCGAGCAAAGCATGGAACACAGATTAGAGAGCCAGAAAACATGCTCCCTCCAGGTTCATATCACTTAGGCATGAAATCACAAGAATCACAAGCAATTCACAAGAAAAAAAAGTATAGCTAATTGATCGCTGGTTCTGTCCGATTGAACATTTTCTTTGCCTAAACGCGATGTCTTGGGCTAACAGACGCATTTGGGTACTTTGTGGCTTGTAGTTGCTAGTTTTCTTGCCTTGCCTCTCCCTGCTTATCACCCTGAAAAATCGATGAAGAGATACTAGGAGGTTAAGAAATGATTAAAATGAAACTTCAAACTTGAAAAACTATTCGACATAAAAATAGCTTTTCAATTTTACAGGTATAAGAGTAGTTGTTGGTCGGCGTAAGCAGGGCGAAGCGAGACCATAACCCGCCACTGAAGCAATCTGAAAGATCAAACCAGTGAAACAAGAAGGTCGAATGTGACCAAACTGTAGGCGATCTACTGGGGAACTGGAAGAAGTAAGCCACAAACCCACAAATTAAAATGGCGAACTGCCGAAACCTTTCTGATAGAGAAATGCCGTTAGTATATAAGAGTGCTGTGTTAGCGGCTGTGTTCGATTGATCGTTCGGTCTGTTTTACCTCGCCTTTTGGAATGTCATTTTCGGCATTACGACACCTTCGTTACGGTCGGGGTATGAACGGACAGGACGAAACAAGACAGTAAAGCCCAAAAACAGAAGATAACTGATAAAAACATCGGACAGGATAAAACATAGAATCAGGCAGGTCGGAAAAGACCAAACTACAGATCATTGTTAGTGGTTAGTCAGTGATACAAAAAGGGAAAACCAAAACAACAAAACCCATTAATGAATATAGAGATCTGTCGAACAAAATAAGCGGCCAACAAAAACATGAAGGTCGACAACTACCATCTTCAAGGAGCAATCTTGAAATATTAGGCTAATAAAAAACATGTCATTGTCATGACATTCAAAATAAACCAAAACAAAAAAAAAAAAAAAAAATATATATATATATATATATTAAATGCGCCTAAAATAGATGTTTCACATTGCCTTTTGTTTTAAGATCAGAAAACTTTCTGCCTCTGAATATTTGGTGAATGGAACGTTCTATTGAATATTGCATTTCCGCTCAACTTCCATTCTCTGCTTTATACAATCCCGGCTGCCGATCGATGATTCCTCATTTGTCTTATACTTCTTACGGAATTCTTTGAGCAGATCATTTATTTTAATTATACCCATTGGTCGGCGCTAAGCTCCAAATAAATAAATAATCGTGAACGTATACTTTCATTAATACCAATAAGTCAACCGCCTCGTCTCAAGCATCTCCGACCAACTATTGCGCCCTGGATGGTAAACAGAGATCGATGTTGCCATTTTTCCTTCAATCAAAAGGAAATAATATCTATGAAAATCCTGAATAACCTTTTGATTCTACAGAGATAATGAAAATATTTTTAATACAAGGTCGATAAAAGATGTTTCAGTTTTTTGAATGCAGGTGTGAATTTTAAGTTCATGAAAAAATGGAAAAGAGAATAAGACAAAAACACAATAATTGTGTAGTTATCAATAGTTTAGAAGTTATCACGTCTTCTTATCTGAACATCTGAACATTTATTTTTATATAGATAATATTTTGATATTTTGTTCATTTCAATTCAATATGTCAATTTCCTATCAGTAGTTGGTCAGGGTTGTAAGGGTGAGGCTTGACAACCAAATACACCACTGAACCCAGTGAAAACGAATAAAATAGCGACTGAAGGGAATGAAAGATCACAACGCGTCTGATATTCAAAATTAAGTAGTATAGATGGACCCGAAGTATAACCTTCCAACCTTTAACAAGAAATCGCACACCAGCCTTTAACGAACTTTTAATATTGTTGATAAAAGATTAGCTTGGCCGGCCAGCGTTATGAGCAGAGTGAGGCGTGACAAGACCCGCCACTAAGGAACGCGATATGCAGAAACTCGCCTGTCAGACCAAAACAGCGAAGACATACGTGGTCTTATACGACAGGTTCATATTAGATTTACGACAATGAGTGTAATTTCGTTGGTAAGTGTAATAACCTGGGTAAAGGGGTAAACTAACTAACCCATTACTTAAGATAGCGAAACTAAACCGAAATAGCGAGGATAGGGAGATTAAAAAGACCAAAGACGACCAAACTACTTCATGTCTTGGCAAATCGCACTAAAACGTATCGAAATTTAGTAACAACACGCAATCTCACACCAGTCTTTGAGAATTTTTAATAATACTGATATAATAACGGTGTTATAATATAATAACGTGGTTTGTTATAAGCAGCGTGAGACAAGACAAGAAGATCCTCCAATAAAGAACGAAAAGTTCAGAAATACAGACAGGCCAAAACCACGTTAAAAAGTTAAATCCATTTTATTTCGTGGTCGGATTGACGAAATAACTTTTTTTCAATTAATTAATCTTTATGTAAGGTTTTGGTTGAATGAAAAAGCGAGTGTCACGAGCGGGATCAGTGGTCGGGAAATGTGAGGTCACGTGATTAGAGCAGAGGAGTATTGAGCGGAAGGTTGTGTGTTCGAATCCCGCTCGTGACACTAGCTTTTTCACTTCAACCAAAAAGCTTACATAAAGATTAATTAATTGTTAAAAAGGTAATTGATATACTCACTCCGACTCGATTGTTTCTATTAATTTGTACGATAGTCTTACAGTATAACAATAATCAAGAATTGTCGAGCTGGATTGTATTCTGCAATAGTAAAAATCATTCGTATTAAAACGATTTATATTCTTCCCCCACACAAGAATAAACTGTCTCACCTGCTTTCATGGATCATTTACTAACTCATTTGACAATTTTGGATCCCGCCAGAAGAAAATATATCCCCATAATTGATTGTTTTTGGAAGCGTTTAATATGCAATCTTTTCAAATATAATCCCTCTAACATTAAACCGAATATTTATATTTATAAACCGTCTAGGCGCCTAAATCCCGGAGGAAATACCATTTAAACGGCCTACCAGTTAGAAACAGTTGTATCATGCTAAGGGCGATTTTTGTTCTCGCTCCTTCAAAAGCGTTCAATTGATCTCAATTGTTGCCTTTTGAAGAGGGGCAGATGTTTCTTTCCCCCTTGACTAAAAAAATATAACAATAATCAATTTATTTAATAACTCGTAATCCATTTCTGTATGATTCCTCTTTCTTTGGAACGATTTAACGTTAACAAGTTGAAAATTTGAATGTAGCCTTTAATTAGGAATGGAACGTTAATGATAATATTAATAATTATTATAAATAACAAAATATACCCTTTAAAAACAGAACATAAGTATATACAGCTTTTGAAAAAGGAAGAAACGAAAAAGATCAAGGATGCAATATTGTAAAAACATCAAACTTATTCCTCCATAAACTTTGTTGGTGTTACTGTTCGTGCCAGTAGGTGTTTTTGCAAGTTAAATAAACCTCTTTCAGCGATCTGAATAGTAATAACCGTTATAACAAGGATGACGTAGTTGTTAATCCTGTTTGTCGGTACTGTCCTGTAAAAGAAAATTTAATATTTTAAGGCTAAATTTTAAAATGCTAGACAAGCTGATATATATATATATGATAATACATTTCACATCAAGGCATTAATACCTTTAATTAATAAAAAAATGATTCACCGGATTTTCTCTTTGGACTCATTTTTTCATGCGAACGAACCCCTTTTTACCTTTTCTCAACTAATTAAAGCTGCCTTGAAATGTAATAACGTAAACGTTTGTTATTGAAACATTATTCTTTCACGTGTACAACCTTAAATTTAAGCCCACCGATACCCCAATAACAAATTTGACATTGTAAAATTACACATTAATTTTGTTGTATATTGAGGATAAAATCCCGTTGTATGAGAGGGCTCGTGAGAATCTAGAAATTGGCTGAAGGATTGCTCTTTGCCACCCCCGGCGCGGGGGTTGGGAACCAATAGGATCAATATAAACTCTCTCCTTCAACCCCTTACTCTCATTACAATTGCTAATAGACACCAATTACTTTCTTGGCTTCAACATATTGTAAGTTTTTCTCTCACTGAGAATAAGAGAAAAGAAAAGATAATAATAACAATAATTTTTCACAAGGGCTTTAGCTTGTCTAAAGCACGTTTAAAACAATACAGAAAAGTGTAGTATTAATAAAACGCTATAATTATTGGATTTTGATGGTTTTCAATCATCTTGATAATTGTATATTAGCTATTTTGATTTGACAGAAGCGTTTAGCCTTATCACCATCCAGGGTTTAATTAAGGGTATAAGCAGGTTGAGCCAAGTCAACGAATCCAACCTTCTAGATAACGATAGATATTCAGAAATGGGTCTCACATTATCTCACTGATTTCAAGGAGAGAAAAATCATCTTACAATAAAAATAACAGTATTATAAAAATGATTAACATAAAGACAAAATATTTGGGTAAATGAACTTGTAAGTATTATGGGTCAGTAAAATCACCCTGATAATATGAAACTAGCAAATCTTATATTAATGGCGACGAAAAGAGGATTTAGTTTCATCTCTTAGTGTTATAAATTCATTAATACAGACAAATTTTCCAATTAATTAAACATATAATTAAATGATCAACTAAAATGAGAATAATTTCGAAACTCTTTGAAGATACTTTCAGATATTTACAAAATCTGTAGGATTTACAGTGACAGCGACGATTTTTTTACACTCACAAATCTAAGCCGATTTATTCGCAAGATTCCAACTAAATATGAGATGATGAATTACATTTCTGTAGCTTGGCATTACCGATTATTCTTCTCCGCTAATCTTTGACTATAGGAAGTGTCAGGCAAGACATCAAACCTTTGAAATAAATTTGTAATAAAGGAAACTAACACCGGGTTTGTTTGTGTCGCCTCACCCTGCTAATTTCCTTGACAAATCAACCAAACAAATTTACCGAAGTAGAAGAAGAACATGATTAGACAGAACACTAAAATTGTGAAATTTTCTTTTGAGGTCTGAGAGATAATGAACTTTCTGGACCTTGGGCGTTTAGGCATATCCATATATTCAGTGTTTTGTCAGAGTTATAAGCAATAGGAAGACCAGTACGAACAGGAACGAATGTATTCATTCTAAAATATGTTTGTAAGAAAAGAAAATTATCTATTTTTTGGTTGTAGATTGTTTGTCTTGCCTCGCCTTAACAAGCCTGTAAATCAAACGAAATATCCTAAAAAATTAAGAATTTTTTTCTCTCTGATTATACACAACATTAAAATTGTAAAATTTCCTCTTTATGCCTATGAGGTAATGAATTATCTGAAATTATCATTTTGGTACATCCGCTTGTTTGGTCAGGGTGTAAACAGTTTCAGACAACTAATCCATCATTCATCAATGAGACTATTACGGTACCAATAGAAACTGCAAATGTTTACATATTTCTGCTTATATTAATATCATTTAAATATATACAAGTCAGTATTGATTCATTTGCTTCGATTTTCAATATTGTAACCAGGTACATCCAGGATGGCCTTTATTTTATCAATTATCTATTACAATCCATAAAATATAAACCGAATCTTTAAAACGAAAGCAAAACATTTGTCAGGAGTGTTAAAGCGTATCACCCACCACTCACTATATCATCAAATTCAGTAGTAGTGATTTTGCCAAATTCTGCTTGCAAACTTGAATCATACGAACAAATTGACATAATTAGAAGAAACATATTTTTTCTATTTGATTTGTCTTAATATTAGAATTGTTCGTTTTGGGGCTTTTCGATTCGTGACCTGCCCTCGCTGTTTGATCTGCCAGACATCTCGCTTCTCTTCAATAGTTTTACCTCAACTTATATATCCCTGACTAATTGTAATAACGTAGAAGAGACACCGAGAAATAATCTATATTGATCAAATTAGTGAGAATAGGTGTTTTTACACTGCTCAAATAAACATGTCTCGCAGACCAAATTGATCAGAAAAAATTAAATCACAAAAACGTTTCTTTGTTTGAAATGATTTTAATTTAAAAAATGCTATTTTAATACTTTTTAAACAACTATTATGTTAATGTTTTTCTTCATATTCATGTGTTTTTAAGTTTATTACTCTTATAGTTGGAAATCGTTAGTCAAAATCACTTGAAGAAAATTTTATGGTCTTTACCGGCCAGTGGTCACTTTATATGCAAATAGGCAATTCTTAGTTTCAGGAAGTTGTCTAACCCTTATTCAAAAGCGACGATAGTCAAATAAAAATATATTTAAATGAAGTGACGGTGATGGGATAAAAGGACCGTGAAGTGTATTTCATTCGAGGGGGTTGTTTTTGAAAGGGAGAGTGCTATGGGGGCGGTGATTGTAATGTTAGTGGGGCCACTCCCAGTATTCTAGTATCGATCTCCGTTAGTACTTTTGTAACTTCTTACTGCGTGGCGCCTCTTCTGGGTGCCTGTCTACCACCCCCATCCCCTTCAGTCGGCTACAAACACCCTCACCTTTGGGATAAACAGTTCATAAAAAAGGGGGGGTTCCCGCCCCCTTTCTTCTCGGTGCTACTTCCATGGTGAGATCCTCCACCGATTTTTAATCGGTGCGGTCTGCCCTCCTAACCCCCGACATCAACCCCACATGTTTTCACGCTAGTTTATCTCCTTAGATAAAGATATTTGGACAAACCTTGACTTGTTTACGATTTAAATGGCAATAATCGTGATTAAATAGTATATTCGATGTACCATGTTAAATGGTAGCTTGTTTTCCCGGTAGAAATCACTTATATGAATTGTACACGACTTCAATTTTATTCCTTTTTCCGATGTCTGATTAGATGCTGAATAATACATATTAATTTATTGGGTTGAAAGATATCATCCTTGATTCAATAAAGATGTATACATTTTAAAACCATTTTCTTATGTAGAAAAACAATGTTATTTTTATTATTCTCATAATACTTGAAAAGATAAGGATAGAATGATCGAAAAGAATAACATGAGAAGCAACGGTATTATGAAAAAAACTATCGTTAACTTTTTAGTAATGTGGAGACTCAATATAGGGGATTAAGGGGCGATTGGGTTCAAGCTAATCGTCGTTAAGGCGTGTTGGGTTCTCGCGATGGGTTTGGGCAATAGGATTAGGATGGATCGGATCAACTTGGTGTGGAATTTAGGAAGGATCAGTTCGTCGACAAAAAGAATGTTGTCATGGTGCATAATGAGGCTAATGGCGTAGTAAGAACGTTTAACAATTATCTGAGTACTTTTGATTGAATGGATTAGATGACATGTAACAATTCCACTCTTTGGATCTAAATTGGTCGCAGAATATGTTATATAGAAGCTGTTGCGTTTTAAGGGTCAAAGCAGTTTTCGGCCCAAAAAATCTTCTTTAGTTATGCTGAGTTGTTGCCTCTTATATCTCGTGAATCTATTCCATAGCAGTCTAATGTCTAGGTATAGTACTAAAAATCTGACTTGAGTGGATTTCGGTAGCTTTTTGTTGATCTAATTTAAAAAAAGTAAATGTTCTCACGATGCATTTTTTATCATTCAGTTTGTCATTCACTTATTGCAGAAGACTTTGATGAACTCAAAGTTTCTTCGATGTCAGGAGGTGCTCGGGTAGGACTCAGGAAAGAAGATATTCATCGGCGGGGATCTGGGATTTTGTTCAGAAGCATAAATCGGGTACAGGATGGGACCAAGAATGCAACCTCGTGATACGCCGGCTTGTATTCTTAATACCTTATTGCACTTCACCTGACAGCTAAAGAGGTTTCTAGGATATGGTAATAAGGGGTGGAACGCGTTTAAGTTAATAAAAGATGGCCAGACCCTATCAAATGGGCACGAAAAAAATACTCTTTATTTCCAAGAGTGCATAAAATGGTTTCAACAGCTATCTTATCGTTTAATGATCGGGATGGAAGCCGAATGGTGAAAAGAATGATTTTATGTGAATCTCTAGAGGCATAGATTTTTTTTTTTTTTTTAAAGGCTCACGAGGTGAAGTTTTGTCACCCGAGGTCTCGGACATACCTTGTGAAGAATCTGAGGTTATATTAACTGAGCCTGGCTAAGTTAGTGTTGAGTCAAATGAACAGACCGTACAGAACAGTAAGAGCCAGTTAGAATGAATCACATACAGAGACCATGAGCCAGCCGTCGGTCATGATTGATTGAACCCACGACCTTCGGTTAAATGAGAACAAAATTATTTGTTATTCAGTAATCTTCTTACGTAAGGTTATGGTTGATATGAAAAAGTTAGTGTCACGAGCGGGATTCGAACCCACGACCTTCGGTTCAATAGTCCGATGATCTAACCAGGTTTAGTTTGAGGTGGGGAGTTGGTGTCCGATTGGATCGAAGTCACTGTTTAGAGGAGCGACGTATACAGCCGAAGGTCGTGGGTTCGAATCCCGCTCGTGGCACTAACGTTTTCATATCCACCAAAACCTTACATGAAAAGAATAATTATTTGAAAGATTTAATTTGAACAATAGTCCCCGAAATATAATGAATTGTTATTTTAATTGTTATTGTTATACAATTGGAATGGATGATGTTAGAGTGATAGGAATAGAACTGTAACGAGTGAACATTATACATTTTAACTTTTCATTGTAACGAATACCTTTTGACTAAGTTTGATTGATAAACAAAAACAATCAAGCATTGAATTTTTTAGGATGTTTTTTTCAAACTTTCCACATGTTTTATTCTCTCAGAGGCGCATTTATCGCCGATTTGTCGGGAAAACAAAGTCATCGGCCGGCTTAAAATTTCACTGATCTGTAATGAGAAATCTCTTTGATAGGAAGGAAAAATAAAAATAAAATCTATTGAAAAGGAAATTCGTCTCGTCGTTCAATTAGAATTTTCCCCTTCGGTGTTCGCTTCCAGTGGCTTTTAGAAAAAGAGGGCATCGGCATTCTTTGTAACCCTCCCCCCTCTCATGCCAAAAAAAGCAAAGCGATCCGAGAAAAAAGCCTAGGAAAAACGAGTTAAAAGTGCTTCTTTCAGCTTCAGATATCAAAGTTCAATAAAATCATTAAAACTTGCTGGCAAAGGTACGAAATGGCTTGGACATAGGAAATGGACAATTTCAAGCCTGAATAATGTCAAAATAAAAAGTATTATTATAAAAAAAATTTCTTTTTTGCCTCGTGTTATATATTAGCCAACGAACCGAATTTCAGGGCTGTGCATCTCCCAGTAGCCAGATGCTACCAATCCGGCCGCAGCGAACGAACGGGGCTTGTCAAAAATTAAATACAATAAAACAACGATTACTTAATCAAAACTTTAATTTGTCAGTAGTAGTAAAGCTTAAACCATAAACCGTATGATTGTAAATGAATTGCCAAATTTAGGCATTTTCATGACTAGGAAAGCATCTAAAGTCAGTACAAGCTGGCAAACAAAAGACAGATGAAAATAATTAAAATTGCATATCAGAATCTGGATGAAAAATGCATATTATGATTTTGAATCTCAATTTGCAATTTTTTATGTATCAACAACTCCTGTACAAACTATATTAATTTATTTTAGGAATTAATTTTTAATAAACCGACGTGAAATCACCGATATCAACTAATGTTTTTTCTTGAGATATTAGGTGAAAAAATGTATTAGTCAAGAATCTGATTATTCTTGCCAATTGGCCCTTGGAACGAAAGTAATAAAATATTTTGCGTAATTTAAGTTTTTAAAACTATGGTTTTATGAGTTTGTTGGGCATATGTTTCAAAGTTATTTATTATATTTCATCTGATTCGTGTTTAAAAAAAACAGAATACGAAAATAATATATAGGATCGTAATGTTAACGGTTCCACGGTTCCGGAAAAACTTCCTTGAGTTGTTACTTAATGTATCAACTATTACGACCAAATATTGGGATATTTTACTACATTTTCAGGTAAAAATAATTTAAAAAATAGAAGAATTACATATGCCGAGTTTGGGAAATTCTGGTAGCCGGAACTAAACCATTAGTAGCACATACATTAGCGAGCAGAAATTCTTGATTTTGAGAAATTTACACGTGTTTACATATTCTGTCACATTGCTTAAAGTGAAAGACATTGATACATTGACTGGAGAGTTTTTAAGTACAATGAGGATTTTCCAAGCTAGTTAGTTTGAAAGCTAAGGAGATGAGATAATTTATTTTAATGAAATTGTTTCGTAGAAACTAAGTCGAAAAATATAAAACATGCGTCTAGCGATCTTAACAATGGAATCCTAGGAGACTCTGTGTTGTGTTGTATTTCAAGAGTAACATATATCAATCAGTAGATTTGTTTTGCAATCTAGAAAAGAATATAATAAGCTTAATTATAATGCCCTTACAATTTTAATAGCAAAAAAGGACATATGCTGTTTTCCTTTGTCACAAAGACCAAACCGAGATCGAAAGTATTCGTGGGTAGAAAAGTAACATTTCAAATTTTTAAGGAAATTGTCACATGTCTACTTAGAGATCTTTAAATAAAGAACAAGGAATCTGTCGTGCCGTCCTACAATCAATCGTGGTAGTTTCTGCCAGTACAGAATGATTAAGGGGAAGTTTAGTTTTAAATTTTATTAGTCACCTTAAAAGAAAGAATATTTTGATCTTGATTGTTACGAAGTTTCATTTTAGAACATTAGCGTATAAAATAAAGCTTAATAAAATGCGGAAAGGAAATAGTCAAGATCTTACAGTCGTTGAAAATATACATCTGAACTTAAACGTCACACTTAGTACTTGTACACATGCATCTGCACAATGGTATTTGTCATCAGATGGAAAAACCCCCTTTAGAAGACACTTCCTGAAAGAAAACGAAATATTGACACGATGCGTGAGGATCAAAATTAAATTTCTTTTGTTTCCTTCAATCACCGTAATGAAGATAACACTAGTCAATTTTGTCCATTACTGCTAACAAGAGATCAACGAGTTTAATGAAACTCTAATTGGTAAAAAAATGTTAGACTTAACGAGAGGTCTTGCCAATGGGCCCTGGGATTAGAGTATTTTAAGGTTATAATTATGCTATGTTACAATGTATTTATATATCAGTTGATTCTGTTTGATAGAAGACTAACTCACCCGCACACATAATTAAAAATACAGACATTTAAAATGCTTTACTACATAGCGAACTGACGATCAAAATTGCCATTAAAATAAAAAACATTGGACATACACATATTTACACAAACCCACTTGAATGTAAGGATGCCAAGTATATGGATCGGCCAAATATTCCAATCTTTTCAAAAAAGATTTTACTATTTATTGTTTCTGACTTTTTTTACAATATGTAAACAATAACACACTTCACATGTAAACTGCTTTTTTGTTAAGTCATATTAAGGATGTTTTCACATTAAATCACAATAATCCAAATAAGATTAATCCATTCTCCATAATTATCCCGTACACGATTGAAGAGGGTATGGATCAGAGACCTCTTGAATGATTAATCTACCTGCCAATGGGTAGCGCGCTCTGGACTCCAGTAATGCCTACAGTAGTAGATGTAAAAAAAATGAAAAAAAAAATGGTTTTATGGTATTTTGATTTTGATAAAATAACCCGTTATTTGTTATTTGGGAGTTAGGTACGTTGAAATAGCCAGAAACTAGCAGGTCCATTGTCATCGTCCTAGCCGTTTCGTACTTTTCCCTAAAACCTTTAATGATTCCAGTGAATTTTGTTATCCCACAATGAAAAGAGCACTTCTGAAAAAACAGTTGTTGCTTTTTTGTTGGCAGTAATATAACATGTATTAGAAATATACAGTATTAGCTTCCGACAGAACAGGTAAATTAATTATAACTACATTATACACTTCTTCCTGGATAATCCTTTATTTGGAGGGCTGATTATTCATATCTGTTGTTGATAACGTTGTACGAAAATGATGTTAAATGATCAATTGAATTTAAATTGTATTGCAGTATGAGCTTTCCTATAAGAGGAATGTGAAATAAACAAGTAACATTCATAACAAACCCCCTATTTTCTCTAAAGGTAAATTATTTTGCTTAAATAAATGCAGGTTTTCCTTTAAACGTGGTTTGTATATATAGATTATGTATTAAGATTAGGCATTATCTAAATCCTTTCCAGACTGAGGTGAAAAGTTGTACTGTACACGGATATTTTTGATTTTCGATATAAAACTTTATCGTTCATTCAATAGACAACTACCATCCCTAATTTCTATATGATGTATCTCGTATTGCTAATCCAGTTTTAGGAATAAAACTGTCATATGCTTGATTTAATAACAGTCCAGTTATCTGAAATGATAAATTAATGCAATAAGTGTTTGTAATAATAGCAAAATGATTTTAACAAGTAAATTTTCTGTAATTAATTGCGAAATTTAGTAGATATATATTTATAGAAGTTCATATTTTAAAGGATTAGCCTGTGAAGCGTTTTATTATAGATCGGAAAGGCGTGTCATCGGTCCGTAAGTTCCAGCGAGCCGAGAGAGGTTATTTCAAAGGGGATTTTCAACATGAGAATGAGCTAATTAAAACGGCAACAATCGTAAATTTGCTAATATAGACTTTCTTTCATGTTTTAAGATCAAAGGTCATCATAAACATGTTAATGGCCCAATGGTAGACCGTATTGTGACCCATTTTCTCGGATCGATGATTCGGGTGTTGGGCGGCATGGCCGAGGATTGCCGACCGCTCCCGACGTCCACCTGAAGCTCCGTGCAGTGCATCCCCCGTCTATAGATCCCTGTCGCACGCACCCCCACGGCCCAAATTCCCAAAATACGCAGAGGAACGCAGACGCATATCAGCCCGATTTCCAGCATATCCGGATTGCGATCGGGACTGTCGCGAACGGCATACGTGACGGGTCATGTGGAAGTTCGGCTGAGTTCGGCGGCCCTAGCCAAGCCTGTTGCTTCCACCTTGGCTGCCAGTCAGACTTGACCGTACCCACTGATTCGGCCGCTATGGCCTAAAGTTGTCATGACAACAAGGGACCAACATATTCAAGAATTTGCAGCCGATGTAGTCCAAGAAGACGATCCAGTTCCATCCCTTCCGTCCTCCAGCCAGGTAAAATACATTTCTCCCTCTAATAATAAATAAATGCATTCTATATAGAAGTTAACTCTAGTGTGCTTATGAAATATACATCAACGGACTGTATGTCGCAGTTCAGTATACTATGTCGTAATAGAGAACTTGTAACAACGTTAAAGCCTTCCGGGTAGGCTTGACCTGTTGCTTGGGTTAGCAGCTCCGGAGACCTTATCCATCGTGAGGTTAAGCTGCAACCGACCCTTCCCCAATAGACATGCAACTGTGAACAAGAACAGTATTCTTATTGAAAATGAGACAGAACGGACTAAAGTTAAAGAAGTGATTGTCGATGTCGCGTGTGGCGGGAACTCACGTCAATTATAACGTAAAAACAAACCAACAAATGGCTAATTCAAATTTTAAAAAAATTTACAAATGGTTATCACATTCCAGCTTAGATACAGTTTATGAACAATTTTATCACGGTTTACAAGGATAATTGTTTTAATTAAGCACACTTAAACGTTTGAAACGCCATATCTTGCAACATTTTCAAATTTTTAGGCTGTTCCAAAAGCGTCAACATACTTGAACCTGATTTTGGGGAATGACGATTGAGTTTGATATATTTTTAGAAGTAAAAAATCCTTTTATTTGGTTTGCTAGCAGTGGCGAAGAAAAAATCATTCAGTCAATATCAACAATAATGATGAACAATAATAACATACGTCATTTTTTTTGTTTTGCTTTTTTAGAATAAACAAAGAGATAAGACGTTTGTACGATCTTTGTGAAAGACGAGAAGGATCGAGGTTACCAATTTTTCTCCTTGGATCTAACGTGATATAAGTAGCCAAACATTTTTCAAAAGCTCAATTTTTGATAAGCTGTAATAAACAATCCAAAAAGTGGAGTGATACACCCGGGAAATCAGTAAAAAATATGCTATGCCCACGGGTATTGAAGCTAAGGATAAATATGCTTTTCTGGTGCATATTTTAGACCAATGTTGGAAATAAACTATTTTCAAATCCTCAAAACATAATTTTTAATTCGCCTTCAGAAAATCTTTATCGGCACATTGACAGAGGTCAGAGGTTGGAGAGTAATGCCGCTTTAGCACAAAACAAGTAGACAAATTGCACTATACTACTCTGGCAATTTTTTTTTTTGATAATTATAAATAGCGCTTAATAAAATTTCAATAACCGATAAAGCGCGAGAATAAGATAATTCTATAAAAGAGTATATACGATTTTAACCAAAAAAAAGTATAAGACAGGGAAGTCTCAAACCTCTCCTCATAAAACATTATGGTGGGATAAATTCTGAAATATTACAAAAAAACTTAAAAAATGTTAAATTGAAGTAGAAACTGTTTATTTAACAGATCCTAAGGAAAGGTGAATGAAAACAAACCTGTATGTGTTCTAGAGGACCTTAATCTCGACAGTATTCGTGCCATTTAGAGATCATAGAATTTTCTAATTGAAAATATTTTGCAAGGTGAAAATTATATGTTAACTATTTAATTAATCCCTAAGATTTGGACATATTAAGGAACACTACATATATCAATAGTCAGTACTAACTTTTTTCTGATTATTGAGACACTTTGTGCCAAAAGTCCCAAAAACCAGTTTTTAAGGGTTAACCAGTCAGGTAGCAAAATTAGAGCTTAAATGCACCATTAACTACTAAATATACCTTGTTTGAATAGAATAACACTGAAGTATTATTTTTGAAAATTGCATTTATAACCAATGGGAAAGCTGTTAGTTTTTATGATCCTCCTAATTAATCCGATTGCTTAATAAAACTCGCTTAAGTGACTGACATTTATTCCGCTAAATTGTATGTCATTTCGTCCCGCTGAGACCATTTCATTGTTCATGGAAATAACAAATTTTTATATCCGACGTCGATGTTATCTTGAAAAGTTTACGAAGTGTCAGGGTGACGGTTGATTACTTCCAGTGAAAAACCTGCAGTTAGATTTTGTCGATGGTAGGCCAAGGGTATAACCAGGGCGAAGCAAGACAACTAACGCGGTTTTGGGTTTGCCATTGCCAACAAACCCGTCACACTTTACAAACGTGTTTAAACGTCACATCTGACAAAATATTTCACAATGTCGCTATCTTTGGGTAGGATTGTTGTGTAGCTTTACTCTGAACAAGTTTGGAAGAAACAGCTATCATCAATAATGTTAAATTTTTAATTTTACAATAAATTACAAATTCTTCATAATCTACTCATTTTATTTTATTTTAAGTTAGTTGCAACACTAATTGTACAGACAACTTCAAAATATTCATACCCTTAAATTTAAGCATTTAACATTAAATAAGGGGGCAGTCATTACGACAAAGATGGCTGTATGTTTTTAGTATACAGTGACTTGTCATGACAATAGTAACAATAAACCTGCAGTTAGGTCTTTTTCGATCCCACTCGTCTTTATCATTTTTGTCTGACCGAATATTGCTTATATGGAGATGTAGATATGAAACTTTTTTTTTATTAAACAAGGTAAATATATTTCAAGACGAAGGGGAGATTTTACTTGGTATGTAAAAAGTAAACCCAAGGCGACTCAAGACTTTTTGTATGTTAAACGGCTGCAATTTTTGAAGTCAAATGCTGGACAAATTTTCAAGGGGCAGAATATAAACAAGTCGTTTCAACCATCAGAGTGTTCAATCAAGAGTATGAGAAAGTTGTAGCAAAGAAACAAATTTTTCCAAAATTGCAAAATTTCTCCTTAAGAGTTCTTTTTCTGATTTCATCTTCTTCTTTTTTTCTTAAAATTTCTTTTTTTTTGAGTTCTCACCAATCACTGAAGATGGTGACTTAAGACTTTTTTCATTTCACAAGGTCATGCATTATTAAGATGAAGTTAACAAAACGGTGTTTTTCAGTTGTATAGTCTATGAACTAATAAACTAAACCAGTACTTTAGTAGTTTCCGTTTATTCTAGCCTGTAAGACAACCTCACAACTTCGTGGTGGTTTGTATCTTTAACCAATGAAGAGTGCGAAATGCTAAAACCGCTAAGATAGGCAGACTACATTGACCGGAAATAATTGAACTACAAAAATAATGAGAAATTTGTCCATCTTGTCTGCGAGGGATGAACCTTGTCGTTACCGGTCAATTTGGTATTTCTATCCTCGCTGAGTTGAGCTATCAGACGCGTTTCAGCATGTCGTAATTAGTTTCGTTGACTTGCCTCACCCTGCTTTTAATCCGAATGAAAACGTCATCATTTGCCTATCCACGCTGGTGGTGTTACTGTATTTCGCTGTTTTCAGTAGACTATTATTTTTCACTATTTGGATTATGTTGGCTATATTAAATTAATAATGTATAATTTTGATGTGATAATCGCTTAGTTTAGCCCCCTCTGGTCATCCTGGTCCGCCTATTTTTTGTACGTCAGACGCGGTTCGGAATTTCGCTATTTTCAGCCGTAAGTTTGTGTGTTATTAATTTTAAACGTATTTATTTTTATACGATTTCAATTTCGGGCGTTTCAGCACATAACCATGACCATTGTTGGTTTTTTCTTATCTAGCTTTACCCTGCTTTAATCCCTCATCAAATTTTGGTAGTTATTGGTTACAATGCAATGATTAGACACAACATACTGCAAAAATTCTTGGGTATGGGGCACCGTTTCACTAATCTTCCATCCATACGAAGGAATCAGCCTTTTGCCTTCACTATATCGAATTACCTCATCCGCCAAAATTATATGGTATTGCTAAAATGATGCCGGTTATCGAAGAGACAAATTTTAATGA
This sequence comes from Cimex hemipterus, assembly GCA_039619505.1. Lineage (NCBI taxonomy): Eukaryota > Metazoa > Arthropoda > Insecta > Hemiptera > Cimicidae > Cimex > Cimex hemipterus. The sequence goes on along the minus strand of CM077099.1, from coordinate 297,389 downwards.
AAACACCTGCGCTGATCTATTTGTTCGCCTTTATAATCATGTTTAATTAACAATATTTAATAGAAAAATAATTTACGTAGTAATTCAATTAATTTTCAAAGTAAGTTATACATTCCAATAAAAATGAAAGAAACATCCAGTGTATTTTTTGAAGTTGAATATATCATGCAATTTTTTTCTGATTTATACTAGTATAAGTTGCCTGGAAACAAAAAGTACTTATTTCAATACCTTCCAAAAGGATAGTTCCTACTCACAGTAAGTTGTTCT
>CM077099.1:233811-282119 GCA_039619505.1 Cimex hemipterus | reverse complement strand
ATATATATATATATACATCTCGCTATCCTTGTGACGTCCGGGTATGAGAAATTTACCGCCTATCCTGCGTCCCCGACTATCGGGCGTCCGTATATCGGACGCCGGATAGTTTCCTATGCTAAATGACTCTAAACGTTCTGAAACGTATGAAAAACCGATTTTTTAAAAATCGATAAAATTTGACATGGACGCCGAAAAGATTGCAGCATGAAAGAAGTGAAAATTTGTAGTTTCACCGAAATCCACCACGTCGCAACACCATCGAATCGTACATACACTGAGTATACAAATTTGGTTTTCATTCTTCCGATCACCCAGCGTCCTCCCCTCTTCTTACCAATTCTTCTAAATCCCCTTTTCATCTTACCGCACCAGCGATTGCCATCCGGTTTACTTTTTATATTTGCAACAAAACAAATATTCTCATTTCAGGCGTCTCGGTTCAAAACCCCCACCCTCCCAACCTATCCAAGAAAAAAAAGTAACTCTTCTCAAAATAAACATTAAGGTTTATTTCCTTTAGGGATTTTTTTTAAATATATATCTTTTGCTATCTCAAATTTATTTCTCAATTAGATACATTTTTACAATTGTCGAAAATTTATATATCTTTTAAATAATTTTTTACAACTTAGGGATATTGTAAATTTTAATGCGGACATCTCAAGCACTATATTATCATTTATTTCAACGGTGGTTCTTCGGATAATCCAACAGACTATTTTTGGTTAACTCTGACAGTAACAAACGTTTTTCAGTTCGGTATGAACTGACCCAAGTAACAAACAGGAGAGAAAAATATTATGAAGTCCCAAGGACTTTTTCTCTTGGATCTCGAAAACTGTTCGGTCGAATCTGGTACATCCAACGTTTTTCACTTCGGTATGAACTGACCTAGGTAGCAAACGGGAGAGAAAAATATTATGAAGTCCCAAGGACTTTTTCTCTTGGATCTCGACAACTGTTCGGTCGAATCTGGTACATCCAACGTTTTTCACTTCGGTATGAACTGACCGAAGTAACAAACAGGAGGAAAAATATTTATGAAGTCCCCAGGACTTGAAATTCAAAATGAAGTTAAGATACTTATGAAATATAGAAATAAGTGTGTTCCAGAAGAAAATATTTATTTGTTTGGCCTACCAGGTTATACTACTCCAATCGTGGGTTATAATTTATTGAAAAAATGGCTAACGAAGCGGGCGTATCAAACCCAGAAGCTATTTCGTCAACAAAAGTGCGTAAACATCTTGCCACATTAACCCAACTTTTTGACTTAAAAGACGCAGAAATAGAACAGTTGTCTTCATTTATGGGTCACACATTACGTGTTCATAAAAATTCATACAGTTAGGCCAGTTTATATATTTATTTATATAACAATTACGGATATAAAAATGATAAAGTAAACACACACTATAGTCGACGAGTCGGTTTGAAAATCAGAATTTTAGCTTATGTAATTATGCGTACAAGTCATCTAGATCCGGAGAAATAATTGTGTTTGATTATGCTTGTGTCGGTTCGTCAAAGGCTGTTTTTCCGAAAGGCGGAAGTGGGGAAGAGTGGTCGGAACGAAGGGAGGCACATAGTGTTATGAAATTGTGTAATAACTCGGACGCCACATGATCGATGGAATGAACTCGAAATGATTCTGTATATCGTGGAAGCCGCTTAGGCGTCAATAAAAAAGGACGTCAGATAGTAGCACATATGAAAGAAAAAGTGAAGGAAATATATATTTACAATAAGCAAGTATATTGATAAATAAACCCATCCCATACATCGTGGAGATGATATTAAGGATATTCACGAAAAAAAATTCCAAAAAGTTAAGCAGAACTGGGGGACGCCACAAGGATAGTAGCTTGAAAGGACGTCACAATGATAGCGAGATGTAAATATATATATATATATATATATATATATATATATATATATATATATAATCTAGATGAAAGCAAATCCAGTCATAATTGTGCATCAATTTAATATATATATATATATATATAATATTCCAATAAAATTTCACACTTGGTACATTTCAACGGATTTCAATCGTTTAAACTGGCATCACTTCCAAAAACACCTGTAAGTGGAGCCAACGTTTTCAAATATTGAATGTCAAATCAATTTTTGACAAAATTTTCAAGAGTGAATCAAACTCACTTGTCGTAATAATTTTTATGCGCCATCTTTTTGTGGATATTGAATTTTTCTTAAGTTGATGAAATGCTTGTACCTGGACCATTCTCGGTACGGAACTGGCTTGAGATTGAGATCGATCTGGCATTCGCTGGAAACTGAAAGGCATTCTACCGTTTACACACGCTTTAATTCTCAAATTTGGAAATAATTTATGTTTAATTCAAAGGGGGCATATTTTGGCCCTTTAAATTGACTCACAATTGCGATTAAATTAACAATTTGAAGAAACTGTCTTTCCAAACAATTATATTGTAGTGTCAATTTAAATTTAGTTGTTCTTTGGATTTCTTTGAAGTTTCAAAGAAAATTAGACTAGTTTGCCTATAAATTTGTTAACAATTATTTTTTATGGATGAATAATGAATGAATGGAACAGATAATAATTTCTTTTTTCTATTTATTATTATTTGTTATATTTCTAGAGTTTGAATTCTGATATCACGGTGCAGTAAAAACAGTGAAATTTCGTATTACTAATTTAAAGATGTTTCTCATTTCTTCTCATTCTCATTCAGGAAAAGACCTATGAAATAAGAGTTGAGTTTTATGGAATGTCCATAACAAATTATATTATCACCATTTTTATAAATTTTCTGATCCCGGTAATTGTACGTTAGACCTTTACTGTCAAGAATCAGGTTTTCTTCTATTTTCTTGTAGCTTCTATTGTTATAAACACCTATTTAAGCTTATGTGGAAAAAAAACTGTGAAAAGAAACTCCGTGTGGAACTAGTTCGAGGATGTTACTAATTGTCTAGAGTGGAAAAGACCTGGGAAATAGTAGTTTAATTTTTGATACAACAAAAGCTCTATTTTAGAAAGGATAATTAGTGCCACCGTTCTTGTTGCAGCACAGAAGTTAGCGTGTGTATAAACGACGTTTATCGCCCCCGAGGAAATTGTTCCGAATCACAAAAAGTCCAAATTATTGGATAGTCATTAAAGTATTAAGAAAACCGTCATAACCCCACGGCAGGGGTGGCTTTGTGGGTTCAGGTACCCGAACGAAACCCACCTGTCTCCAGGAGTTGGCATAAGTTATTATAGGGTGGTCACATGGGGCGAGAGGAAAAAAAACTAAATGTGGAGAGCAAAGAGCATGTGCAGGTAAAGCCTACGATTTGAACTTACAATAGTATGCGTTTTGAATAGTTCCGTACCTGGAGGGACAAAGCGAAAAGGCAGGTGATGAGATTACATCGTCCGCCATGATGCTTTCCTGTCAAAAGTGTCATTCTACGCAGTTATCTATGGTCAAAGTGCTTTTGTAATGCAGACTGTTTGTTATTGTCACTACGATTCGTTGGCTAAAATTGTATAAGTCATTTTCCATAAGGAAGCCAAAAGTTAAAAATTTGAACCAATTCTTAAAACTATAATTTAAAAAATGGTAATTAGAAGGAAAAACATATACGATTAACAGAGAAATAGAAAAAAAGTCAGGAAATTGACATGCTAGTTAGACTTTGAATGATGTTGATCCGGTAAACAGATAATTAATTTCAAATCAATTATCAATGAAGCAGTCATTTTTACGTTTTTTAATTATTGTTCACTATGATATTTGTACTGATTCGATTGTACAGATTCCCATTTCAAACAGTTGACAATAAATAAACAACCCTATATATTTTATATTCATATAAACAATTCAACCCATTTGGAAGAATTAAGCAACATTAAATAAATAAAATTGTCTTCCTAATATTATACTTTTATGAAATATTTTACGTGATGAACCTATATAAAGTTGTGTTTTTTAACTAAAAAAATTTAAATAATTTTTTTGATTAGCAGATGTACTTGCATTAATGGATACAAGAAAGTCTTTTTTGATAATAAAATAATATTTGTATGCGGAATACATTTACAAATATTCTAAGTTTTAATTATTTTTATCAGCTTATGCTTAATTATATAATTACTTAATGAATTATACAATTTTTTAATTGAAAAATTATCTAGCCGCTACTGATCATTTTGATGTCTCTATCCTTGCTGGATTAGTCTGAGGACGAGTTTCAGCATTTCGCCACCTTCAGTGTGAATGTTGTTTGTACAATTTGGTTTTTAATTTCTTCATAACTTGGTCTATTAAAATTTATATAACATAAGTTTTCATTGAGCGATAAGTCAACGATCAAACTAACAGACCTAGCTGTGTTTTTTTAAATTTATTTGGTTAGACAAATGCTTACAAAAAGAAGCACTAATTTTTGAAATGGTACCTGAACATGTTATTTGTTTCTATCTGGTCAACCAATATAATTGGTAATAAAATAAAGTAAAAATACTAAATGCTGTTCATTGATACAAAAAAATTCAATTTCATTCTGGTTATTACAGTAAATAATTATTATAATGCTTGTTGTCTTTTTTGTTAACAGTCGAGAGTGAGCAAGCAGAAGAAATATAATAGAAGATCTGGCGAAGGCAGCTTTTCTGACAGTTCTGGAAGTGTAGTGAGGCAGGTATGTCTTTGACCGCTAATCTACATTCCATATTATATCTATAATTATGTGTGGTGATTATTAGTGACTGTTATTCGATGATTATTAGGAATAATAATCTATCAATTATGCTAATATTTTATTGAAAATGCTTTCTTCGCATGCGAAACTATGTTCTGTTTTAAGAATTTTACTGACTGATTTGAAAGCATGGTCACGATAAAAAATTTCATGTTCTTTACTTGTTACTCCTCTCGCCAATACTGGGCTTTTTGCAAATGTAGACAAATGTATTGTTATTATTTAACGAGGAAAACCCCATTTTGATAGAAATGTATATAATAAATATTAGTAACGATAAACTAGTAGCTATTAACTTGATTGTTGAGGACAATAATCATATGCTAGTAGTTAATCAGGTTTTTATATATTTTTTACGGGAGTTGGCAAATGCAGAATTTTGATTTGAATTCAGGGACGCAGAGATTCGATTCTGAACTTTTGATCTTCCAGTGATGAATTGCCGTGTCAGAGATCTCACCGTTCGGATTCCGACGACGCCACGAAATCGTTATGCTGATTATTGTATCTATTTCTATAGATCCTACAATTAAATTATTTATTAATAAAACATAAGTTTTCTTTTTTGAGTTCTGCGAGCTGCAAAACCTTAATTTGGTCATTTCCGTTCATCTCATTCGCTATTCTTGCTATTCTCTTTACGTCATTAATTGCTTCACTATGTACTAACTAACAAGACAGTTACTAGTTATTAAATTCACACACCTACTTTGGTAGTTTGTTATAGATGCATGTTCAGGTGCGTTTTGCTATCTACTGAGTTAGTAAGGACAGCCTGAGCTCTCCCTGTTTTTGAAGAAGAAATTCATTTGGTTTATTAGAGGTAAGAGAAAATAACATTGCTGCAATTTGTGTCCTGTTTGCAGCGTTTGTTATAGCCAATACAACTTATATTTCAATTATCAAAGACTTCGTTGGATCACGAATCACTCATGTGGGCCATTAAGTACAGTGTCCATTAGGTAATATGTCAGCCACGTTCTATAATTTTCCTAACTAATAATATTTGGGGTATGCTGGTGGATGAATATGTAGTTTGGACGTTTCAGATATTTCTACCTGGAGACATATCCCTTACTATGACTTCCATGTTTGTGGTAAGCTAATTTAAGGAAAAGTAATAAAAACTATGGGCTGTACCTTTATAATGTGGAAGTCTTCATTAGAGTCACATAATTCACTCGAATATAGCTCTATTAGATTAGAACATTTCATCATCATCCCTAATCATCTTTCAATTGTCTTACCTATTCCTGCTACCTATTTACAAACCAGGAGGATTGGAAACGGCTCTGGTTATACCTCTGATAAATCAAACCAACAAATTGACCGAATTAGGACGAATAAATCTCTCTTACTCGCTAAGGCATAACAGATTTTTTTTCAATTTGGGATTTCTCTTAGATCTTTGGAGTTATGACAGTGCCCCATTTTAAGTGGTTGGTAAGGGTATAAGCAGGGTGGGGCAAGGAACAAAAACCACTTCGGACTTGGCCCAATTGAGACACATTACTGATAAAACATGCAAGAATGGTCTAAACTAAAATAAACTAAAAACATAGGCAATATTTTAATCCATCGAATACCCATATAATTGTATGACTCCACTGCGACATTTTTATTAAGCCCAAATTGATGGGTTTGGTTGTCCTACCCAGCTTATATCCTGCACCAATTTAGTATTGTTAGTAAATGAGTATTTAAATCTCTGCTTACATCCCGGACTGTCGAAACTAACAACTTTACCAAAATAGGGCTATATCTGTGGTTTTTCTCGTTGAATTCTACAGAATGATGACCAGATTTTGGGTTATACCTAATCCTCGACAATTTCATCTATCGGACACGATTGGCATTTCACCAATTGATTTGGGAATAATTATGGTGAGGCAGGACAACAAAAGACATTACAGAACTTGGCCGACTTCAGAAACGCTACTGACAAAACTAACGAAAATAGTCGGAATAGAGACAGTAAACTCATTGACTTCAAATACATTTGAATGTCCTCAATACCACATTATTATAAAAACCACTGTTTTGTTGTCCTGCCTCACCCGCCTTATCTTCTAGCTCAATTTATTATTACGTTTATAAGTGAACACATAGCATTAATGCAGGGTAATAATATTTGACGATGGACGTAGCAATATATATATATATAACTCCGCAATGCTTGCTGAATGACATCGAAACTGAAAAATGATTTTTGACGGCGAATAAACCAATGTCATTTCTTACCAATTTTGAAAGTTAAATATAGCAATATCGGGTTATATTGTTATTTTATAAATTTTAACATTCTTTTTGCGTTTTAGATAAACAGACAAGGCCAAAACTTGTGAATGCAACTTTTTCAATCTTCATTTCCCAAGGTCCCAGCATCTCTGGCCGGTTTATTCATTGATTTAATACTGCGTCTCATTTCATTCGAATTTATTTTGAAGGGCCAGAAGGAAAGATTTTAGTTGTTTATCATAAAGGCCGGCCGTTTCAATTTATACTCGGACGTATTTACGTGACTATTAGAGAGTTAACGAGGAGACAATGACACAGTGGGTACTGAGGAAGTATTTATGACTGGGCAGTTTAAAATTGGCCTCTTTACACTGGAGCAGCTCTCGTGCCTCCCTCCGTACTATTTCAGTACTACTCGCATACACGCTCTAGCTCTCAAATAGTAGCCTTCGCTTAAAATACATAGACTTTGTTCCTTACTCTCAACAACAGCTCATGCAAAGAAATTCACTTTGCACATGTGATTACCATTATGTGCTGAGCCGTGTTAATTTATGGGCAGTAGTGCAGTTTTATTCTTAATAAAACTTTAAATGCCACTTCTGCCAATAATAACTCTTTTGAATGTGTAGGAGCGGTTGTAGTACATTCTCGAAAGCCTGTCAGTAACAAGGATTTACATAAATTACTCTGGCGGACAAATTTTACATCTCTCAATTTATTTAGAAATTAAGTTGAATCTATTATGTTTTCCCTTAGTAATTGAGAGCTAACGTAATCAAAATAAATAGTAAATAATGGTTTGTTTACATTCTTTATGTACTATTGTACTCAATAATCTCAAGCATAAAAAGGAACATTATGCTTGGCCAAAATATCGCTATCAGTTAATCATTTTCCTTTGTTGATTTCATATGATACTATTCTTACTCTTACATTTTTCAATGTCTCTAATCAAGCATTAGAGTATGATAGTGTCGGGGTCATAACATTAGTAAAGGAAGGAAGCGCGCATCGCCAGAAGACTAAGTGTGAATCACTCTACAGTAAGGTTTCTTCGGCGATTCAGAGAAGCGGGTCTTCATTCTAAGTCCTAGGTCTACTGATGAGGGAGACAACAGATTTACCCGTCGTCAGGCTCTACGAGACCGCAGCATTATGGGAATTGCGATAAGACATCGGAAAGGACACGTCCTACTGTATTATTACTTTACTTACTGTAATGAATGTTTTACGGTCGAACTCTGTCGTATGGAAGGCTTCTATCCTTTTTTCTGTAAGACATTTTCGGCATTTCATCTTTATTAATGGTCACTTAAAAAGAACCGCAATTTGTGTCCTATTTGCTGTCTAACAAGTCACATTTGACAGTAATAGTAAATTTCAAAATAGGAGAGATCATGGTGGTCGAGTCATACTGGAAAGATGTGCTACAGGGTATGTACAATGGCTAAGGGTAATCTTATAAAATTATAACAGTTTTATAAACGGCGCTGTTATAGGAAAACACTGTCAAAATTTAGTTGCGTTTGGCGCATTGGTGTTCAGAGTTTGCAGCATTTGTGTCCGTTTTACAGCATCTCGAATTCATGGTAGGGATTACACATCGACCTCAATTTTTTCTTTATTTGAAGCCAATTTTTAATTTAATATTTAATAATTATTATAAACATATAGTTTATTAATATCCGATCATATGTCTAACTGCCCTAGGAAAAGGGGTCACCAGTAGTTTTATTCTAGTTGAATGTTCAGTTATGTTTCGGAATTTTGCCATCTTCAGTGATGATTTTGACAGTCTTAGATGTCCCTGTTTATAATACATTATGTTATAGAGTTGCATCTGGTGTATGAGTAGAAGAAGTAATTAATGTATCAGCCATTTGTGTGTTTTTGCAGCATCATTCAGTCCATTCATGGTGGTGATAACATTAAATTAGCGAAATCCATCATTCAGAAATGCCAATGACAAGGTACATTAAATGTCAAAAAGTAAGAAATAGTAATTTTACTATCTATAATTGTTATCTATAATTTGCTACATCAAAGCTCCAATCTATCTATTTGTTTCAATCATCTTGAACACATTCCATGCTTATAGGTCATTAACAGTGTACATACGTGAATACACCAGCAATATCTGCGTGAGATTTCATTTTTAGACCCGTTGTTTGAAGAACTAGTCCTCATTTGTTGGTAGTTTATTTTCAAGAAGTAGACAAATCCTAAATGGTTTTATTCCCCCAGGACCAAGAGGCTCGATGAAAATACTATTACGATGTGTAAATGTATAAAGTGGCAGTTATCATTACATTTGTGCAATTCATTTCAATGTAGGCGTATTACAATTGAAAGGGTTAACGATTAAAACATGTAGTTTGGATCATCATAGTTTGCCAATTTAGTATCAGCCATAATCAATATGAGTTGACAGTGTTGTTTGATATATTGAATGTTTTTCCACTGACCCTGATCGATCGAAATGAGATAATGATGAATCACGACTTACAGACCAAAGCATCAAGGGTGGGAAACGGCCCATTTATATCCCTGACCAATCAAACCAACAACATGACCTAATTAGTACGTTTAAATGGCCTTACAACAAATATTTTTTATATGGATTTTTCATTGAGGTCTACCCAATTATAACTTGAAGTTGGATCGCGTCTGATTCTCGACGCTTTCGCGTGTCAGGTAGTTCGGCATGTTACTATTTACAGAGTTCAGTTAGAGTTACAAGCGAGGTGAGGTAAACCAACAAAACCCACTGCTAAAAATATTGAAATACCTGCAAAACGCTTAGTTGATTGGCATAATCTTGCGTTGAAATTAAATAATAATAACTTTATAGTCTGATCGTTTCTCATCATTATTGTCTGCCTATGTCTTTAGTAGAAAGCTGGTTGACTGCGCTCACCATGCTTATTTCCTGCAAGCCTAAGAAAATGACGAAAAGCCGAAACACGTCTGACTGATCAAAGCATCGCGTATTAAATAAGCGTTAACTGCAAGCCATTATCTCAACAAGTCTCAATGAGAAATGCGAGTGACATAATTTGAGAAAGTTGGTAGTCCGATTCGTCAGCGCTATACAATCAGGGTCGTTCCCGATCTGAGCGTTAGACTGTCGGTGCATTTTTCATTTTTAATGGGTAAGTATAGGGTGAGGAAAGGACACCCAACCCTAACACTGAATGTGGCAAAGTTCTGAAAGAAAAAGAAAGAAAAGAAATAAGAAAGAAAAAAGGACATCACCATGCAATTCTTATTATAATAGAGACTATTATATTTTGTACACCTGTTAACTAATAGACTTTGGGTTTACCTTTAGTCTGCATTTCTATGCATATCTTGCAGAACGCTTTTTTCCACAAATAATTTCTGATTAAAAAAATAGATATTGTTTTAAAACTAGCATAAAATTGTATTATAGTTCTATCTTTCTTTCAATGTGTAGAGAGTAGTGACCTTTCTTTCAGTACATAATTTCATTGTTATCATGTAACTCTCTCATGATCATATAACAATATATGATAGAAAAATATCAGGCCATTTTTCTTGATCCAAGTGTCTCAAAATGTTCGTATCCAAGCAAAATAGTAATATTTTGGAAAGTTTGTAAGATTTTTTGAATCGGAATATTTTTTCTATAATATAATTTTAATAAAAAATGGAGGTTTAATATAACAATCGTTAAAATAAATTAATGTAATTTTTCGATATTATTAACGGTATCAACTATAAATGACTGCCGATATTACTTTTTCAGGTTTCTACAAATTGTCCCATCGAGTAAACTATTTGCATAGATTTGCATACCAGAAATTAATTTATCTTTAAATTAGCTTTTGTAATTTAATTCTAACTTTATTACCACATTAATTGCTTCTTAGCGTGGAGTGGGGACCATGAATATACATGTTGAGTTTGATTTTAATTTAGTTTGCGTACAAACTAACCGAAACAGTTCTGTAAACCCGTAGGGGAGCCCGTCCAAATATCTCGGAAACATTATTGGACAAGTAATACATTTCCGGTTTTTTAAAGTCATCACTTTTTACGGTATTCTTTCATTCTTAAGAAAGTATTTTTAAATTGAATTCCGGTGCAGTCGAATGAAAACTACATTTCCTTGGAATCCTTTTGGGTTAGTCAGACAGTTCAACAATGTAACATTCCCCCAAAAAGTAATAAATAAATAAATGCTAAAACCAAATCATAAATGACTAATCTTATAATTGATTACGAAATCAATCATCAAATATTTAAAATTCAATTAATAATAATAATAATAATTTGTTGGAATTTACAATGAAATTTAGGCCTTTTCACAAATTGTTTTACCAATGAATGCCTGCTAATGTCTACATAAGAGTTGTGCGTGCATGATTTCTTTTTTCAGAAGCTTTTGAGGCTGCCGGAGCGGAAAAATAAAATGGAAGACAATAAAAATTGTGGGGTAATACACTACAATGCCCAATATCGCAATTTAAATAAGAAAAATAGCTCCTTCAAAAAAAAAAAAAAAAATAAGTAAATAAAATAAAAAAATATTATTGTGTTTTGTTTCTTATTATTGTTATGTAGAATTAGTTATCATACTTGAATGGAAGAGTAAAAGGATAAAGATGAGCTAATCACGCTGAGATTGTTGCTAGTCTGACTCCATTATTATTATTATTATTAGCCATACAAGCCTATGGGGAAATTTTAATTTATGAAAAAAACTCACAATTTTAATTTTTTTTAAAAAGAACCAGAAATAAATTTTATAATTTTATTAAATTTATTGTAACTTGGCCTTCCGAATTAAGAATTAAGAAAAGAAAATCAAAGTTTGGATGGCAATAGGATAAATTAGGTTACGAGTGAATGTTTGGAGTCAGAGTTTTATAGCACTCAGAAGAGATATAGCAAACCTAAAATAGAATGTTTGGATGTTAGGGCGTGAAATGACCTTAGCCGTTAAAACGCCCTTAAAAATTAATAATAATAATAAATAATAATTATTATAATGAAAAAAAAAACAGCAAAACATTTTTCAAACTTTTTTTTATAGTCTGTCGTAACTGATTTGTGCTGCAGCACAGATGCACTATTTTGTTCAGTTCAATCATGAAAAGTTAAAGTTTTCCGACAGAACAACTTACTTTGAGATTTGGATTAATTTGTGAAATAAATCAATGAAAATTGTTATTTCTAACAGTCTTAACTGCATTGAACACGAATGTTCAAAATACAACATTAGCAATTAGTAGTAATACAAAAGTCACATAAAATCATTGTGCTAGACAAACGAAAATGATCAGAAATGGCCTAAGTCCAGATGTAAAGACTTCAATTGTTTAAAAACACCAATGCGATATTTGCAACTATAGATGTTTAGCCAATTTAAATTACGTCTGAATCTGCTCTGAACTATTTCGGTGTACTGCAACACGATTGGTACAAAATTAATAATAGCAATCAAGATTAATTGGCTTTCACTTTTTCAAAGCTCTTTCTTTCCAAAATTTCTGGGATATGGGTGTTGATTTAAAATGAAAGCTTTTAGCAGAATAAATAATCACACGATTTCCTCTAGATTCGACAAAATTTCCTTTCAACTGCAATTTAATAAGTCATCTCCAAAACACCGAAATGGAAAAACCAGCCCAAGGGCTCAATACGTGCATATGAGAAAGCAATGTCCCCGCCCCAGACCGGGATAGTACACTCCTACGAAACTGTTAATGCGGAAATCGAAAATAAATAAGAGGATATTGCTGTTTATATATTTATTCAAACGCTGATGTTCACCGTTTCGTTTTATCGTTGTAATTCTATCAATTTTTGAAGGCTGTTTCCGCAATTTTCCCAATATAGTAGTCTGTATAAAATTATACCAACCGCCGTGCAAATTTCACGCTAATTGCCCCTTAATAAATCGAAAGAAAAAATGGTTTATTCAATCACCAATTATTAAACTATTACAAACCAAAAATTAGCTAAATCTGACCTTTCAAATACTAGTTAGTATTATCAATTATCGAACAAAGTATGCTACTAAAAATTTGTTTTCTGTTCCAATTGAATTTTCTGTTGATTTTGTCGTGTTAATCATTTAGACTGTTATATTTTTCGCATCAATTTAATATCCTTCAATCTTGAACGTTAGTAGTTATCCTATTTTTGATCTGAAAAATCAAATTTTTAACAAACCTAGCATATTGTTTGATCTCGAATTGTAGGAGGAATACGGGTGTATATTATTAGACGTAGCAAACGAGAGGAGGGCGACGCCTTGGCACAATACAACTTCGGTGTATTTATATATTTACATGTACCTAGTGACCTTCTTCGACCGGCAACGTGATACCCACCCAACAACGTCCACGTGCCTTCAGTCTCATCATAGTCTTGACGCTGAATTTTTTAAAAGGTCCCAGCAGAGAATTGCTTTTGTACCGTGACAACAGTTGTTCCCCTTTGTCACAACAGTGCGACGGCTGAAATCCGTCGTAAATCTTCATTAAGGCTGGCTAATTGATCACTTTTGATTATATATTGACATAGTTGAGAGAAAGCTTGTCTTGTAATTTTTAGTTTTTTTATCGATTACTTTTTATTATAAAAGATAGAATTATGTACATATTTTGTAAATTACAACGGTGCATTACCATAATCATTTGACATAACTATAATATAATAACATCATTATTAGGTAGTTACTAATCTTTTAAAAATAAGAAAGGCGATGGTTTTACAAAAACAAATTCTTCAGCTTGCAGAGCAAAATTGATGCAGTGTCGTATATAATTGAAGAGTGTCAGTCTTGAGCTTTTTATACTGAGCATGGGGGAATTGTGCTTGAGCATGGCTTTTGGGTTCTCTGATCCGATTTATGGAGGAACCATGCCTATTCTATTGTCTGTTGTACTGAAGTACCTAATTTTGTAGCCCGTTTTGGGTATATTGAAAGTGAATGTTTTTTATGTATGTGAATGTGAATGACATGATTTGAATAGGTGGAATTGAGTACCACCATCGACTCTCAATTACATTAGTTATATGGTATCGTTATTATGGGTGATGGAGGATATATATATATATATATATATATATATATATATATATATTTTGCAACGTTTGCAGTGCTGTACATAAATAAATCATTCAGTCACATTTCATTTTCAGTTGTACATTTTTATTAAAATATTTCTTTAAGTAAGGTTTTAAAATGTGAAAAACTAAATGATAAATTGCTTGATTTTTGTCGAGTTGTGAAGTAAGACAGCCTGTTTGTTGTTTTTTTAATCATTCTGGACTTCAACTAGCTGTTTGACTTTCAGGTGGGGATTTGTTGTCTTGCCTCACCTTGCTTATATCTCAAATTGTCAGCTGAAAAAGTCACGTTGCACCGGCAGCCAGTCTGTTTGTCACTGTCATTGGTTGGTCAGGATTATAAGTAGGGAGAGGTAAGACAAAAAATCTTTTGGCCTTAGAAATTAAACGAATTATCAGTGCTTAGCTTTGAGCATATTAAAATACAAATGCATACAGTACATATGTTTGCTTAGAGCAGCCATTAGTGGTAGTGTTCGGGTAGTTGGCCATCTTCAATGGTCGATTTGTTGTTTTTCCTTAACCTGCTTATAACCCTGACCAACCGAATAATAATAATATTTAATTTTATCTATGGCTTGCCGGGTGATGAACCGTTTCTTAACATATTGCCCTGCTTGTTTTTAATTTTGTTTGTTGTTACATATTAGATTACTTAATATACATATTTGATACAAACCACCTTTTCCGATGTTTTTGGTATCGGAAAGTAAGATAAACTTCGTCATATTATCTATCTATATTATGTTTCCAAGCCAATTCTTAAAACCTAGTATTGTTTCTTTAACAGTAATATGGGACAGTCTGTTATCACTCATTTCTTTCTCTCACTCTCACTCTCACTCTCACTCTCTCTCTCTCACACACACAAACAAACAACTAAACAAACAAACACACCTTTTTACGTTTTTTCACCAGGTATGCTTTTTTTAATCTCTACACTCGGGGCTGTTCTTTGTAGAGAGAGGTTGCTGAATAAAGCACATTACGTCAAGAGGTATGATTGACCGACTGTACATTTCAGATATTTCTCAATCAGGGATACTGCTAAAACCTAGAAATTTAGCACACGGTCAAGTTTTCCTAACTTATTTAGGTCCACTTATGCGTCTAAATTGATAAAATAATGATATAATAAAACAGCTATTGTAAAAAAAATAATCGAAAAACAATTTGTATTTAGTTTTAAAAGGTTTTTTTTACTCAGCCAGAAATTCTATAGTTTATATTTTTTTGTTTTAGATAAATTAATGCAATTTGTAGTGTAAAAGTTGGAATTTAAATCAAATTTTCTTGTTTATTTTTTTTTATAATCCAGCTGAAAACTCTGTAAATTATTGAATACAATAATGTATTATTACATCTTTACAATTATTAAGAAGTTCATAATTTCTAGGTAATCAGATAAATTAATTATTGACGTTGAACCATGGTAGTACTAGATGATGAAGAAGGCATTGCCTTTGGATATCCCTCTGCTCTTGGCTGGTACAATAGATTTCCTACTTTCTAGTTTCACTTCATTAGCAATCACCCTACAACAGGAGAAGGAAATATAATATTAAAAAAAATGAATGAACGATAAGGAATTTGTAGATGGACGGACAAAATGTGTAAAGTTGGCATTCACAGCGGGACTAGTCTTAAAGAGGTGTGGTCGCAAGATGAATATAAATTGATCAATTACACACCGGGGATACTTAAAGGTCTCGACACCTGTACCTCCGTACGGGCTTATAACTAGGTTCGTTCGGGCGAACGCGCGCGGCCCTTTCGTACACGTGTATGACCCCGTGTTGGCTCCGTGTCAACTCGTCTTGTGTTAATTATGTACTGGAGCCTCGGCGTTTAGAGTCTTACCTACACACATCTTTATGACGGAGGGAGAATGTAATCCGACATATCCGATTCGGCAACCGCGTTATGGTAGCTGGGGCAAAGTGCGTGCCCTCCTGGCCCCGTTGTTATTCGATCCTCACCTTTTCCCACTGATTTTGGACGAATGTTGACTTGAAACTGTTACAACACCTGGTGTTGAACTGATCGACACTGAATTACTCACTGGGTCTGGCTAATTTCGATTGTTTACATATCATTCGTTAGCTGGCTTCACGCCATCTTCGGTGAGCTAACAACAAAAAGGAAAAAACCACCACCCTTAACCTGCAAAAGTTAACCTTTTATATCATATGACTATAATTATTATAGTGTTTAAATTACAGAGAACTAACAACTTATAACCTTTTTCCAGAAGAATACTTTTAACATACCTTGTCTGGTCGTATACTATCATTTTGGTCTGCGTACCTTTGTCGATTAACCTTGCGAATGGTTTCTCGCCATCTTTGGTGATTTCACAGGTTTACAAGTAAGATGAGAGAATTCTAAAAATCCGAGAATGCTAAAGACAACAAGAACATAGCACACCGGGGTCTTCAATTCACTACGTGTTGCGAGCCCCAAAAGGAGCCACTAAGGAGTACAATAAACAACTCTTCCAGTTCGTAGTTTCATTGTTAAAAAATAGCTACTTTGGGAATATTAATTAAAATTATTTTTAAGTTTTTTAAATCATGAGGATTTAAACAGTTAAACGTCATATAGCAAAAACCTCCAAAATGACCTAAATATATAATGAGTATTTTTTTTATTTTGCTTAAAGACAAGATCAACACTGACAATAGTAAAATGCACGATAAATCGTTCTGTTTTATTTATTATCACTATATTGGCTTTCAGATATGTCGGCTTCTCGCCTACTTCAATGATTGGCCAGGGTTACAAACAGGGAAATGCATGTCAACAACTAATTATGAACATGTAGTTTGGTCTTTTCCAATAATTTTCTTCCGTCTTACCTGAGTTGTTCTTCTGTGATTGATAGTTGTCTTGCCTCGCCTTGTTAAGCTTTGACCAACCAATTACTCATTTTTCAGTTGTGGGCTGGGTTTTTTTCTCGTACTACTTATGTTCCAGACGAACTACTTATTCGTAGTTTGGTCGTTTCGTACCGTTCTGGTTCACTTATCTTCGCTAGAGCGGTCTGCACATGCATTTCGGCATCTCGCCATTATCAGTGATTAGTTAAGGTTGCAAGTTATTAGACTCACAATTGAAGGTGGCAAAGAAACCATAACCCGCCCAGTAGACTAAAATGATCGTAAAAACCCAACTGTGTGGTACGTAGTTCTTCTGGAGCGTAAGCAGGGCGAGTCAAACCCACCAATAAAAATACAATAAATTAGAATTAAAAACGAACACAAACTTATACATTTTGTTTTGAAATAAACATTTTGAATAACCAAGGTGATTCGTCATTTGTGATTTTTCCTTATTTTGAACACATTGCAGTGTGAGAATAACCATTTCAACTGGATATTAAAACATCTCACAAAAATTAAATACTAAATTTAGTACTACAATACTCATAATTAAAAACAGAATTTACATTTATACTTTTATGTGAGGTGTTTTGAAATCAAGTTGAAATTTCAAAAACGGTAAATGCGTTAATCCTATGCAATGTTTACCATTAGTTACAATTCTCTTGTTTAACACGAGATCCTTTATACATGATTGGCTTAATAAAACTTTAGTATAATTAATTATTGTGATTGGTATTATGGTTTATTTATTTCCCCGGGACATTATTGAATTAATAAACAAGTACAACGAATGAAGTAACTCTTGAAGTTAAGTTGAAACCTGATCTAGGTTTACTTGAATATTGTACCTTTTTGGTCTGCAACCGAAGATAATTAGAAAGGATGAAGGACTCAGGGCGTCCCTCGATGGATATTGATGGTCTTCTAAGCTGAAGAATCAAACCCACCCATTTGCCAGAAAGCCAGAAGTGTCTTAGGTCACTGTAGGTGATATTTGTCTATTATAAATTCATGTCTTAATGGAATCATGTTAAGACGTTTCACCTGTAAACTTGATATATATGAGCAATACTTACTATGATTTACTGAGTTTAAATACCTGAGGCAGGTCTAAAGATATTTCGTAATTTCTTTAATTCAACGCATTCAGTTGTTTATTTATTTAATATCGATATCATTTTATGTTTTGACATTCAATTCTCCATGATTTGGAAATTTTAACCGATTAGGTTTTTGTGTACATGAATAAACCATGTTCAGTTTCCAGGTTGTTGTCCAGTGTCTTTTACCTTTGTAGGCCAAACTTGAAGCCAGAGTTTCTTTTAACCTCTTAACAATTCAAAAATAAATTAGTGGCATATAATAATTTATCTTGATTAATTTTTCCAAACGAGTTCTGGAGGAGCAAAGAGGATAAGATCTTTAATCTCGGTTTACTACTTGGCCAAACTCATTGGGGCTATCCGCTCATACATGCATGCAACTGTTAATCCGCAGCGCCGTGCTAACTCGCCGAAAGACGTAATTACGAATAATTTCAACTTCCCTCGGTATACCTAACGCGGAATATTGGAAAGAAATAGGAAATTTTGAACGGCGTGCGGCAAGTCTCACAGGAAATGATTGCAACTCTTACTGCATATTGGATTCCAAGGGAATAATCACTTCCTTTATGTGCAGGAAATAAGTAATTTCTTAATATGAAGCTAAATTTATAGGTTTTATGTGCAAATAAACAGACAAAATTCATTTGAGTGAAAATTCATATGTTTAAGATTATATCTAGACGTGGAAAAGACTTCGATAAAAGCGTTTTGAAAGGAATATTAAACCGTTCAACTTATATACATATTACAGTAGGTCGTGTTAGTGCATAATTACAGAATAATCGATTTAACTTTATAAGCGTTTTCCCTTCTTTTCGAGAAATTCTGTCGTGGACCGATGTCCGAAATTCGAATTTAACAAAAGAGAGTGGAACAGGCACGCCCACGCCTCCCAAAAAAAGCCCATTTACCGCAGTCATCAATTCCATATTTTATCGTTCCCTAGTCTCACTTGAGTTTTATGTTAGTCCTTTTCTCCTCGGGTGCTAAGGCATGGCGAAGGAATATAACGAGTCGGGATCGAAATAAAGACTAGATGCGGCCTTTTTGAATCTTAAAAGTTCAACTTTAAATTTCGTCAAACACCGGCCGTAAGATCTGCCGTATATAAATGGCAGAGTGCAGTTATTTTCAGACTTCGTCACAGATGCAAGTAGATAAGATCGAACCTACCACTAGAGATCGCCAGGTTTTTGAGGACCGCAGCTTACTAATAAACCTATAATTCAGTTAATATTCCTGGTTCGATCCTCGAGGTTTCGGTTGAAATATTGCTCAAGGATGTAAGCGGAGTGACAACTACTATACCTACGATCGAAAGGTATCTTGGATAAATGGTAGGATAGGCAGATCAAGATGACCTGAACCAAATAATTACAATTATTTCTATTTACCAAACCTTTTCCCATATTCATTGTCAACAGTTTCCACAGCCACATTATAAAGATACCAAAAACTCCTTCTGATGGCACCGTACATACAAGATGTGGAATGAAATTTACTTTTATTTTAAATTACTTACACCAATTTAAAAGAACATTAGTTAAAAATTAAGGACTATTTAAATTGAATATTGTATATAAATGTTTATTTGGAGATCGTGAGATGGGGGTCTAGTGTGAAGTAGTTTTAGAAAAACATTTTCTTTATCGTCCCAACGTTTCGATCTTTATTGAATTCATCGCAGGTCACTCAATACATCTACGGAGAAAACAAACATTTTGAGTGAATACATATACTTTGATTGAGTCTAATATTGTATACGTTCATTTTTTTCACATCCGATTAACGAACATTGTTTAAATTTGACAAATACATGTATGATATGGAAAAAAGTGAATTTATACAATGCAAAAAAATGTTTATTTTTTTAATAAATTTATCTTTTCATATCTTACATGCATTTGTATAAATTATACAATGTTTGTAAATTCCAGACCCTGAAGATGATCTCAATAAAGATCGAAACGTTGGCACGACAAAGAAAATGTTTTTCTGTTACCTACATCACACCAGACCGCATCTCACGATATCTGAATAACTATATTTCAATTGGCGATATATGGGTTTGTAAATAAGTGGGTGTGTAGAAGATGGATGACTTGTGAAGATGTCATCTGCGTACGGGGCAGTAAATTTATTCTCATTTGTGGCCAGAAGTGAAATTTGGGTAAAACAGCGGAGCGAGTATTAACCCTTGTGGCACGCCTCCAAGCACTTCTTCCATCCCAGAAGTCTCCGTGCCCTCGTTTACTGCGAAAAATCTTATGGTACGAGTGTATAATTAGATAATAGACTAACCATCCCTAATTATTAATTTAACGAATAAAAGCTTGCATTATTTAACTATAACAACCTACGAACGATGTCTGTTTTCTGTCCTGTCAACAGTACGTTCATTTATCTTTATAAAACGGAGACAAACGCGTCGAATACACAGGCGTGGTTCAACCATCATAATCAGATAGAAAGGCCTGAGGTAAAAACAAATTTGGATAATATCCATCATGACATATTTTTTTGAAGGCCTGAGAAACATTCCACTCGGATTCAGCTTCTACTAGAGACATGAAGTAATAAAATCTGTAACTCTGTGAAGTTGGTGAGTAGTGGAATGATGTTTTTGAAAGCCAAAATGATGGCTAAGATATCGTTTGACGTAGTAATAGTGGTATTTCTTTTTTAAATTAATTTTCCGAATAATTTAGAAGGAACGGGTAACAAACTAATAGGACGATAGGATGATGGGGAGCTTAAATTTTTATGAAGCTTTGGGGTCATTTTAATGTAAGAAAGTTTCTATTCTATGAGAAAGTGTTTCCAAAATTGCAATAAATAAAGAAGTTTCTGACTTCGACGGCTTTTTTGGAAGTTGAAGAGCTTCAGCTATAGATAGATGATTTAAATCAACAGTTTGTGTTAAATGATATACACAGATGTTTCTTAAAAGTTTGGGTCTGAATAATAATTCAATTTATATAACGAAGCAGATGTGTCAACGGCGAATGGCCCTGGTTGATACTATCCATTTCAATGTAGTTTTGTCCAAGAGTTGATTTAATGTGCATGTCATGAAACTGGGAACAATTAATAGTTGACATTCCTAGTATCACAACCAGCTAACGCTTCGGATTTCTCTAAAGACTCACAAATTGTCGTCGCGTTAAATGTAGTTTCTTTCAGCTTGTCGAGAGTTGATAATCAGAAAGAACTCAAATCCTTCTTTTGTGGGTATCAGTGGGTTATAAGCAGTACAATGAGCTTTAAAAAAGGATAGCTTTAAGCGGAGAAGGTTCCTTCTTCCAAGAAAGGATGATTAACGTCGCAACGATTTAAAATGGATAAGTGAAAACACTCTTTACCCGGATGCAATCCTGTACTCACCTTTCTCGGAAATATATTTACTAAGATGCAGTTTAAGAATCGGCTTAATAATGTAATATTAGTAATTTAAATATTTCATTATGCAACCCGCGGTGAGGAAAGTGCGTTAATTCATAAATATTCTTTCCAGTTAATTTAAAACTCTCGGCCAGTTTTAGGCACTAGCGTGTTTTGAATTCCGGGTTTGGACAGATTTAGGCATTTTTCTGGATTATTTCTATCTGGTCTAGATTAGTGTTGAGTATCATCAAAATCGAATCAACCAATCAATATAAACAAAAAGTATCAGCAAACTTCATCCAGTTCTTCTCACTCTTTCGCCAACATTTTTGGAAGAAATATCGGGTAAAAAATAATTTGCCGATTAAAATTAAGGACGTTACTACATCCAAGTATAATGACTGACTCCTTTTTGTATAATCATCATCCAAATATCTTACAAAAACCGAAATAAAACGTTTGCACTTCTTTAAGTTCTATGACAATTTTGAAGAATTACAATGTTTCAATTTTTTTTCTAAATTAAAAAAAATGTTCATCTCTCTGTCTAAAAATCCATTTCTTTAATAACTTTACCGACGGTTCATTTTATGTATATTCCTGCCTAGGTCCAATTTTGAAGTTTATGCCCATCATTTGTGACCAAATTCAAAAATTTCCACTTAAATTTTTTTTTTCATTTTTGAGTGAGAATTATAAATTATTTTTAATTTAATTAATTTTTATATCGCATTGATTAAACGTTTACCAAACCAATAAAAGAATTCCGTGGTTAAATGCCGGATAAAAACCCTCCCGCACTCCACAAACAAAGAACATACCGTAATTAATTATTCTATATTATTCTAATTGTTATTAATTTCTATCTGTAATTATTATATTGTTAATAATTTTAGATTATTTACTTAGTCGAAGTAGTCTACTTCCTTTATATTTATCCTAGGGGTAACTGCCAGTTTAATATATGATATCCGAAGATCATTCAAAAACGCTATATTTTTCTCTTTTGAAGAAATTATTTAGGGTACTTTAAAGAGCTGGAATTTTGTTTAGACGAAAATGTTTAAAAAGATGTGTACTATGAAAAACAAAAAGTACAGTGTGAAAATTGTGGACACACCCCATACGTAGTTTGCAAGCATAATTCTTAATCAATTTGGGCAATTGTGGTCAAAAATAGTGAACTAAACTGGCAAGAAAAATCTGTTTATTTAAATCAATATATTTTTACTTAAATTTAAAAAAAAAACTAATTTAGGACGATTAATTTAAATCTTAAAAGCTTGTTGCCGTCGTGACGTCCTTTCTTCTGAAACACAAAAAACGATCCTTTGACATCATACGATAATAATGGAAGTTATGTAATCCGTTATAATAAAAGTCCAAAAAAAAACTTTATTTATAATAACGAATACAATTTTATACTACAAATATACCGGCCAACAACTAGCAATACACTGCGTCTAGCATAAAACTAATGTAAGACTAACGGAAGACTCTGGAAGACTGTCGGCCCTAGCGCCTGAGCCCTATTTATATGGAAGTGAAGTTTGCTGACTCAGATGCTGTGGATTCTGGAAGACGGTACCATAACTTGGATTAATTAATAATCAATTTGAGTCATTATTAATTTACTGTTTAGGCGTTTTCAGGTTCCATCTGTTTATTTTCACGATTTTTGAACTGCCAGACGTTTTTCATCTTGCCTCTCCATGTGTATAACCCTTAGCCAAGCACTGAAGTCATCGATCTGCCCAAACATATCCGCCAGGCCGACCCAGCATCACCAACATTCAAACCACGAAGAAATTTCGCATTTGTGAATTTAATGACAGTTTGGAAAAATAGCTATAGTCTAACCCAGTTGGTTGGGAAGCGATGATCTCTTGGGCATTTGGCTTAAAGGAGATTCCAGCTGCCCCTCCGCATCACGGGTAGGTGAACTCCCGGGATGTATAACCCTAAGGTTACAGGGGAATGAAAACTGTTACGGCCGTACGCCTTCGGTCCGAGCCGCGATTACCGACCTGTTGACAATATCGGAATTAACTCGCCGATAACAGAACTGTTGATATGAATCGGAGTTTACTTAGCCTTTCGCTGGAGCCTCGGTCGGACCTACCGCGTGACCTGCTGCTGCCCGCATCTTTTTTTTCTGCTGAACGCCTGCCGCCGCGTCAACGCTTCGCCTGATTTACATTCCGCCGGCTAAATAGGGGTACCCCAGAACACGCAAGTCGTTTGTTTTTTTTGTAAATTTTCTTTGAAATTTTCTTTAATTTTATTTGTAGTTGATAAGTCTACCCTTTTGTTTAATTTGTGCGAGTAAGCCATTTAATTTTCTCCTTCCCGGCACTGTATTTTGTAAGACTGTCAAGTATTTCTGTGAAATAAAAGCGGAAACTTACCCAGCGCCTTTCTTTATTTCCCCTTGTTCAAACCGCGGGGTAAGGATATACCTCGACCCTAACTTGAGGTCGCCGAAGCCCCAACAAAAACCCTTTGGGGTGAAAGTTCAATAATAATTTTCATTGCGATTGGTATGTAAAATTTTAACAGGTCCGTTATCTACGTTTTTCTCCAAACGCCATAATTGAACTTTTCAAAAAAAAAAAATATTTTCAGAAACTTTGAATGATAAGATTATTACTTTTTATACCAAAAAATCTTCCATCCACTCAGACACTAACTCCCCATCTCAACCTACAAACTGTCGAATTTTCCCCCTTTTTGTCATTTTGCAAACGTCGTGTAATCATGATTCAATTCCCAGCGACTTATAAAGTGGCCACGGGGAGTGAAGTGATACTTACTCTTTACTTATTAAGTAGTAATACAGTTGTGTTTAGTGCTCGAATTGATTAAATCACATATGTCAATTTTCTTTTTAAGTGAAGTCTTCGTTGTGGTGAAAATGCCAAGTGAAAATGGCCAAAAGGGAGAAAATTCGAAAGGTTGGAGGGGGGGGAGTAGGTGTCCGAGCGAAGCTCAAGTGGTTCAAGCAGAGGCGTTTGAGCCGAAGATCGTGGGTTCGAATCCCGCTCGTGACACGGACTTTTTCAGCTCGACCAAATCCTTACATAAAAAGAATTGAACATAAAATTAATTGAAATACGTAATTTGGTTAATTAGACCACTAGATATAACTGCATTAACAAATTTAAACTATTCATTTCTTTTGGAAGTAAGTATATTGAAACTTTCTTCTTTCTCTACTGTAAATTTTATCGTTAATTTAAGCAATCATTAGATATTCATGATTAAGATAATTTAATTGTATTTTATAATTAGGGTTTTGTAACTCTTATCAATTTAATATATTACATTCCGATACATAAGCATTAATTTGGTTTGAAAAATAAACATCGGTACAAACAGTATTGTGCAGGAGTTTCTTTGGAACGTAGAACTTCATCGCTGTTCCGTTACAAAAGCTCTCGCCGAACGTTTCTGATTCGAACTATATTTTTAGTTTTTATGCTTTATTGTATTATTTATATAAATGTGGCCGGCGGTCACTGACAGACCCTTAAGGAGGATGAGGACGATCAGTTGCAACGTTCAACAACTCGCAGAACCGTGAACAAAGAGTACAAGGTTGGGTCCAGGAGCTTTGGAATGCCGCTCCCCAGTAAATTGGCCTTTGCATTGATATGCATGTGGTTAACAATTCAGAGTTGCCCAATCGAAAAAGTGGCGGGTGTGAGAGTGGGCAGTAGGACCACCTTGTTGCAGATGATCTTCATTTAACTTTCTCCCCCCTCTCCTTTCTTTCTCGCTCTATCTTGTATTGAATTTTTATTTGTAATTTAAAAGCAAAAAATCTTAAAGGTCAAAATCCGAAGACCGAAGAAAACGAATTAAATTGTGGCATTTCTCTTTCTAAACGTGTACTTATTCTAATCTTGGATATTGTTCGGTCATTGATATGCACTAGAGATTTATTTTTCCAAAAGCTTAAATAAGTAAATCAGGATTTTTATGTAGTTTTGAGCTTTTTCCATTTCCATTTTTAACAG
This sequence comes from Cimex hemipterus, assembly GCA_039619505.1. NCBI lineage: Eukaryota > Metazoa > Arthropoda > Insecta > Hemiptera > Cimicidae > Cimex > Cimex hemipterus. The sequence continues at coordinate 256,640 of CM077099.1, read as the reverse complement.
TGAAATTGTTAAACTTCAAATTTATTATTGCTGGTTAAAACATCAAACTTTCTTTAACGGCTAACTCCAACATTTCATGCTATCAACTAGTATTTCCAGATATAGAGATTATGTTTAGAAGAGTAAAACAGGGTTTACAAATATTTTACATAAGGAATGAGACCATAAGACCTTTTTTTATAGTGGATACGCTAAAACATTATAATCTGGGGTAACTCATGTAGTTTCTGTTGTCCTAAACAATAATATTAACCCTGATAATGACCTTTAAAAAGTATAAAGCTCTGCAGATAACAATGGAATTTTTTATCATCCACTTGTTCTTACTGAAGTGATATAGAAAAGCGTTGAATGACATGACGCTGGTTATTAATGAATATTACTAACTTCTGGCCGTATATGAACAATTATTCTGTTTTACCTATCTTTTTTGTCGTTCAGGGTTACAAGCAGGGTGAGGCGAGACAGTAAAACCATCATTAAAAATGCTGAACTGTAAGAAAAATTTATCAAATTGTTAAAACAGATTATAATTGGTTTGTCACATGAACAAATGTGTGATAACACATTTGTTGTTCTATCCACAATTATCGTAAATGAGCAAACTATAATCTCATTACTTTGCGTGGTGAAATCTCACTATTTGATCATTTATAAAAACAAATGGGGACATCGGTGGCCGCAACGGTTTAGGCATTGACACGGCGCTCATCACTGTAAGGTAAAGGTTCCGGTTCGAATGCAAGGCCGCTGGATTCGAACCTGGGACCATTACATACAATTTAGTTTGTCTCAAAAACATCTTAGGGGTTTATATGCCTCTACTGTTGCGAACCCTCCAAAAAATAAATAAATAGAAACAATTATAAACTTTTTTCAAATATCGTATTATACATGGTGTACTTTTCAGATGGCCCGCCAAGAAAAAATAAAAATAATAATATTGTTAGTCTCTTTGAAATGTTTGCCTTGTTTTGGATAAATATTATATTGGGTAACTCATACCCAATTCAAATTCAAATTTTCAAATACGACCCTATTGCTATTGCTACAATATTGCCCTCATAATGCGAGTTTGGCAAATAATGCAGAATGTAAGCAATAAATTCAATTAATGTTAACTTTAGTGAAGAGGCAAAATATTCCAATATTAACAATTAACATTGAAAGAAACTAAATGCGTTTTTCACACTTGCCATAGCTTTGCGATTTTTGACCAATTTAAAATCCGATTGCACCATTGTTTTCAGCGTCAACAAGCTTTTAAAGGATGTATATGGTCATATTTGAAATATTGAATTCGAATTGGGTATGAGGTACCCTGTATAATATTTCTCTAAAAGAGGTAAATATTTGAATCTACGTTAAAAAAAATTAAACATGGATTTATTTTTATAATGGCACTTGTTCAAAAGAGAAAATTCAGCCGCGCTATTAAAAAGGAGTATTTTTTCCTTCACTTGAACATATACATGATGATTCCTTGAATTCATAAATATATATATATATATATATATATATATGTATCATTCAGTGAAAGTTCTGGGCCGTGAGACAGAAATTTGTGAATTCAAGGAATCTTCATGTATATGTTCAAGTGAAGGAAAAAATACGAGCTGGGATTAAACTTTCCCCACCGGGTAAGAGGATCGTGTTCACCAATCCATGTTATTTCGTGGCGTATTTGTGTCAAACTATAGGGCGGGCGTTCTAACGAGTCTCGCCGATTCAATTTTCATACACGACTATACAAATTGTACTGAATAACTGGTAACACAGATTGATACGAAGCAATATTTCCTCCCGATATACACGACCCATTAATTAATCGGATATTCAAATAGTTCGACTTCTTTGGATGGACCTGCGGCTGGAATAAATGTATGGTGTATAATATGATCTCAGATTGTTTACACGTACGGCTCATAGCGTTAATTAAACCAAGTTATTATTAGTCAACTCCGCTTTCGGCTCGCTTTTAAAAACAGGCCTAATACGATAACAGACTATTAATTAAGAAATAATTATTATTCACTTTTCGAAATATTAATAGAACAAAATTAGTTGGCCGGGATCCTTCGAACCCGCATTGAGATATTTTCTCCATGCGAAAAACAAAGTCGGCTTAAGATGAACCATCTTCATCATCACCCCAATTCGACAAGTGTTGAACGTCATGTTGCAAAATTACTTTTCTGAGTGAAACATTAAACGTCCATCAAAGGATAATATATCTTAATGACAAGAAACAATGGAAACATCTGTCGTCATGTAATAATAAATAACTAAATAATGCTGATATCGACAATCAAATTATTGCCATTTCATAAATGAAAAGTTTCAAATGAAAAACAACTTTAAATTTTTATTAAGTTACAATTAATAACACTTAATACCACGCAAATATCTTCAGTGGCAAGTGTGTTCTCTTGTCTCATCCTGCTTATACCCAGACAAACCGATAACAGGGGTAACGATTCATTGGAAAGATCAATAGTCAATTATAATCAACATTTCGCACTATTCGCTAGTGGTAAGTTTGTTGTTCTCTTGTCTGACCCTGCTTATAACCGAAACACACCGATACAACTGGGGTAGGTAGACGAGAACGATTTATTAGAAAGATGAATAACGTGTTACCAATCAAATCCCTTCAGTGGTATGTTTATTCTCTTGCCTAGCCCTCCTAATAAACTACTTATAACAGGCCAACAAAGATAGGTAAACCAGAATGATTTTCAGGAAACTTAGTGGAGGATTTCCAGGAAAATAGTCAGTTATGATTAATAACATGCAACGCCTTAGAGGTCGTTTTGTATTTAAACATGAAAATAGTCTAGTTTTAGATATGTTTTAGCTTTTTACGATCTTCAGTGCTAAGTCGTCATTCTCCCTGACCAGCGTCTAAACATATCAAAGATGCAATATTTATTTTTTGAATTACTCTGTCTTCTTATCTGTACATTTCTAAGTTGTTTTAACACATTTTAACTATTTTAATTGTACAGTAGTACCATTCGCATCTCTTCAGTAGCAGGTTTGCAGTCATGTCTCACCCTGCTTAAACCTCTGACAGCAAATGTTTGTCTAATGCATGGAATTGTAAGATAATACACTTAACCATATACTAAACTGTATCAGGTCAGGTTATTTCCTGTCAACCTAATCTTGCATTCCTCAAGATTGTAGCTTTCTTAAGTGGTTGGTCAGGGTTATAAGCAGGGACAGGCATGACAACCTTCTACCTACCACTGAAAATGGCGTTAATCTGAAAGGCTCTGAAGGCCAAAATAGTAAGGTAGACCAAACTACTAACGTTTTATGGAGGATAATTATCTAATTCAAGATATTTCGCCTTTCTTACAAAAAATGAACAAATTTCTAGAATCAAAAATTAATAAACTTCATATTCATTTTTTCGTTGTGCTGAGGAAATAATAGTTGATGATAAACGCTGTTGAAAATTAGTTTTTATTATTTCAAAACAATATTATTTCTCACTTGAAAAATGTTAGTAAAAACTAAACTATAAGTTATTTAATCAACAATAGTAAATCTGTGGTAAGCAACTTCACTCTTAAAATTAACTCAAAACTACTTAATAACTCTACAATTTTTAAGCTTTTAGAAACGTAATTTATCGTCCAGAATAATATTTATAATTATTTAAATATTTCTTTTTGCAGTTTGGTTGATCTGATCCGCCTGTTCTGTTTAGTATCAGATGTGTTTTGATATTTCTATTATCAGTTGTCCAGTATGGTCGTTCTTCACAAAGCTTGTTCGCAGCGGTTAAAATGTTCAACTCATCGCTTAATATACAAAAAACAATTCTTTGTGTATTTTTGATAGGAAAATGTATGTTTTGTTACAATCGCAGTTCATTATGGAAGGATCTGTTAATTTTAAAGGTCCAATAAAACGCAAAGATTTTGAGAAGCCCCGAATACCCCGAAAGGTATTTCGCAGTCCTTCTCGCAGTTGTTTTTGTTGGTGAACGCGACGTCCATTCGGCCGATTTGTGTGGGCAGCTTGAAGCAACTTGAAAAAAGACACAATGAAAAGCTGATATCAGAAGGAGGCTGTATTCAAGCGGAGTCCTCGGCTGAATTAACGCGTGAATAAAGATTGTAAATGCGGATCGAGGCTGATCCCCCTTGGCTCGTCTAACGGTTCAAGCAACTCTGACGCAACACGAAAAGGTTTATTGAACTAATGGAAACGACTTTTTATAAATCTATTTGCATATACATATCCCAGCGGAAAGAGGACGAAAATATGCATCCTGAATCCGCGGCTTCCAAATAATTGACACCCATCCCCTCGGTTGGAACGCTACCATTGCCTGGAGCTCTTGGAATAAGAAGAATTGGTGAGATGGATTCATAAATCTCAAAAAGACGAAGGTTTAAAGATCCTTCACAATTCTAACTTATGATGAATGAGAGTACCATTTAAACTGCATCATTGTTTGATCAATTAAACCATTTTGAAAATGAGGAGGGTTGTTAATTAAAATGGACAGTTCACCATCGAAATTCAATTGCTTGATTAGAAAAGGACGTACAAAAGAATTACTCTAAATACACTCGTTATTAAATTTGTCACAAATTATCCCTATAATTGTTTGAATAGTACAGATTTTATATGGGTATGGGTGCACATCAATTTTCAGCAATAGACGTCTCTATGCTGGTGGCAGATGTTGCTGAATCGCATGAAAATATAACTAAGGATTTTTTTGCAACTAAACTCACCTTAACAATGCTTATATTGTTGACAGCTTGTATCCTGACGATTGTTCCAAAATTTAAAAAAAAATGGTTGTTTTAATGTGTGGTGATTAGTGACTTTAATCGATCAGTATTTAGAACTCATGAATTCGGTCGGGTGTGATGTAGGTTTCAGAAAAACATATTCTTTATCGAGCCAGCGTTTCGATCTTTATTGAGCTCATCTTTATGTCTTGGGAAACATTGTTTACATTTAAGAAATACATTTCGGATGGGAAAAGTGAATTTATACAATACAAAATATATTTTTTTTGTATTCAATCAAAGCATTACTACTCACTCCAAGTGTTTGTCTTCTGTGTAATTGCTCATTCTTGCGTGTCGTGTTGCGAGTGCCAGTGAGATTTTGCTGTTATATATTTATATACGTTGGATTTTGAAGGGGTAGGGAAGGAAGTAGGTATAGAAAAGACATTTTTATATAAGGTGTCCCCTTCTTCGAGGTGAAGAGTGCCGACGAAAGGAAAAAAGTGTTGGTAATGGTTCGGCCAGAGTATCCTTTCAGGATTACATACAAAGGAATGAATAGGAAAAATAAGCCTAAAATTGTTGGGTAATTAGTCTATGTGACTTCATAATATTTCATAACTAAACTAATTAAGCGTGGACTATTCCACCATCAGCCATGCTACAGTATTTATTCACGCTAATAACTGTATTTACTCTCAATATATACAAAAAAGAAACTAGAAAATATCTTTTAAATTTCATATAATAAAAACAGCCTAGTTTTGTCCAAAAATTGTCAAAGGGGCTACCAGGCCCAAGTGCAATTTTCAAATCGGTTGGCTCCCTGTAAGGAGCTAATGAAAGACATATGATACAACCTTTCTATACATTCTGGACATTTACTTTTGGGTATATGTCAAGCTTAGATGTCCTAAATTTTATCTTCTACGATTCAGATCCGTCTCCATGATGCTACTTTATTACATTTATTCAGATATCGTGAGATGCGGTCTGGTACGATATCTGAATAATTGTGGATTAACGGACGCTAATCTGTACACATTTATTATATTTGTTATTTTATTTTTCGCATTGGGCGTAATCAGGTCCATAAATACTTCGAAAAGCCAGTTGGTTTTTCCAGATATCTTGTTAATTGCAACATTTATTATTTGAAAAAAAAAATCCTTAGTAATCTCATTCTTTAAATAATGTTTATAACTTAATGACAGGTTGTTTAAGCTGGTGATTTTCAAGTATCGCCTCCGGGCGTTTAATGAACGTATTAGTAGTAATGGTAAAAGCTAATGACTCACACTATTATTGTAAGTATTTTGAAGTTTTGACGATAATTTGTAATCACATGAAGAATCATATCTATAACTATATTATTACAATGGTAAAATTACTATTTGTCATAGGTTGTCATGTTTTGTTGATGTGTGCCTTAATGGCATGCCTTGAAAATTATGTTTGTCTTACTAAGAATAATCGCGATCTATTTTTTTAATAAACTGTGTGAACGGAACAAATCATATTTAAAGGAAATTGTTGATTTTTAAAGGACGATTTTTAAGAAATCATCCATAAATCTAATCTCCAAGAAAATTTTCTATTCTCAATCATAAGGAATACTCGAAAGTCCTCCAGATTTTTACTGCATAAAGATGTTGCATTATCATAATTACACCCCTACTAGGTGATATTAGTTCTTTATGCAACAGACGGACTAAACAAGATTATTTTCAGTTTTTGGCCGAGTGTCCAGCATTGACTGAATTGAGAGAGGCGTCATTTAAGATCATCCGCGATCACAAGAGAACATATAATTTCCACTTTAAATAATCTCCTCCAGTTTTAATTTAGTAAATTATGCAAGGGAATCCTGGAACTATAAGAAAAAAATATGTCCTGTATTTTAATTAACAAAAACAATAATTTCCCGTTTTCTATGGAAAGTTAATATAGACGATCCCTGGACATTTTTCTTTTTTTATAAAATAAATTGTATTGTAACTTTATTTTAAAATATTATTGTACGTTCTCCGGCAGCTAGTTGTAAACCTTGTTACAATTTTCTTTGTCTTACTGTAGTTATGTCGAAAAGTATTAAGTTTTATATTTTTATTTATGTTCCTATTCGTGCGTTCTTTTAGACGTTTGATGTTCAAGATCTCATGAAGCTCACATTAATGGAAAAATATTTTATTGAATCACTGAATATATTTTAAATTGATCTAACTTTCCCTTTTCCTTTTCAAAAATTTGATCGTTGATATTGAAAAATTGATTAAAGAGTTTTTTCTCGAAAAAGTCCTTCTTTCGTAAGTCAAACCGTTTGCCCCCCGGTGTTAGATAATTTCTTCGTTCCTTGGAATGCTCCGATCTTATCTTGTTTCTCCACTTAAACAAAGGAGATGCTGCCAAAATGCCCAAAATACTATTATTGTTCGAATCTTGGATCAGATGAGCAAAAGTTCTTAAGGTTAACCAATGTACCAAATAAGAGTCGACGTTTTATTTTATTTATATCAATTATGTCCATACTTTGTGGTGATTTACATTAGTTCAATTTTGTTCTAAAATTTCCAGCCTGCCTTCACAAATAGCTCCCTGACATTACGTTTTTAAAAATGTCAAACCAGTTAAAAAATTCAACATGTTATGCTTTCCAAATTCTATTAGGTCTGTACGAAACTTCGATCGTTTTGATCGTTGGATGGGCGATTCCATTTGGAAGTTGATATTTTAAATTTAAAACTTTTTCAAAATTTAAATTTAAATAATATTTATTCTGAACAACAGTCTGTTTCTTTATTACTCAATTTCGAACGTTTTTTGTTAATTTACCCAATCAACTCTTGGGCTCTTTGGTGTTGCCTTTCTTCTTTTATACACAAATCTCATATCTGGCCGCATTCCTGCTCGCGCCCTACATGGCGTCAATGAAAGTTACTTGTGTTGACAATCAATAGTCTTTTTAACAAAACTTTATTAGTTAAACACAATTTCCAATTTGAGATGAATTTCCTGTATTCGGATATGATTAATCTGAATCTATCTTCATAAGTGTAATGGGAATAGTGAACAGGGAAGGATTTCTTCTTACAAACATTCTCCGAATTCTGTACAGAGGCAACATCATCGGTCGCTTGACTAAGGGTTTCGTGCAGGCGTAACTCTATGCCCAAATAAAGCTTCCGGACGTGGCTGATTGATAAAGGTTGCCATGGCCAAGGGTTGTCTCTGCTTGCGAAAACATGTAAAGATTTCATAAGCTGAGGCTATGACCAATAAACAGTAGGCTGGCATGGTCCATATACTCATAGACGTTGAAATGAGGGAAATGTGGTTCAGTTTCAGCTCCTCTAATCCCAATGTTTTAATTTTATTTGAGAATTAAATTCACTAATTTCGTGGTCCGCTTGACCAATGAAATGGCCACGGAGAGTTTTAGTAAAGTATACTTTTTAAATCATTAAATTCACTACTTCAGATGGCTTCGGATTTCATTTGTCGCCGAGAATCCAGTCCGATTACACGACGTTTGAAAAATAGCCAAAAGGAGGGAAAACTCATAAGGTGGGGTTGAGATGGGAATTTGATGTCCGAGTGGATCGAGGTCACGATCGCTCAAGTGGTAGATGAGCGGCGTATCTAGCCGAAGATCGTGTGTTCGAATTCCGCTCGTGCTATTGACTTTTTTATCTCAACTAAAAACCTTAATTAATTGTAGTTAATTTTGGCTGTTGATTCTTGCTCAATTCGAGCTTAACGTTACTTGTAGTTTTTGGATACCCAGATGTTTTGGAAGAGTGGTACAATTCTTTGTTCCTGGAGACCACTTTACTGCCCTCGATATTCAGTAAAATACTCCTTTTAGTCGTTTTACTGTAGTCCCATCCTGGCGGCTTATACTAATAGATTCTTCATTAGGAAATACAACCAAATATTGGTTGAGCTCGGGTATCCAAGTAAGGTGATTGTCGGTACGACGAGTTTTACATATGTACAGTTCGATAGATCACCAGAAAGAAGTATGGCGATGCCACACAGGTTGTCCTTAAGGCTGATTTGTTCATTTGAGCATAGATATTCCAATTTAGTTTATTTACAATTATTTTTTAAACTTGTGATATCTATATTATGAAGATGCATTTTGGGTTGAACATAAGCATTGTGTGATTTCTATCACGCTACGTTATGATAATTTAATACACCTTCTCCATGTTTAATATTATTTACTTTTATTTTACAGTTTTTCGGTTCTAGGCTCCAGAACGTAACTAGTCATCTGAGATCCAACCGGTGTACTCCCTGTAGGAAAAATAGGAATGGATTTCCCTTTAAAATAAAGTTTTTTAGAATTAAAATCTAATTGTATGTTTAATTTCTAGAACACTTCTCTAATTCAATACAGCATGTGGGACTCCACAATGTACCCTCAGGACAAGAAGTACTGCAAATCGACCACACAATTTACCCCCCCCCCGCTAAGACACCTGATATCCTTCAAGCGCCGAGCAAGCTCGATACTCTTCCGACAAAAGACTTTTTAATCGTTTGACTAAACATTTATCCAACAAACTGCAAAATTACCTAAATACCTTAATACTCGACTTATACCCAATCACTAACTACTGACGACTACTATGGAATGCTACAAGAAGAATTCTCAATACCTCTCTGCAGTATTCAATCTACACCCAGACATTCAAGAGCTCCACATTCTGAAAAAATCTGTAACGAAGTTGACGAACCATTACCCCTCTCCCTCCCTCCGAAACCTTTCTCTCCTAAAGAAGTCAAGCTGGCCATCCTAAACTTTTCCAAAAAGAAATGTTCAGGTTGCGGCCTAATCACTCCCATCCTCCTATCCCAACTACCTAGAAAAGCCATTATCTTTACAGCCTATCTATTCAACGCTGTCCTACGTTCAACCCATTTCCCCACGTGTTGGAAATTTTCTTCCGTCAAGATGCTCCCAAAACCTAAGAAACCAAATCACCTTCCTAGCTCCTACCGGACTGTCTGTGCCTTTGCGTTTTTGCCGCTCCTAAGCCATATCTGGCTCTTTGCAGCTTCTAGGCTTACACTGCTATATAGCTTTTTGAATTATACATGGAAGTTCTTTCTTGTCCGTTAGACGATCGCATCTCTACTCCACCTGGCAAGCTCTTTGTCACAGTTTGGTTTACTACGTCCGGGATGGGCCTCGCGGAGGCGGCTCGCTCAGGATATTCAGGTGGAGGAGGTATAGGCTTTTCTGATGTTTACTCTGTTGCTGTATTATTCGGCTGTCTTTCTGTCTCATAACGCTTTTCCACATCTTTTGTGTTGCGTTAAATTTCGCTCGTGTGGTGATCGCTGCTCTTATGGCGCCCCTAGTCGCCGCCTGCTCGTTTATATAAAGAGCCAGCGTACACGTGGAACGACGTGGTTTTGACAACTGAGGAGGACATGTTCTACCGTTTCTTCTTCGCCACAGTCGCACAGTGGGCTAGGTTTAAATCTGAAGGAATGGAGCTTTGCGGCAATGTCTCCATGTCCTGTTAATAGCTGCGACATGTAGTGGTCGATTTGGAGATGTTTCATCTTCAGTTGGCTTTTAATGTTGGGGAATAGCTGATACGTGTGACGACCCTTAGGAGAGCCGTCCCATCTCAGCCGCCATTCCCTCACCATCCACTCATCGGCTTCTCGGTGCTCACGGCTGGTATGCAGGCTGGGCGTCCATTCTTTATCTCCCATTTGGCGCACATGGCTTTTGCTTTTAGGTCGATGGGCGGTCGTCCAGCGATGACTTGTAGGGTCATTGTGGATATCGTCCTGTACGCCTGGGTAACGGAAAGCAGGGCTGCACGTTGGGCTTGTTCTAGCACAGCCAAGTCGCTCGCCCGAAGTTCGCGTGTCCATGCCGGCGCTGCATACAATATGACTGACTCGCACAGAGCCGTGTAAGCTCCTCCGAACCATCAATCTTTTGCCCATTGTTGGCAGAATACAGGAAAAGCTCCTATTGAACCGCTTGTCCAAGGAAATTTCTAGAAACACAATCCCCATCCATCCCACTCAGAATTGGTGATGGGACACCTGCAAGAATAGGATGGATAGGAGACAATGAATTTTTGTGGGATACTCGGAAGTAATGATCGTTAAGATAGGATTTTAGTGTAAGGTAATAGGTTGCTGGTGGGATGTTCTTGAGATTCCACAGCAGCCCTGAGTGCCATACAAGGTCAAAGGCTTGGTGAATATCCAAGAACACACTCGGGCTGTAGCTATAAATTTTTCTTGAAATTCTAACCGGTATGCTTTCTGTCCATCTGATCCCTTTTCCATAAGTATTTTTGCTCTGAACAAATCAAACTTTTCTTTTATTAAATTTAATGACCTGGACAGTTTTTTATTTAGATTATAATGCATTGATATGATTGAGTGAAGCGCCGAACACGTCGGGAATGGAGAGAACCAAGGCAGGCTCTCTTTGATGGTTCCTGATGTCAGAAGATTCACAAATTGAGGAAAATTGCTGTTCATCGTCATTTCGTCTCGCATCATATCATTTTTTTCAACGCCAGTGAGCCTATGTTTTACTTTTTTATTTGAAATTAATTAATGAGTTTGGTATTTTGTTTCTCAGTTAAAAATTAATGTGCTGAAGCACGGCAGAGGCACCATTCTTTTGTTGTTGGTCCTTTTTTTATATTTTATTAAAAGTCCATTTGTAAATACAATTGCAATCAAATCATTTTTTCTTGTTAATTCCTTGTCACATTTTTTAAACTGGGAAAGATGCACAAAATTAAGGCCGTAATTTATTGAGTTTCTCAATAGTACGACAAGTTCGTCTCAAGATCAGCATTATCTCTAGAATAATGCTGGCCAGTCCTTTCCTATCACCAAACGGTTTGATTAAAAACTGCTTCAGCTCACCCCAGTTGGCAAATTGTATGTTCCTTAGGGCTCCGTTTGCCCTATCTGTTCGTTTGTTTTTGATGTATATGAATTTGAGACGAACCGTTCATCTTCACGAACATAGTTAATCTATCTTCACAAGAGTAATGGGAATAGTGAATAAGGAAGGGTTTTTTGCTTACAAACATTCTCCGAATCTGTACTGAGGCAATATGATCTGTCCAGCTGACCTAAGGGTTTTGTGCAGGCGTAACTTTAATAACACCCTTCAATTATGTGGGAAAAATGAGCAACTTTTCTCTTCATGCAAGGCACATACGCGAACGTAGGCTCACTTTATTTACTGTAAATGTTTCTCTATTGTCCTAAGACTTACCTGAATCAAGGACCTTAATCCGTAATCATTTTCAAAACAACAGTTGTATCATTAATGCATTAATCTGTATAAGTTGTTTAGTTATTTCTCTTGTTAATTATTGCTATAGATTAGCGGCCCGTGCCTAATGTGAATTCCCCACACTTTGAATACGATCTAACTGAGTGTATAATGTCCGGACGAAGAATCTTTTAGAAACAAATCCAATAGGACAATGCGTATCCATTATAAACAGAAGTATTTGCGCTTAATTTGGCAGGCAATGGCCGTTTTTCGGTCGGCTTCCATCCTGACGGAAGAGTGCCGACCCAAAAGGACCTAATCCTCGCTCGTCTTTACAGTCCAATTGACATCAGTTGTCTTTTCCAACACGTGTTCTCAGGATTATTTCATTTGCAGACTGGTTAGACACAGCGGGATGGTCACGGTGGTGGGATAAAGGGAGTCTGAGGCCGCGCTTTGTGACGCCCCTTTTCCAACTCCGTGAACTTGTAAATCCGATCCGCGAGGGATGCTAAGTAAACCGTACTTAAGCACAAATACACACACGACATCAAAGCCGCTTCGACTCCGACACTAGGAAAATGAAACGCGAGCTCCTGGTTTTAATCATAAACAATTACACACACCAAAGGCTTATAAAGGGTGCTTTTCTCGGAAGAATTATCTACTTCGTTCAGCTCGGATAAACCTTGTTGATATCTTCTTTCCCAATTGTCACATATTAAAACACATACAGAGTAAGCAATAATGTCGGATATACATACGGCCAATACACCGGGAATAAGGGGACAGAGGGAACGTGATGAAAAAGAATAACGGAGACAAGAGAGAGAAAAAAGTAAAAGGAAGAAAAAGTGGAAGAGAGAAGTTAGAAAGAAATAGAGAAGTGTGAAAAAACTGAAAATAAAAGATCCAAAGAATAAGAGTGGGAGAAAATCGACGGAAAGAATACCGAACTAACTGTATTAACTTCTGAACACACCTCAGGGAAGTTGCGCTATAGGTGGGTTTTGCAAAATGCTTGTAGAATTTTATTAACCAAATAATTTTTTTTATGAAGTGATTAATTTTTATGTAGTTTGCTTTTGTCATTAGCTTATTACTTTAGGGTTATTTTAGACATTTTGTGAAAAGAGAGTCCATTGTTTACCGTATTTTTTACAACTTAACATCACAAATAGATAAACGTCCCACTAAATTAAAAATTAATCTATTTGCTGTTATACTGATACAGGTTCACCGATGGTTTAAGAACGTGTAATCAGCTATGAAAAGCCCCTTAATTTTCGACCGCATCCTCGCGTCGAGTTTCTCCCTGGAAGATTCCAGTTCCAGCCTATTTGAGCGAAAATTGATCTTTTTACACAGGTTATGGAAGCGTAAGGTGTTCTGTCTAATTGTCAGTAGTCTTTCATCATCTTTTACCATATACATTCCAATCTCTGCTAGGTTCATGTGAAAGTGAGTGTACGTGAAGAGAGAGAGAGAGAGAGAGAGAGAAAAGATAGATAGATAGAGATAGAGATATGTAGATAGATAGGTAGAGGGTGTGTGTGTGAGAGCGAGAGGGGGGAGAAGGGGGAGAAAGGAGGAATGAAACAGACAATGACGAAAATAAAAATAGAAGGCGAAGAAGATACAACTAGAAAGACGAGAGTGAAAAGAATAGTAGAGCAAGATAAAGATAAGGGTGTAACAGTAAGTAACAGAGAAAGAATTATAACGGGATATAGAGAAAGAGATTAAGAGCAATATGGGAGACAAATAGACAATGAAGAAGAAGAAGATACAGCTAGAAGGACGATAAAAAGAAGAGTTAGAAAAAAAAACAAGTATGTTAAAGTAAATAATAGATAGAGAAACAAATATAAAGGGAAATAGCGAAAGTGGGAAAGGGAGAATAATGGAGAGAATGAGACTACTACGAAGATAGAAATATAAAGACAAGAGGAGAAAAGAAGAAGAAGAGAGAGGAATGAAAGGATCCATCCAATGAAAGGGGGAAGGCGGAAGGCTCCCTCGGCTTATGCAGAATATGTAAATTAAAAATTGTTATGTTGTATATAGAGTATCTAAAGGCAATAGTTAAAAGAAAGTGTTCGTTAATAGTGATGGTTTCGTTAATTTATTTAATTATTTTGATTATTAATAGGTATATATATTATATCTAATGTATATATATATATATATATATATATATATATATATATATATATATATATAATGTATTTTTTTGCACTAGAATTGATAACAAAATACAGTTTTCGGTAATACTGAACAGGCAAAATAGATGGCAAATAAGAAATAACGTTCCTAATATTTTTTGAATATTTTTTAGCCGAGTTAATTTAAATGTTTTTCAAGATATTTTGTTTCAAATAGCAAAATCATTTTTGAATGTGCAAGGTTCATTAAATTGTAATTCGTTGCTAATGAACTTATTAATACCCTTCACAGATAATGTAATTAGTTACGAGTTTTCATAAAATCCTATTAAGCTGCGAGGTAGGTCTTTTTTTGGTAAACAAGATGATGAGGGTTAATATCTACGGGTGACCGGGCTAAATAATGTTTCATAAAATAGAATAAAATTGATATTTTGATATTCCAGAAAGCGGAAAAATTCCGATTTGACGGTTATGATTGGTAGTGAAGCTATTGAAAAACGCCTATATTCTGCGTACAAAATAGAAATAGATAACACAAATACTTGTTATTTTGCGATCAAAACCCGTTGCATCAAAGCAAGCTAAATGCATTTTTTTTTTTTTTTTTTTTTTTTTTTTTTGTAAGGATTAGTAAGTATGGGTGAGCGAGAGGCATGAAAATAGGTAAACTGGTTTGGTTTCTTCTGAAAACCAGTTCCTCGGTCCTGGTCAGTCCGAATTGTGTCTCTTTGCTTATTGATGCGGCTTCCGTGCTATCGAATACGAGTTTTTGAAGGTCTCGAGGTGAAAATTCATATAAAGACCGCTTCCATGGAAGGCTTGTTAATGAGATGGACTTGTTTGAAAGCCTCGCAATCGGCATTATACATTCGCGCCCAGAGCACTTGGGACCGGGATCAATGCTAGTAATTTTCTTCGATTCCCCTAAACGGATTTCAATTTCGGTTGCTAGCCAATGAACTAAAATATTCCAAAACATGAGGTTATGGATTTAACGTATTTTTTACTGTTATTTTATGCTTAACCCGATCTCGTGATCATCTGACGGATATATGGAAAAACGCGTATGTTCTCAAGTGAATAAGACAAGTACTTAATTATGAAGTTCTAGTAAGTTAAAGCGTGTAAACTCAAAGTTTTTCATCTTGTTACAAAACAAAAAGTAAATACAATTTAACTATTTCATAAATTTTTAAATACTCTTGTTATTTAAGATGAATGCATTACTCCAAATTAATGATTGATAGTTGGCAGGTTTATAAACCTTTTTCGACAGAATAAACAAAGCAATCAAGCTTGCTCTCAAGGTCAGAAACAGTTAATTAAATTTTCTAAATTTACAAAGTTTACAATGTTTTACGAACTATAGAAAGTTCTATTTCTGAAATCCAGCGAAGTGAAGGGGCGAAGGGATAGAGGAAGAAGAGAAGAAGAAAAACTGTACACATGGTTAAATAGATGAATAGATAGGGTGTCAATGCTTGATCCCTTGTTGATAATTTTAAATGATATTCACTTGTTAGTTGATACATTTTTATTTTTTGCATAGGTAACACAATATGGTTATCTTTTAACACTCATCAAAAATCCTTATACAAATCAATTAATTATTAATTCTGTCTATACCTGCAATATTAGTCTAAAAAAGACTATTATCCTAGTACACCTGATTTATGCATGTTTAACCATCAAACTACTTAGCTATAAAAATAATTTTAAGATTCAAAAGGCTTCATTTATGTTTGCCGAAAATATCTTTGGGCCGGGTAAAAACATTTTTTGGGCGTACTTTTAATTGAACGATATTTGATGAACTTCAATTTAAAAGTTCATAAGAATACTGAATTATTAAATACCTATAATCATTGAGATAATCACAAAAGTACATACTATACAAATTATCGTACTTAAAAAAAGGACAGAAGTCACTTTTCGTTATTCGAAAATGTCCTCCATGGAGGATCAGAAGATAAGAGCCCTTTTTTGACGGAACTTGTAGTCTCAATAATTTTTACACAAGTAATTCCAATCAGCTGTCTAAGACCGATTATTTTATTAGACTATATATATAAATGTTTACAATTGAAAGTCATTGTTTTCTTGGAAGGAAAATGTTTAATTAAAAAATAGAATTACTAAGAGTTAAATAAACTGTCTTTTAAGTTGAGTTGCTAGCCATTGAAACATAAGCATAAAGAATAAACATCTCCAAGATATAAGAACAATAATAATACTGGTGGGAGGGCGTCGGTGGTCGCAACCGCAATGGTTTAGGCGCTTACACGGCGCTCATCACTAAACTACTACAACTAAAGTACTACTCATCACTGAAGTAGAAATCCCGGGTTCGAATCCAGCAGCCCTAGAAAAAAAATATTATAGCTCTAAAAGATCTCCTCGCCAACGAGAACAACTCAAAACTTGTCTAGAATCCCTAAACACCGAAAAACAAGACAATTTACAAATATTCTAATGTGTAGAGATTAGTGACGGTATTTTAAAAAATCAATTAATTTAGAATAGTGGAGAGAATAAATTGAATTAAGCAAAACAACTGCTAAATTGTACAATTCTTATACTGTTAGATTATTTTTTTAAGTCATAAGGATCTTTTAGCTTCCTTATGTGGACAACGACTGGTTTTCACCTATTTACTTTTCTATTGACTGGCATATTTCGCGGTTGGCAATATCACTAAAAAAAACGGCGGCGATTTTGAAATGTTTTAGTAATTGAACTCATTAATTAATTCGTACATAAATTGCCAGATTGACTGATAATAATAAAGAAAGATAATATTTTATGTTAATATAATAATTGATGAGCGAAATGTGATTTTTCATCAACAAAACAAGTACACAGTTTATCTAATGACCCTGAATGAATAGCCGATTTTTCACAGATCTGTTTGTAGCTAAGTGGAAATTCCATAAATTTGAAATTTTAATGGATTAGTTATCCATCACTGAATTCATTGTTTAATGTCAAAGAAATTTTTAATGATCCTCTATACCAGAAGGGCTCATTGTGCGTCTAATAAGCTTAACCAAAAGTCTCTCAGTAGTGTGAACATACATAGTACACCTACTACGTTGGATACATATTCAACTAATGATTTATTGCCTTTCCTTTTCTTAAAGATAACAAAATTGACATATGTCATCAATGTATTGTATTTTCTAGTATTTAAATTCAGCACATAAATTTGTGGACTCGTATCAAGCGTAATTATAGCTTTCAGAGATTTCAGAGAGAATATAATTTTAACTTTAAAAAAATGTTGTACATATTTTATAATCCTACCACGTAATTTGAGTCAGGACAAGTTTTTAGAATTTAAGATCACCTGAAATTCGGTTGAAACATCCTTGTTTTTGTATTATGTTAACTAAGTAAATATAATATAAAACAAGGGGAGGTAAAAAAAAGGTCGATATAAAACTTGAACACAGAATTCGCTTGTCTCATTTTGGATTTGGGATCGCTGCAGCGATTTCTGGTGTTTCGGGTTGGGGCATTGCCCAGAGTGGGAGTGGGGACCTTTATTTGGGAAGGCATAAAAGTTGATTCCAGTTTCACAAAATTCACTGCCAGGATAGAGCATTTATCGTTTCGTTCTAATGTATGCGATTACTTTTATGCTTCGGACGTTTGCATACTTACACGGCCAAAATAAATAAGGTGAATTTTGGTGGGCTTGTTGTCCCCTTTTAAAGATTTCCCTCGCGTCTTGTCTACACCCGTCTTCTTACAAAAGCGATATCATTTGACTAGAAATGTTTCAATGTCAGTGGATCTTCGAAATGAATAAAGAAATTATACAGTGCTTTAAATAATTATTTACACAAATAGAGCTTACTTGAACAGTCTGTATATGAGACAACAATCAAATTTAAATTAACATAATAGATTAATAATTAGCCGTTAGTCCTGGCAAATTGACCTAATTCCAGAAAATGCAAATTACAGTCGATTTCGAATATCATCATTGATTTTAATTTTTGAGCGATAAAAGCTCTTGGAACTGGCGAAGCAAACATCGTACGAGGAATGGTAGATCAGAAATATCAGGTTAATCTCAAATATAATTCGCTGCGAAAATCCATTAGAATTTGATCCAATATTAATGCTACAAGAAAATTACAGCCGATTTTAAAAAAAGTGCTGTTTTTTGTACCAGATCAGGTAATGAAAGAAAAATTTCTACTGGCAAGAAATGTTCGTGGTACAAGTAAATTACCGTCGATAAGAAACATCAGCATAGATCTGTTTTGATGATGAAAAGCTTTTGCTTGGCACAGCAAACGGTTACGTGTGAGGGTAAATATGACTGATTTCAATTTTCAGCGTAAATTTCGATTCAGATTTGGTGATTTAATCCTAGGTACTAGAAAAGTATTGAACATGATACAGCCAAATTGTGGCAGATGTTTATTTAATCACGAAATATATTGATTCTGGCATGGCCTGTGGTCGAAATCTGATTTTTAAAAATTTGCCTTGGTCAAAATAAATCTTACCTAAGGGGAGACAATATTATTTACTAAAACACCGTTTTTCCCTATATTGCTTTTGATCGATCATATTATTCAACATAAAAAATTATATTAATATATCAAAAATGCTTTACATTCTGTAAAATTTGACATTGAATGTGGCAATGAATTTTGTTTGTAAATAGTAAAGTAGAGAGCAAAAACAAATCTCGCAATGTTAATTATTCAATTGTTAATTACAAACGATGTTTTAAATAATTTGTCAATATACTTTTATGATCTTGACGAAAACCCTTGAATTGATTATGCAAATAATGGAACAGGCTGAAAATGACGGTTTACCATATTTGATATTCTTCTCTAAGCTCGCTTGAAATGTCGCGATGCATGGAGTACATTGGCACGTCATTATGCATGTGTTCAGAGGCAAGCGCACAGCACATTTGCCAGTTGCATAAGTCACAAACAACTCGGATAGATTCTTTTAGACTCTTAACGACAAGACCGACCAATATTGTCTAATAAAAATTATGGACGGCTTGTTGAGCGAAAGTAGATTCCAATTAGTACCTGATGGTACTGGTGTAATTCCTGTTACCTGAGAACTCCTCGTTATTCTCCGACATTTTGCACAGTCATGATCTATCTTGGACCGGCCACTCATCCTTTGGCAAAGAAACAACAATCCGATTCTTACCGAGAGTCATCACGAAAGAACGTACGTGCAACTGCTTATTGTTACTTTCTTGTAATGCCAATTGAAAAACAACATGCATGGGGGGTGAAAAATGCTGAAAGTTTCTGCTTTTAAGCCTGTTCGTGGACAGAAGGCGTTTATATTTTAATCAATAAAACTAGCTATTCGTTGGAATATTTTTTAAACATTCAACTTACTAACTTCGCGTGGTTTGTATCATTCGTCAACGACACGAAACAGGTAATTGAACTCAAAAGCCATCTCGTTAATTAATGTATTTATTTATATACATATATGTCGTTGAAATTTTCGAATTTTTCGTCTATCTCTTGTATACGAGGTATCCCATGGAAGACATTTACTTTAACACTGGCAATCTGTTTATTTTACTCTTCTTCTTATTCACATCCATTTTTGTGGAAAATTGTCACTCTTCACCAAATAAATAATTCAAGCTTCCTGGAGTTGTATTTATCATAATGATCGAAGTTCAAGTGTTAATGCCTAGTAAAACTCTCGTTTAGGTAACTTATAAAAATTGAAATAACGAAATCGGACATAACATTTCTTAAAAATGAGCTATATTTTAAAATCAGAAGTAAAAAAAAAAGGTGGTCTCGTTAAGAAAATTAACGTAAAACTTATTTTATCTATAAAAAACAATGAAGCAAAAAGTTATTTCTAGAACCGATGGAACATCTAAAGGGTAGAGTTCATACTGAAAATTATAAACCAAAAAGATTAATCAAAATCGGATCAAAATAGAGAAATTTATATTGGTTGACATCTTCCATGAGGTACCCCTGTATAAAGAGGTCGAAAAATTCACCGTTAAAGAAATTTTTTACTCAAATTTATTAACAACTTTCTGGCTTTTAAAATCGTCAAAGACTGTACTTTGGCAAGTGAAAAGCCGCAATAGTAATTGTAATAAAATAGTTAAGTTTCGAACAATTAAAACCCTACCACTTCAATTTTTTTCTTCTAAATGCAGGTTGTCTCCTGAATAGGCGATGGTAAATTGGACTAAAAATTTTGGTACTCAATTGCATTCGAGATATTTCACTTTTCAGGTTGTTTCAAACTTACGTATCAAACGTATCTCATAAAATCTTAATCCTGCTGTAAATTTGGTTACACTAGTGGCACAAACATGAAAAATCTATTAGAATCCTATTCCTAGGTTTTATTGCTACCTTAAGCGAACGAAATAGAAAATTACTTACAAATGTAAACTTTTAAGCAATTTTTGTTGTTTTCGATTAAAATTTAGTATGATTTTCTCAGCTTTGTAAATATTGGGAAATATGACGCGTATAGAAACGCTCCCCTTTCTAATGAGCAATGAATAAGTGAACTCAATTTCTCAAAGGTCATTAAAAATAAAAATGTTCAAAATCTGCCAGGAAACGGCGTCAGAGTTGCGTTCTTTAAGAACATTTAATTTAATTTCATAATCTTACTGATCAATGGTTTTTAAACCGTTTATAACCGAAAAAGTGAATTTTTAACAATTGAACATTTTACGGTGATCTTTGAAAAATAAAGTACATGTTCTTAAAGCTCAATAATAGAGCACGTTTTGGCTGCATGCAGAATCTCTGGCATTCAGAAAATAATTCTTTTAGACAAGAACTATGCAAACTCGTAAAATCTTATCTTCTAATTTGCTCGAGGTAACACGAAATATTTGGAATATAATTGAGAATCAAACATTGGTCCGTAGGGACTTATTAGTCCAATTTAACATGTAGCAAAAGCATTGTCGTTTATACTCGTGACACCCTGTATATAAAAGTGTGTTCGCTTGAAACATCACCAAGTGTGCTCCTCAGCTGATTTATTACATTATAAAACGTATTGATTGGTATATGATTAAAAATATCTTCTAATAAAATCTTCACATCTCAAAAATATAACAAACAAAAACAAAGAAAATTTCTTTTAATTGTATGACGTCTTTATTTGCCATAATTGCATCATAAAGTAATTACAAATATAGGTATAAAGTATACGTATTTTTATAAAGTTATATATATTATATTAATACTATACTTTAATTTTCAATTTTATTTAATTAATTAAATTGTTTTCAGAGACTGAATATGACCACATACTACTAGAATAGATCAAACTATTTGTTAATAAATTCTCCATTTAATTAAACCGAATGTCAACACTGTCCCGTTATTTAGCATACAATATAACATTATTTTACACCACAAGACTATACCAATTCGCTGATGAGCTTAATGATCAGCTTACAAAGTTTAAATTCCATATAAAAAAGGGAAATAGTTTTGTTGTAGAATACTCTTTGATCTGGTGCCTCATTATTTCATTTTACCACAGGATTTTCAAATTGTGGCCAGTCATACTGTTAGCCTTATCAATTTTTAATTGAATATTTAAAGTCCTGATGATGGGGAGTACTTTCCACGAATGGTAGATGAAAGCTGCGGCTGAATTTTGATTTTTTTTCTATTCATATCATTATTATTCATGTTAGGAGTTGAGAAAAATTGCTGAACTTTTTAAAATAAAAGTAAAGTTGGGTATTGCGAATTTTTGTTAAATATTATCAATTTGTAAAAGTAACTTGAGAAAATCTAAACAAATAGTAAATTGATTTTTTTAATTAGGGATTTAGCATAATAAAATTTGGCGTGTATTCAATCCTGTTTTGTGTTACTGTGTTTGCAGAACAATTTCTCTTTTTTGTACATATATAATTGTTTTTCTTGTTTTTTTTTATGTTAAACATAAATAAAAGTGTCCCGTCTCTCCCTATCTGATTTTAAATAAATACTTTTTAAAAGGATTCCAGAATGGATTTCCGTCCGGTTCCTTGAAGTGGTCTCTAAATATAAGAGAGAGACAGAGAAATGCGTACAAGGAGCAAGTTTACGCCTGGCCATTATAACTAGGTTCACTTGGCACACCCCGGGTCCTCCTAAGAATAGGCTGACCAGTTCAAAGAACTCTGCATCAAAACACTCGTGCCCCAGCTTTTATGGGTTATCAGTCAAGTTTAAACACCGGGTATCGGCGAGGCTAAGCTCAAATTTATAACCATAGTTATTTGTAATTTATACCAACGAACGGTCACAGGAAATGTTTGTTATTCAAACACAACGTGGTTCAGTTTTAAAGAATTATCTTTATTACAAAACAATGCATATCTAATGAAGAACATCCATTAAAAAATATATTAGTTAAGCTGTTAGATTCTCCTATCGTACCCTTCTTGAAAACTCTCAAAATTATTTACCCTGAGAGCAAATTGATCGTATTGAAATGAGTGCCCACTCATCGCTTAACACGACACGCAAGAATGGCACAACTGCACAGAAGACAAACACTTTGAGCCCTGAAGATGATTTCAATAAAAGATCGAAACGTTGGCACGATAAAGAAAATGTTTTTCTG
>CM077099.1:137871-233411 GCA_039619505.1 Cimex hemipterus | reverse complement strand
AGAAAGATAGAGTAGGAGTGAGAGGGAGGGAGCGGGAGGGAGAGAGTGAGAGAGAGGGAGTGAGAGAAGGTGAGGAGAGAGAGGGAGAGAAAGAGAGAGAGAGTGAGAGGGAGGGAGAGAGGGAGAGAAAGAGAGAAAGAACCAACGAAGGACAGAAAGTAGGAAAATAAGGAAACTAAGATGTACGTTATAGATATAAAAAATACGGTTAAGGTACAGGAAAAGGGTAAGGTAAGATATAGTAAGAAGGCGAAAGATCATAGAAAATAAAAAAATTATATCATTTAAATCCACGGTGGCTGAATGGTTAGGGCGTCTTACTATGATTTGCCACGCTAGCAGGCAGTCTTAGGTTCGAATCCCGTTATAGCTTTTAAAATTTTATTGGAAATTGTTTTGTAAAATGTATTGTCAAGTGGTATGATACATCTGCAACACCAAAAAATTATTTTTGGGCTTTAACAAGACTTGGCAATCTATTCATATATTTCAATGTTTAAGGTGGTTATAGTTACCTCGTCCCTTGGTGATTTTCGATTATAAATGTAAAAGAGTTTTGTAGAAAGGTTTTCGAAAATGTGCAAACATACAACTTTTCAGGAAAAGCAATTCCTTGAATGAATTTTTTCCGTTACCGTCACATTTTTTTTCAATTAGGAAACTAATTTTTTAACACAGAATATATACATAAATACGAAAACATCGTAAAAGACTGCGAGTTACAAATCCGTTAGGGATGGTTAGGGATTGATTAAAAAAAATCATTTTTTGGCCTGAAATATTTGATACCCACTTAATTAAACTTCATAAACTTGATTTATTTAAAATTGATTAATTATTTATTTTGAGTATAGAAAAAAAAACATTTTATGGCTGTCGGAATTTAATCATTTTCTAGATTTTGGGATAATTGCAATCAAGAGATAAGAAAATTGTGTCTGTGTTCTATTGTTTATGTTATGAATTTATAATTTTTTATTGAGGCAAATAAGTGAACTTTTTTACCATTCGTTGTTTTTAAAAACCATATTTTTGCATCAAAATTTTTATACGATATCTCAATTGTTCACAGCAAAAAATTGTAGGTAGAAAATTACTTTGGGTTTTACATAAAAATGATACCAAAACAAACTTTCTAGTACGGTATAATATTGGAATAAAATATCATTTTTAAACAAGAGAGTAAATCTTACTTTGAGTCGCACCAAAGTGCACCACAGTATGGGTGGCTTAAAATGAAGATAAAGAATATATAAATGAAATTCTGGGTTCGTATCATGAAATCCGATTGGACGAAACTGTTTTATGATGTGGGTGACTGACCGGCGTAAACACTCCGAATTCCCGAGTTCACATAAAAATGCCTTTTTTATGTTCACTCGTTCCTAAACTCTTGAGATCCGAAAGACAAAATTAAACCGAACCGTGTATAATATTCATTCGGACATAATTTTTCTACATGTTACCAATTACCAGACAATTGTGATTAGGGCAGTTCTCAGGAATGTAGTTTATTAATTAGTCAAAAACTAAGCGAGTTTCTCATCAACTATTCGGTTTTCGTAATTTTTTAAATTGTCTGATGTCAGTCGTGAAGAGAAATCGGGACACCATGCTTCCACATCTAAAATTCGATCTATCGTTTAATATCCCAATCATCGAATGATGGTATACCCATGATGGTACTAATGTTGTATACCCTACTTTAATAAACATATTATATGTTCACACATTCATGTATGTGCGGTTCATGGGATTCAGGTATTCAACTGTACTAGTCGCGCTAAGAATTTTAAAATCGAGAGGTTATGTAATGAGCTATTTCGGAACTAATAGCATACTTAACATTAGCATAGTCAGGTGTCTGTTAACTCGTGTGCTTTAAAAGTTACAACGTGTCAGTTGCTTCTAGCGGAAGAAGAGTTCACACACTCACACACACACAAATCAGAAAATCTATGTAATCGCAAACACTAAAATCATTTAAATGTAGAAAGGAAGGATCGAAGAGGCGGTCAAAAAACAGATAATAATTCAATCTAAATAAACAATTTTGTTCAAGAGCGTTGGCTTGATCGTTTTGGCTCCTAGACGCTAAAAATGCATGATGGATGATGATTTTAAGAAAGTGATAGCGACAGTGGGCAGGATAGGAAAATAAGCAATCGCCAAGCCAGAACACTCTCAGTAGGTATCCCTCGGAGGATCTGACTCGTAGAAGAATGGTCATCTTCACCCGTTTAAGCATAGAGCGTTCTATGTTGACACACTGAGACTTACTTTTGGGCCAAAGCCGACGTGTGTCTCCGTCATGTGGAGAGGAGTTCCTCGGTTGTCTCACCTGTTTGAAGGATGAAATTCCTTGGCACCGGTAGAGAACGTGTGGCTGTGCCATCCGATGTGGGAATCGAGGTTGTGCACAGCAGCGAGTATTGGGCCCCTTTTCCAATTTTGGAGGAAGCAGGGTTGTTTTATTCTAAGTAGGGTAGAATAGTTTGTGTGGCTAGCGTGTATTAAGAGTGAATGTTTTTACTGCCGTTAGTTTGTAGTGTGAGAAGGGCGATGAAGGAATATTGAATACCTCATCGATCCTCAATTAGGTTAGTTACTATAATTGGTGCAAAAGGTGATGGAGGAATATCGAGTACTCCAGCGAACGGTATGTAAATTAGAAAAATTTATTTAATTTAAGAGTAATTAAGAGTGTGAATGGGTTTTGATTTAGCAACTGATACATCCTGATTGACCCTGAAGCCCTTCCTCGGGAGCTGGACGACAAGACAGAGGTCAGACTCTGGACTGCCAATACTCGAAGTGAGTGATTCCCAGGTCCTCCTAAATTAAGGAAGCTGGAGTTGTTAGTGAACCAGGAGAAGTGGTAGGCTCAACTCTGTACAGTATGTGTGTAGAGATTAGTGACCGTCAATAGATAATTATTCAGATATCGTGAGATGCGGTCTGGTGTGATGTAGGCTCAAAGTGTTTGGATTCTGTGTACTTTTGCCATTTTTGCGCGTCGTGTTGAGAGATGAGTGGGCACTCTTCAACACGACACGCAAGAATGGTACAACTGCACAGAAGACAAACACTTTGAGCCCTGAAGATGATCTGAATAAACATTGAAACAGTATGTACGTATGTACAGAGCTGAGCCTATATAAATTAGTAATCAATAATAAAAAAAAATTGTATGTTGAGATGGGGAGTTGGTGCTCGAGTGGATGGAAGTGGCTAGAGCTCAAATGGGAGAACGGCGGCGTATTTAGCGTGGGTTCGAATCCCGCTTGTGGCACTTGTTTTTTCATGTCAACCAAAACTGTACATAAACAAATTAATTAAATGGAAGAATTAATTTAGTCTATAGACCACTAAATATAATGAATTTAATAAATAAAAAATGTCCATCAAAGCAGTTGTAATTATATAAATGCCTATTTACTTATTTCATTTATTACACTCCTATAACACAAAATGAAAATTTTCCGAGGGATTTTACATTTTCAAACTTTCCGTTGGCTTAATTTATTAAAATTTATATGGTTTCATTCAAAACCTTTGAAAATAAATATAATTCTTATCTTAAGTAAATATGAAATGGCAGAAAATATCTATTTTAACATGAGTAAACGGTATGCATGCAATAAAGCATTATTATAGAAGTTATACACCAGAATTTCAATTTATCAAGATTAATGCTGTGAGAAAGAAATGAAATTTACTTCATTGCCGATTCAGTACATTATAGAAACGACCAAGTATTTGGGGCAAATATTTTTCAATTAAGTAGCCGAATATGGCAAATTTTAAATTTTAATTACGCATGCAGGTCTATATTAATTGTTTATTAAATAACTAATTTTCACTTTTGAATCTGTTTTCGAAGAAAGAAGTTCAGCAGGCTTCTCCGTTTGTTTTCATAGAAAGGAGAGATTATCCATCGCGGCCTGTTGTTTTGGATGTTAACCAGGGCGCGAGTCCAACTGGAACTTCGCTGGAAAATTAGACATGAGGCCTTTCGGTTTTGTTCGAAAAATGGATTACTTTTTAATTATCCTATGTGGTAGGCTTAGGTATATTTATATTTAAAATTATGTTTATTGTTTTTAATGTGTCATGTAATATTGAGAATAACAAAGGAATACTGGTTGTGACGATGAACGGTTACTTGAAAGTATGTTAATTTAAATAAATTAAATATTCATTTATTTTATTATTCGGATCTTCTGGCATCCTTTTAATAAAACTTGGTTTTTCTTAAATAATATACTAGAAAAGTTTTTGTAGTAAGGAGTAGGCCTTTGCGTTTATATTTTTAGCGTGCCTTTGAATTTTTAATTACATATTTTCCATAAATCGTTGCTTAATGATCCCTTGAGAGTATGTATTATCTCACGGTAGTTTTATTAGTGAAGAAAGTATGTAATAAAGCGTACAATGTAAAAGATAGATTTTTATCGTACAAAGCCCGTAAAAATATCACTGCTTTTAGATCAAACTAAATATTTTTCACTTCCCCTTTCACTATCTCGCCCATTCCCTCCCATCTCGTAACACTCAACATCACGTGGGGCTAGTAATTGAAAGTAAGAATCGTTCCAGGAACTCTAAAGGTTCACGACAAGGCGCCTCATTAAAAATAGCCATAAAACTTTTGGGGTTAACACCGCCCAGAGCGGATACCGTCGGACCAAATGTTACTACATATGGTTTTTAAGCTATATAAAAGTTTGGAATATCTCCCGAGTTGGCAATTGTATGTTTATATATTCATCCTATAAATTTAACCGTCGTATAAGGCGATGAATGTGACAGTTTCTATTGAAACGTCAAAAACAAACCGGCCTATTTCCCTCATTTTTCTACAAGATCTAAAAAATTCTACAAATATTGTCTTTGAGTGAATAGCGTACCGTCTCAACCCATTAAACCATTAAAGAAGCCTCAATCGTTTCTGGAAGTACAAGTAAAACGTTGAGCAATACACGCCCTATTTTAATAGCTTTGATTGATAAGAAATGCACATTCACAAATAACGCCGTGGACCATCCAATAAAAATCTTGCCTACTAATCTAACTGAATGGCATTGATGACCACAAAAATATGATAAATGAGATTTAAAAAAAAGAAGGTAAATCAGCTTAAGGAGCGCAAACGTACGTTTATGTCCTCTAATACCTCACTGATAAACACAATTTAATGATAATACCAATAGTTCGACGAAAAACACAAAAATGCACAATTAATGTTAAGAAAATACAAAGTAATTCCCGTCATACAGTAAAGTTCAACTACCGTTGTTTGTCGCGACGAGGGCTTCGTCAACAAACATGCAACAGAACAAACTGGCGATAAAAAAGCGGACTCTGCTGCTGAGAAATAAACACCATAAGAGACACAAACATGACAATTCACCGATAGACCATTTTTACCCTCAAAACTGAGTCTCTCACCTTCACTTGTTGAATTCCAAAACCTACGAATAGAAATAATGCACAATAACCATTGTGAAACAAACGAATAAATTGTTAGGGAAAACAATAACCTGAAAATGTTGTGTAACATCAAAGATCTTATGAAAAAATAACAAACAAAAAAATTGTTCAGTGACGATTTAATAAAAACGAAATTTAATATTAGTCAATTAATACACTACAGGAACACAAAGACAAGACCTTTCATATAGAATAGTCATCAACAGGCATCACATCTATTTTACTCCTGAAAGGTTGCGGAAAACGAATCTACGAACAGTATATCAGATTTAAAAAATATTCACAGTCTGAAATAACTGTCATGAACAAAACTTCAACATCTTTCACCTCCTATCCCCTACAAAAAAGACGAAACAATGTTCTCGCTCGACACTATGAATCGATCAACACAATGAAAGACTGCAGCAATCATCAATAAATCATCAAAACACCGCTAAATGAATGCAAGATGGACAAAAAACTTGTAAACTCAACCGTTGAGAAACTTAATAAAACCTACAACACGACTAACCTTCACCTGAATATTAGAAGACTCACCCTCTGGGAAAAACACCGAGACAAATCAACTACAGACTGAACATACTGAAAAGGCATCACATTTGTATAGCTGACAAACGTTGTATAATTTCAAAAACAAGCTAAAGAACAATATCAGACCAAAATTACACCGAAACAGACGAAATTAACAAACAGCTAACCTTCAGCAGGACCTACCAGAACGAAAAAGGACGCTGACGCAATAATAATGTTCAAGCTTTACCAGTGAAGAACAAACACCAGTCCGAATAAACTGAAAGCAGAAACAAAAACCTGATTCTAAACTTATAAATAAAAGGTAAAACTTGCAGATTCAACTACTAGTCAACAAATACCGTAGAAATAAACTTCAAAATAACTCACATTAGCTAAATTCGTTGGGTTACATCAATCAAAAACCAATAAACGCACCAAAAGTAGATAAATACATATCCAAAAACCTTTATCCTGAATACCCAACACTGTACAAAAAGGACAAGCCACAATAAAATGTTGAGACCCAACCACTGAGAAACAAACTAGGTGGAAAATTAAGTGCTTAGAAAAGTCATCAACACGCATTACATAAATTTTACTGTGTAGTGTTTAGTGATCATTAGCCAATGATTATTTGGAGAACGTGAGGGACAGTCTGGTGTGATGTAGGTTTAAGAAAAACATTTTCTTTATGCTGCCAACGTTTATATCTTTATTAAGATCATCTTCAGGGCCTAGGATTTATAAACATTGTTTACATTTTACAAATACATGTAGGATGTAGAAAGAAATTATGAATAATAATAATAAGAAGAAATTGAATTTATACAATTTTAGATATTTGAAATTCAATCAAAGTATTTGTACACAATTTAGTAAAATATCTTGCAGTTCTTGAGTGGCTCAATTCTCGATGCTTGATTCGCGTTACAATTGATTCAAGAATTTAATTTTTAAGTTTTATTCTTTCATTGTTATGAAGCCAACAAAATTTTGGGTAAAGACTTCATTTTCAAACCTAGTTTGCTTGTTTGTTTTCTTTATTTAGGTATACTTTGAATTTTTGTATTGTTTATTTTATTTTTTGTATATTTTTCATCTCTCTCTCTTTCTCTCTCACTATCTCTCACACTCACTCTCTCTCTTTTCTCTCATTCTCTCTTACTCTCTCACTCACTCTCTCTCTTTCTCTCTCACAGTCTCTCTCTCTCTCTCTCTCTCTCTCTCTCTCTCTCTCTCTCTCTCTCTCTTTCTCTCAAGTAAATCTGATAAGTAAGTAAGTAAGTCAGTCGCAGTTGAAAGGATATACCCCGTAGAACGTATAAACGAGCCCCATCGAACGGAATGATACAACTGAAAGAAGAAAGAAGAGTTTGTTCGGTCGAAAGGGGGGAGGGGTCGTTTATTCCAACTTTTGTTCATCCAAAAAGGGAGTCGGAAGACAGGGGCGATGTCTGGAGAGATGAAAAGAAAGAGAAAACGACTTATTGTCCGATTGCTAGACGAAGCACTTAGACTGTCAGCAACTACTGGCTCGTAATGAAATTCCTCGGCGAACATCGAGAAGTTTTACTTGACCGACTCGCAATTCGGATGAAATCAGAAACAACTGGCTGCCACTGAAAAAAAACTCACAGAAATCATGCAGAGATCGCATTGTCGAGAAGGAAGGGAAACGCCGAGTATTATTCAAATCCGTTCGAACTCCATGCATATTCATTAGAACACCGCTTGTTCTTTTAAAAATGCGAACCCCGTTTGCCATTAACAAAAGATCATATTTAACACAGACTTCGAGCTATTGTATAAACATAATCGATGCATAAATCAATTTATTAAATTTCAATGAAGAAATTACTTGGTCAAATTGGCTTTATTTTCTTTAATTGGCTGCAGATTTAGACAAGTTAACATATCGTTTATTTTATAATAGTAACCACCTCTAACTACAAGGCATCTGGCCTGACAGTAATAAATTTAATGTCATTTATGGGAATGAAATTAACATGTTTACTTTTTAATTAAAAATCTGAACGTTTGGTAATCTAATTTTCTAAAACTTGTTTGCCTTATAACAGATGATCTATTGGCTCAAACCACCTATTTTCTAAGGAAGAATGTGGCTCTTCAATCGACAACATTCTGTTGGTCACTTTAAGTGGGGAGCGTACAGGGAGGCTGCTAAAAAAATTTGATTCGCTGCTTTGTTCGAGGATCTTTTAAGAATGTATGGCTTATTCCTCGGCCCGGAAAATGCGCCTGAGAAAGCTCGATGGCTCTATTATCAGGGTCTCAGACCAGCCTGTGCTGCGAGCTTGGGGTCCTGGCCCCGAACTTCTGAGAGAGCAAATCACCCTCGGTTACGCGACCCTCTCGCTATGAAAATCCTCCACTGCCCGTATAGAGTAGTTTGCGACAGGCTTCGATCGTGGACGCGACCCCTCGCGATCCGCTTCGGTGAGTCCTTAGGGAGGCCCGGCTGGGGACGTTTCTTCGGACCTTTCCGGGCGTACTTGTCCGCGACGATCTGGTGAACTTGCCTAAATCATTTACGCTGCCACGCTGCCATACCTCTACAAAGCTAAGTTCCTTGAACTTAGAAATAGATACGCCGGTTTTCGTCTAATTTTTACAGACGGGTCCATGACCGGCGATGATGTGGCGTGTATAGCGAGGGAATAGCCACCTCCTGGTCGTTGCCCTCTCACTGCAGCGTATACACGGCAGAGCTGTATGCGATTTGGCACGGTCTCGAGGAGGTGCGGACGGCGGAGGGCTCAGCCTTCCTCGTATGTACTGACTCCCTGAGCGCTGTTTAGGCTATTACCGGACAGGTTCTCTGTGGACCCTCTGGTCGTGTTCTTGCTAGAGAAATACGCGGAGCTGGAGCCTCTCGGAAAAGCGGTGGTTATTGTCTGGATTCTTGGACACGTCGGCCTAGAGGGTAACGAACGCGCGGACGAGGCGGCGAAAGCCGGTACGTCCCACCCTCCAGATCGGACCATCGCGATCAGGCCCCCTGACGCTAAACACGCAGTTAAAAATTTGATAAAAGAAAGATGGCAGCGTAGTGGGCTGGGTCGTTGGATAGGCTCTTGCGAGTCAAGAGAACGACCGGTAGATGGCCCTCAGAGAATCTGAGCAGGAGAAGAGGGATCGTCCTCACCCAACTGAGGATTGGCCATACTCGGTTGACACATGGGCACCTGCTCTTGGGCTAAAGCCGGCGCAGGTGCCCCTTATGCAGAGAAAGGTTGTTCGATGTGTCCCACATAATTGAGGCGTGTCATGCCTTGTCCCGTACAGAGAACGTGCAGGCATGCCGCCGGATTTAAGAAAAGTCCTCGAGCACGGTAGCGAGTTTCAGAGTCCCCTGTTCCGCTTTTTAGGGGAAATTGTTTTTTTTTTTTTATTGTATATAGTATGTCTTATGTGTTATGTATCTTTATGTTTTGTCTGTGTGCATGTATTTATTAGCGTGAATGGCGAGGGGTGAGGGTGAATATAACGTCATCTTCGCCCCTCGAACGATGAAAGCGAGTGAGTGTGTGTTCGGGGTCGATGGCGGAATATTAATAAAAATACCTCATCGACCCCAATCTAGTTTAATTTAAGTGTAGGTCGGTGGAAGAATATCAAGTATTCCACCGACCAAACGGAATGAGTGTACTATACGGATGTATTTAGTGTATGAATGTATTTATTTGGGTGAATGTAATGTTTGAACGGGTATAGAATATAGAAAATATAGATTTAGTTAGGAGCTGAAATGACCTAGATGTCGGAAGCCCCAGCAAAAAAAAATTTTGTTTCAATAAACAGTTTTTCCTACCAAGTTTAGGCTAGGGTTAATATTATTAAACAGGTATCGATAGAAATAATTAGAAAGAAAATCAACGAGCATTTTTTGTTAATGTTTTGAGACACAGGTTAGCCAAGTGTAATTGGCTATGATATTATAAATTGTCTTTTAATATGTAATGTATATTCAATATGGACTTTTTTTTAAATCAATCAATTTTAAATGGCATTCAAATTTGCCAATAGTTTTCCCTTGTAAGTTTATTCGTTTCAGATCACTACCTACCTATCAAGCTAACTATAAAATAGCGGGTTTAACGTCTTGTCTCGCCTTGCTTAAAGCCCTGATCAACACAGAGTGAACATTCCGAAACGCGTTCTGCAAAGCAACAAGGTTAGGCAGGGCAATAAGGATAGAGTCAAACAAGTTCATCACCCCGGAGACCTCAAGGAGAAATCTTCAATTTCATAATGTTTGATTAATCAAGCACAGCGATCTCATTCAGGATTACTTATAAAATAAATATACAAATTATCTTTAAATATTTTTCACCGTGAGATAATCATGGAATTATTTTAAAAATATGAATTAATTTGTTTTCATTATTTGACCATTTCTAAGATTGTCACATGGATTGTATACGTTCAAAGCGGTCAGATATAAAGTGGATGGGAATGAAGCAACAAGGATAAAAGTAGGCCAACGCCCTGGACAGGATTCCAGTGCGTGAAATTTCATCTTTAAATTTTTGAAGTGAGAAATAAGGTTAACCGTGGAAAACAAATAAGAACTGGCCTGTGTTAATTGGAGATTGTGGGTAGAAGCATTTCCACGTTTAATTAAAAACACATTAAACGACAGGACCACGAATCCGAGCCGATAACAGAAAACAAGCAGTTAGTTTAATGGGAGCGGTAACCGACTTGTTTTCAATCCCCACTTTCTTTGAGCCTTTATGGATTAAATTAATGGCTTTGTGGATTTGTATTTTTAAGGACACTATCTCTCAGTCTTATAACTCGGTAAATTAATGATCAGATGATATATAGAATAGGGATATAGAATCTTTTTCGGAAAATATCGATACAGATTAGAGACTAGATACGCCGCTCCTCTACCACTTGAGCTATCGTGACCTTGATCCACTTGTGGACATCAACTTCCCATCTCAACCCCACCTTATGAGTTTTCCTCCTTTTGGCCATTTTTCAAATGTAACCGGACTGGATTCTTCAAATGAAATCCGAAGCCATCTGAAGTAGTGAATTTAATGATTTAAAAAGTAGTATACTTTACTAAAACTCTCCGTGGCCATTTCATTGGTCAAGCGGACCACGAAATTAGTGAATTTAATTCTCAAATAAAATTAAAACATTGGGATTAGAGGAGCTGAAACTGAACCACGTTTCCTTCATTTCAACGTCTATGAGTATATGGACCATGCCAGTCTACTGTTTATTGGTCATAGCCTCAGCTTATGAAATCTTTACATGTTTTCGCAAGCAGAGACAACCCTTGGCCATGGCAACCTTTATCAATCAGCCACGTCCGGAAGCTTTATTTGGGCATAGAGGAGTTACGCCTGCACGAAACCCTTAAGCGACCGATGATGTTGCCTCTGTATAGAATTCGGAGAACCGCACCTATTGAATTTTCCATCCTTTTTTCAAGTACCTCTTTATATTGAATATTTTATTCTCCAAACTAAAACTACAATCCCAAATCTGTGGTACCTTCTCAGGTAATTTTCACGAGAACTAAGGGGAATTTGAATTTCCAAAAACATGCACATTGTCAATAAGCAATTAAAAACAACACTAGACACGAGATATTTGAAGAAATTGGGACTAACGAATAGCACTACAAATCAATCATTTTACTTAATTGGAAAGCATTTTCATCCGAAATAATGTCTTTTCGTATTTTGTAAAACTGAAATAACAAAAGTTATAGCTATTAGACATTATTTATAGCATTTATAAAATTGTTTTTGAATTTAAATATAGCTATTAACAAAAACAAATTTAGTTTAAATGAGTAAAATATTGTATGAAAAAAATATATATACAAAAGGCAATTTTTCTTCATTGAAACAAGATAAAAAGAAATATGTCTGAATCTATGTCATCTCAAACAGATTTGAAAATTTCGTGTAACTAAACAATCATTTTTAAATTAAAAACAGAACCACGTAAGTAGAAATAATAAACCTTCTTTGTTTTTATCATTCTGGTTCAAAATGGCAAAAACGTTTGTCCTTAACCGCCAAACTGCTCAGTTAGAAAACACGATCTGGAAATCTTAAATTTCAAACCGGAAAAAATACACATTGCGTGACCTGCACAAATCAAGATCAACTAGTCATGCTATTTAATTAAAAAATGTTAAACGCCGATTGTTTACAACCTTTATTTCTTACCCCTAAGAAACCGCAAAGTTTATTGATGATTACGCGCTTTAGTTAAGGCGTGTCAATTTGTTTCTACACTGTGTAGGTTTGTCATCAACCTTAGAATATATTAATTTACGTAAAAAGTTAATTACAAGTGGATAATAAAAATGTTTTGTCTGAGAAGCTGATGATAGTCATTTATTAGGGCTATAATGAAATGCATTCCGCATTAGTTATTTCTACTTTGCATTCAGTTTGTACACGTGTAACCACGTGCAGTGGCCCCACCGCCTCAGTAGCACCAGTCAAATTCCACAGAACTGGTTCCAGTTTGGCCATATAACCATATTATAACGGGAACTAGGTTTGAAGAGTAGGAGGTGGGGAATGAAGGTCTTAAGTAATTATGTATTCCACTTAGTAAATTTCAAACGGCCTCGTGAAACTCTCAGTGACTTCCGGACCAGGGATGGAATCTGGGACAGTGTAAAAACAGCACTGCTTTCAATTCTAGGCGATTATTAATATGTCTTTACTCATTTTATTATTAAAAGAATGAGTGTTTTCGTTTATAACAAATTAATTTGGCGAAGTTTTCTCTCTGTTAACGTATTTTAAATGTTTGTTTGTTTTTACCTATTACCATTCAATTATTATCATTGAAGTCAATGTCATTTATCAAATAAACTGATTTCGTTGGTATTCTCTGTAATATCTGGTTAATGATGTGCCTAAAGTTTGATTTGTTTTCTTTCAATTTGGGTATGGCTGCTGGTTTTGCTTGTCGAACGCATTTTGCTCAATTCGTTGGTTGGTCTGTACGCAGGGTGGGGCAAGCGGAAAAAATCCACTTCTGTAGATGGTGATGTTCCCAAACCGTGTGATAGAGTTACCAAATAAGTCGGAAACAATTTTTTATAATGTGAATTATAATTAAGCAGTAACCCGGCTACGAGTCTTTGACCAAGCGTATGCCCATGTATATAATATCCCTTTTCTTATTCTATATTGTATAAAAATCTATAAACATTTATTTATCAGTGGGGAATATAAGTTGTTGTATGACGACAAACCCACCAATGAAAATATCTAACAACGGTAAACAGACCAAACATGATCAAAAATGTTTAAACTATAAACCTATTATGATATCACTGTTATTATATCAACATGATTGATCAGCCTACAATATTATAATTTTTTAACATACACAAAGCCAACTTGAAAAAAGAATAACGGTAGGTTCCTTCATCTAGCTTTTTGGGTTTTAGAAATTTATTCCCTTTATCAGGACTTTGAAACTATTATAATAATTCACAACATCGATTTACAATACAAACTTATAGTAACAACATTCTATTAACAACCTAATCTATACAACGGAATTAGTTCAATCAGTTAAATAGATTACAATGATGATAAGCTTTATTTTGAATGTGGGGTTCCTTGATTGAAGGGAGGTGAAACTGTACTTTTTCATTTTCGCACATTTCAATTTGCCTATGTTTGCAATTTTGGACTTTTGAGACGCATTTCACATTTACGCGATTATCAATGTTTGGTAAGGTTATAAGCTGGGTAAGGCAGGAAATCAAAACCAATGTCTATTTCTCGGCAGTAGAACAATCTAAATATCTACAGTCAGTTGCTGTAAGTAAATCATTATACAAATCAAAAAAGAAGGAACAAGTTAAACTGAGAATGGGTCAATTAAAAAGCTGGTACATGAAGGATTCAATATCATCAAACGATTTCCATTAAAGCAGCATTGGTCAGCTAATATCGTAACTCTTCCTTATTTCGTTATCGTTGGAATTTTAATAGTGTATATAAATTGTTTCTCTTTTTTGATACTGAGGTATATTTACCTCAATGGTGTTTTTAAAATTGGAACCCATTGTTTAAATAACACATTTTGGGACTTGTTTTTACTATAGACGAACTTAAATTCAAAGGAAGGTCTATGCAACAACATATATCTATGGGCCCATTAAAAGGGATGTACAAATTTGGTGTTGTGAAACTGGTTATCCTCTTGGTACAAAACCGCAATATGGCTTGGCGGTAGTGTAGTATTTCAGGCACACATTTTTTTTTTTTTTTTTCAAATTTATTGTACATTACAACTACCTTAAAGTAGGTAATAAGTAACAGTGAGAACGGTAATTAAAACAAAACAAAATTAAAACCAAATATCTTGGCCAGAACTATGTGTTGGTTTATGAAAATTTCGTTTCCTCAATTATTTTAGAAGAAAATTTGTTGTAACTGAATACTTTTCCAATGGGAAACTACGCCAAAATAGAAAAATTTCCCAACAGACTTAAGCTCGATAAAAAAAATGGAAAAGGAGGAAATTTATTTTAGTCAAAAGCAGGTTTTGATCATGGTTAAATGTCATGAGGGGGTTTAAAACCAGTAAGCATAAGATTGGAGAAAACACAAACCATTAATTGAGTTATATTTTTATTATTCTTTTCTTTTTATGGGGGCTAGCAACAACAGAGATCATGTAAATCCTCAGGGTGCTGGTGTTTTTGGAATAAAGCTCATTTGTAACTACAATGGATTCGAACCCCGGAACTTTACCATACAGCGATGAACGCCATGTCAACACCTCTAACAGTTGCAGCCACCGACGCTCCCTTTACCGTGATTATAATAAAAACATGTGTGGAGTAGATCTATTTGATCAGCGTTAACTACTCAATTTTTACATAACAGTAGGCGATGATAGATCAGCGTTTTTAATATTTTGTTGATGCAGATGTCGTAATTAATTATATTTTTTTATCGAAATACCTATCTCCCAAATCTGTACGCCGTTGATATGGAATATGTCACGGACAAAACCTCTGAAAGAAAAAGCTGAATCGCTTTCGGCAACGAGAATCTTAACAGAGAGAAGG
This sequence comes from Cimex hemipterus, assembly GCA_039619505.1. NCBI lineage: Eukaryota > Metazoa > Arthropoda > Insecta > Hemiptera > Cimicidae > Cimex > Cimex hemipterus. The sequence continues at coordinate 218,302 of CM077099.1, read as the reverse complement.
CTGAAAGTGCATATAAATGTTAGTAAACACTTGCCAAAATCATGTAAAACAAATCCACAGTATAATAAAATAAAATACAAAAAATGTATGTCATGTGTAATTTTCATTAATTTGCTATTTAATGGACCAACCAAAGTAGCCGTGAAAAAACTAATGGTTTACCTGGGATGGTCACTGCTTTCAATGCTATATCAAGCTGTTTTCTCTTATCATAATTATTTTAACGTGAAACTGCATTTTCCATACGTAAACTATCAACCAATGTAATGCTTAGAAACGGATGCTCGCATAATTTTCCCTCATAAAGGAAAATTTTATTTCTTCCGCGGTAAATACAATTATAAACATTAATTTTTTGGGAAAACGAACATTTTTTACGCCATTTTACTGTATTTGCCCAAATTTATTCTTATACCGTTTTTATTTTTACATGAAATTATCTAGCCCGACTAGAATCAAAGTTATATGAATTATTCAACTTTTACCGACAGTTTAATAAGAGATAATCCGTATAAAATCATAGGCTAAAATATACGAGTTTTCAAATATATAATAAATGCATAAAATAATAATTTAATTACAGAGTTATCTTCGAAGCTTTCTGATAAAATCATGTTAGGTGTAATTTTAAGGTTTTATGGTTAGGTGTCGTCAACTGTCGCATGCGGACGGGTTCCATAACAGGCGGGTAACTCGGTCGGAGTACACGTGTGACCGTAGGAGTGCTATTACCCACATAACATCCAACTATTTCGAAACGCCGCTTGCCCACGCGTTGTTTGTATACTTACCAAATCCGAATTCAAGACCCTGTGAATAAAATTAGGCCGTTTAACAATTACAATTATCGCTTTTTCCAACATAATAAGGTTTCTATTAGTTATTTGGGTTTTAAGACAGATGCTTAATAGGAACTAATAATTTTTTAACGTTTATCATTAGTCTGCTGTTTTAACTGTATCGCATTTTGCCCATTTTAAATGCAATCTTGTATTTTCTTAAGTGAGGTCGTTTTCAAACATCCTGGTCTATTAGGCACGTTTTGGCATTTCAACATCCTCAGTAGTGGGTTTTGAAGCCTTGCCTGACCAAGCTCACTACCCTAGATAATGTCGAAAACTGGAAATGTGCTGAAACTTGCCTGAGAGAAATCCTGCGAGAAGGTTTGTTAACTGTAGGTTTGTTGTTTTGCTTCAACCAGCTTTTAACTTTGGCCCACCAGGACAGGAATAAAGGAAGTTTTTTTTTTTTTTTTTTTTTTTTTTTTTTTTTTTTTTTTTTTTTTCCCCCCCGGGGCTTTCAACAATGAAGTCATTTCAGCCCCCTCTTACTGTACTGTTGTGGCCAATGGGGTACTCAATATTCCGCCATCGGCCACTTACAACTGACTAATACGAATAAATAATTTACTATGTACAAATAAATACACAACACAGATATACTTATTTACAAAACTACTTCACACATACACCATTTACAGGTGTGGAAATACCCCCGTCTCTCTCAAAAACCGGAACAGGGGGTCTAACATCTGACCTGCTCGCCCGAGTACTGTTTTTATGTCAGAGTCCATGCCTACTCGCTCCCTGTAGGGGGCCAAGGCACGACACTCCTCGATGAGATGGGACACACTGAGCAACCTTTCTCTACAAGCGGGACATCTGCGCGGGTTTTGACCCAGAATCAGATGTCCGTGTGTCAAACGGGTATGACCAATCCTCAACCGAGTCAACACGATCCTTTCATTTCGTTTCAGATTCTCATGGGGCCATCGTTCAGTCGTGCCCTTAACTCGCAGGAGCTTCTCAGACGACCCGGCCCACTGGCGCTGCCAACGCTTATCCACAGCACTCTTTACCGCTCGGACAGCGTCACTAGGCCGGATCGCGGTAGCTTGGTCCGGAGAGCGCGACGTCCCAGCTTTTGCTGCCTCGTCTGCACGTTCGTTGCCCTCCAGCCCAACGTGTCCGGGTACCCAGACAACTACCACCGTTTTTCCAAGGCGCTCCAGTTCAGCATATCTTTCTAGAAGGAGCACGACAAGAGGGTCCGTAGAAAATCTGTCCTGGATAGCCGATACTGCACTCAGAGAGTCCGTACAGACAAGGAAGGCCGGACCCTCATCGTCCCGGATCACCCCGAGTGCGTGCCAGATCGCATACAGTTCCGCCGTGTACACGGTGCAGTGCCGCGGGAGTGCCCATGAAGTGGACGAACCCCCGTTATACACGGCGCACGCCACACCCTCGCCGGTCTTGGACCCGTCCGTGAAGACAAGGCGAAAACCAGCAAATTCCGATCTGAGTTCTAAGAACCCAGCCCGGTAGAGGTGCGGGGGTGTACACGACCTGGCTAATACCGCGAGATCGTCTCGAACGAGTACGGCAGGGAGGACCCAGGGCGGTGTCGGTCTGTTACCCAGCCCGAGTACCGTCCCCAGTGTCAGACCCGCCCTCCCAAGGGCTTCGCTAAAGCGAATTCCTAGGGGTCGCGTCCGAGTACGGAGTCGCTCGTATATTTGGCTATAATCATTCTGCAGGATCGTGTCTGCCAAGGGGTTGCCCTGTTTGGCCAAGAAACTAGCCGCGTAACCGAGGGTAAGCCGCTCTCTCCGGAAGTCGGGCGGCAGCACTCCGAGCTCGCAGCAGAGGCTGGCCATGGGGCTGGTTCTAAACGCACCAGACACAGCACGAAGGCCCTGATAGTAGAGCCTGTCGAGCCGTAAAAGGCGCGTCTTTCAAGCCGAGGAATAGGCCATACACCCGTAGAACAATCTCGAGCAAAGCAACGTTTCAAACACCTTCAGCAAGGTCTCCCTGTCCGCTCCCCACCTAAAGTGACCAATATGCCTTAAGAGTCCGAGGATTTTTCTGCAGCGGACTTCGACAGCTTCGATATGTGACTGCCACCTCAACTTTCCATCAAATATGAGGCCGAGGAACCGCACCTCATCCACGTATCGAACGAGGACGCCCCCCAAGCAGAGACGAGGTGGGCTATGAGCCCTCCTGAGTCCGCAGAAGTGGACGCCCACGGTCTTCGTCGATGAGAAGGTAAAACCGGCTTCCTCAGTCCTTGCAGCCACAGCATTGATCGCCGACTGCATCGCCCCGCCGACCTCCGTTAGGTCTTTACCAGAATGGTAAAAACAGAGGTCATCGACATAAAGCATTTTTAATATCTGCGGGGAGGCCGAGTCGGCGATCCCGTTTACCGCCACCAGAAAGAGCGTGACACTCATCACTGATCCCTGAGGGATGCCGTTCTCTCGAACGTGATCCCTGGATAACACGGATCCAAGCCTGACTCGGAATCTTCGATTTTCTAGAAACCCACTAATAAACCGTGGCATTTTGCCTTTAAGACCGATTTCTTGACATTTCCGCAGTATCGCATATCTCCAGGTGGTGTCATATGCCTCCTCGAGGTCGAAGAACACGGCCAGAGCGTGTTCTTTGTTCAGAAACGTGTTCTGAATAGCTCCCTCGAGCTTACAAGCGTGATCCACCGCGGAACAATGCCTGCGGAATCCTGCCTGATACTGGCTATAAACTCCTTTCGTCTCAAGGTACCAGGTCAAGCGAACATTGACCATGGACTCAAGGAGCTTACTTAGGCAGGTTATCAGAGAAATCGGTCTATAGCTCGCAGCCAGGCTCGGATCCCTGCCCTCCTTAAGGACAGGTACAATAAGTGCCTCTCGCCAACGGTCAGGGTAGGAGCCCGTATCCCATATGGTGTTGAAGAATTCCAACATTCGACGCTTAGCCCCTTGGTGCAGGTGCCGAAGCATCTCATACGGGATACCATCGCGCCCCGGACTGGAATTCCGAGTGCGACCCAATGCCGACTCCAGCTCACTCATCGTTAGCGGCATGTTATATGCCTCTCCAGTATCGCCGCCGAAGTCAATTGTAGTTTGTTCCGCCTCATCCTTGAGCATCCAAAAGCGATCACTGTACGCCGCCGAGCTGGAGACGGCAGCAAAGTCACCAGCCACCTCCGATGCATCAGTTACAATCCCGCTGTCTGTCACCAATATCGGCACCGACGGAGGCTTGCTCCGGCCAGAGATGGCTCTGACCATGTTCCAGACCTCTCTCACAGGGGTATGACAGTTCATGCTTGTTATATAGTTTTCAATGTATTCTCGTTTTACTTGTGTTATAGTACGCCTCTCTCTGGCTCTACAGGTTTTGTATGTTATTAGATTTTCCTCCGTCGGGTGTCTTCTGAAACGTCGGAATGACCGCTTCTTATCCGCGTGAAACCTACCGCAAGCGTCGGTCCACCATGGCACTCGGGGTCTGGAACTGATCCCACTAGTCCTGGGGATCGATATGCTCGCGGCATGGTTAATCTCACTCTCTATAAGATCGAGGTCAGTGTCCACATTTCCAGTGAGATCAGGTGCTGACATCGACGCGGAAAAAAACTCCCAATCCGCACGTCTCGGATCCCATTTGGCAGGGGTATGGTAGACAGCTCTTGATGTAGAACTCCTCAGAAGAATCGGGAAATGGTCACTTTAGTGGGGGTCTTCCAATGGATTCCATTCCAGTTGGGTTACCAGGGACGGTGACACTATCGACAAGTCAATCGCACTGAATCGTCCGTTGCTCAAATTTATATGTGTCGTAGCACCAGTATTTAGGGGTATCAATGATAGTTCGCTGATGATATCCCCTACATCTCTGCCCCTGGCATCGGTGAATTCAGACCCCCACCAAGGGTTGTGGGCATTAAAGTCACCCAGTAACATGATAGGTGGGGGGAGCTGCTCGATTAGGGCAGAGAGTTCACTGCCACTCCACGACATGTTTGGGGGAAGGTAGATCGAGCATAGGGTCGTTGGTACTGGTGCTGCTATTCTAATGGCGACCGCTTGGATACTTGTCTCGAGTGCCACCTCACGTGCCTCTACATTTTCTCTTACAAAAATAGTTACCCCTCCGTGAGCCCTACCCCCGGGATCAGGCTGTAACTCTCTTGAGAAGGTTTTGTACCCCTTCAGCCCCCGGTCGGACGTGGGTCTCTTGGAGGAGGATAGCCATTGGGACGTGTACCCTAGTGAGGAGCTGCAACATGTTTCTTTTGCTGGATACTCCTCTGCAATTCCACTGTAAAATGGTCTCCATCATTTATTCGGTATTCTGGGGGTGTTTCCTTTGTTTTGGTCTTGGTCGACCTTTTTGCCAGCCTTTTTTCTTTCGGACAGAGTTGTCCGAGAGCACTTCGGAGGACGTCTCTGACTCCGAAGTCGCCTCGGCGTCCGTTACCCACTTAATACGTGGTAGGCGACTGTTGTTTTTGTACGCCCTCGTCGCCAAAGGTGGGGGTGGATTTGGGGGCGCCATCGTAGGAGTAAAGGAAGTTGTTTGGTAATTGTTCGCAACCCTTGTCAGTTTATATTCCAAGGTATGATGGTCTGTCCGACTCTTTTCTGCATTTCGCCATCTATCATGGTAAGTAAGTTATCTTGCAGTTTGCTTTATTTTTAGGGCTTACTTTCGTGCCTAACTCTGCTTATATCCTTGAATAACCATTGAACAATACCCATAAAAGAAAGTTGGTTGGTCGTTGCTGGTGTTTCTGGTTTGAATATCCTCACTGTTTTTGGTCTATCTGACAGTTTTATACTTTCTGACCATCTTTAGGTGGTTTATTGTCTTGCCGAACTCTGCTTATAACCCTGACCAAATTTACTATTTACCACGCTGTTGACGAGATTAGAATAGTCTGCCAAATTAAGATGCGGTCCGCTTGGTGATAAACCTGGTTTGTTCTGTCTGTCTTTCTTGACTCTAGACTTTTTTCTTTTCTTATCTTACCCTGCGTATATACATACATATATTTTATATATATATATATATATATATATATATATATATAATGTGTAATTTAAAGAAAATACACAATCTTATTAGCAGTTTGGGGTATGAAATAATAAGCTAAATTGTGTTGCTCTGTAAAAATACAAAAGTAATTTATTACAAAACCAAAAAGATTTATAATACAAATTTACCGGTAAAAATACAAAAGAAACGACAATTAGTGCTATTATTTGCACTAGATTTTCAACGCTTTAACAATGCACTTCTAACTTGTTATCTACTCTAAAGGTTAACCTTTCTCTCAACAATCGATTCGAGGGAACAACCGAGAAGGAGGATGCGGCAAATTTCAAAATCAGTTTAAACAAATATAAATGTGCTTAAAAGAAGTGCGACATTAATATGTAACGTCGACTTTGTTTCACATCTGCTCCCTCCACTTTTGTAATTCTAGTTTACGTAATCTGGAACTGAAAATGAATCTGAAATCATAAAAATATATGGAAAAGATTTGCTCTGATGTTTTATGCTCAGTATCTATTCTTTTTTGAATTATTTTCCAAAACTTTGTATGGTCCAATTTGAGTTCATCAATTGTTTAAATGATTTCCGTTTTCCACATGTACCGAGTCTCCTACTCAGAATTCGCACTTTTTTATGTTTTTATCGAACTGTTGCTTATTATAGTTGTGTAATCCCCGAATCCACCAATAGTGTCTATGGCTGAAATTTCGAAAGGGTAAGAAACAGGACCCAAGTGAGATATTAGTCCAAATTTATACTTCCCTCTAGATTTGTTTTTATGCAAGTTTCACAGTTGTCACCTATTTTAATATTATGCGTTGTTTTTTGCTGTATAAAATGGTTTAATTTTATTTTGCATTTGTTTTATTCCTAGATGATAGTAAAGTTAATGTATATTTTCTATAAATTTCTTACTAAATTCCTCTGACAATAAAATCTTATCTTTTTTCCTATCTTTTTATAGTAGATTTTACCTTTTACGTTCAATGTGTTTTTATTATGCTTTATATCTTCATTTGTTTCTTGATCTTTTTGGATATCTTCTAATTTTATTAAGCTAAAATTTTCATATGGTTCTAACACTGGATTTCTACTCAAACAGCCTGCTTCGATGTTATATTTTGCTGGACAGTATATCACCTCGAAATAAAATTGAGATAGTTAAGTCTCCTAGCTCTTCATCAGTTCTAGTCTTTATATTCATTTTTTCTATGATGGTTTATGATCAGAAAAAAAACTATGAATCTTTTCCCTATAAGCCAGTGCTGCCAATATTTTACTGCCTCTTTTATTGCTATACACTCCACATTTTTTTGAAAAATACGCCCAAGGTTTTTCTTCTCCATTTTTTCTTTTTGTTGTTGTTTTCAGACAGCTCCTATGCCTTGTATACTAGCGTCTGTGTAAATATGTATTGGTAGTTCTGGATCAAAGATTGCTAACATCGGTGTTGAGCAAAGCGATCGTTTTATTGTTTCAACAGTTTCTTGACATTTTTCTGACCAAATAAATTCAGTCCTTTTCTCAACAAATTATGTAATGGATGTAATATAATTTATATATTTGGTACATATTTTCCATAAAAATTTATCCCACCTAAGAACTGACTCACATTCTTTTGTGTTTTTGAAGTTGGGAAATCTTTTATAGCAATTAGATTATCCTTCAATGGAATAACTGTATTATTTTTGATTGTATGGCCTAAATCTTCACCGATTCTCGTGCAAAGTTACACTTGGAAAATTTCAATCTAAAGCCTTCCTTCAAAATGGCTTCCAGTGACATGATAAGTGATCAATGTGTTCTGTGAATGGTTTAGAAAAAATTAAAATGTCAACTATGTAATTCACGGTAAAATCTGATAATTTATGTTTTCTTATAATACTACTTAGTATTCTCTGAAAATTTTTTAAACCAAATTGTAAACAAGTCCACTGAAAATGTCCTTCTTGAGTAACAAATGCTGTTTTTTCCAATCTGCAATTCTTAAGGGAATTGACCAGAATGCTGAGTTTATGTCTATTGTTGAAAAAAATTTACATCCTCTTGTTTTCACCATTAAATCCACCATTAAATGGGAAAGGTTGTGATTGTGTTAGTATAATTTCATTTTACTCACGAAAGTCAATACATAATCTTTTTCTTATTCTTTTTTGTAGGCTAACGTTACCGGTGCAGCAAATCGACTATATTCGACTATTCGACTTCAATTAATTTTTGTTGCAATAATTTCGATACCTGTTGTTCTATTCCTTTTTTTCTTTAATAGTACACCTACATGGTCTTTTACTACAATATCTATTTATCAATATATCAATATGTGCTTCAGTGCAAACAGTGATTTATATTGGTCCATTAATATTTCCGACCGTTGCTGAATGTTCAGATGATTGACGAAAACATTAAAATATGTCTATGTGTTCGTTAAAATTGATTTTATATTCCTGATTTATTTCATTCCTAGGTTTACTTAAGATATCTGCATCTCCATTATTTTGTATATTTTGTTTGTTTTTTCAATGTTGTTACCTGACCAGACGGGAATTTTTATTTTTGGGACTTTTCTCGACTCCGTTCATGAGATTGAGGGTTTTTTGTGTAATTTCCAGCCGTTCGTTTTGAATTAGGTTAAAATTTACTATACAGTCTAATCCAATTAATAAATCACGAAAGAAAACATTAACGTTCTTTTCAATATCAAAAATCTTAAATTGTGTTTGTTGTCAAAAAATAATAAGAAAAAGATTATGTATTGACTTTCGCGATTTAAATAAAATTATACTAACACAATCAAAAATCACACCATTAATCGTTTTTAAGTTTGCAAGTTTTGTTTGTTAGTTATTTTTATTATTATTATTAATTTTTTTCAAGTATAACAATTTCAAATCTATTAAGGAAACATTTGAACCTGAATCATATATTCCTAAAATTTCTAAAGTATCATTAGTAGCAATTTAAGAGTTACAAGTTTTTTTTTAAATCCATTTCAATTAATTCTATTTCCAATTCAGAGTTATTAACTTTTCTTAGGTGATCTTTTTTTTTGTCCCGTACTACTTTTGTCTTGGACCTAACATAAGGTTTCTGGATGATAACACATAACTTTGTTTCTTTTTTCACAAATTCTGCACGATTTGCCCCCTTCCATTTTTTCTATAGTTTCATTTTTAAAACTAGCCATTCTCTTTTCCGAATTCTTCTTTTGTACTAAATGTTCTAATCCTTTTATGGTATAAAATAAATCAGTAGTTTCTTTCAATTTATCAATTTTGTCAAATATAAAATTTGGTAGCCCTGTAGCGATTAGGCCAATCGAAGTTGGTTTATTTATAGATTTATTTAGTTCCAATAAAAGCTTTTCTTTTATCAGTGCGTATTCTAACAACGAGCCCTTGATTTACTTGAATAATATTGCAGGCCTGACTGGCGACCACTCTTTTCTGCGTAAGTTTCACAAAAATTGTCTCTCTACATTGGCCATTCTGAGTTTATAGTATGTTTTATAAGCATAGAACTGTACCAGCCAAGATATGGCTCCTCTAGAAATAACCTTAGGTCTTCGATTTCCTTGATATCTTCTTCTATTTCCAAACGAGTACATTCACTTTCATAAATATTCATCCATTGGGATACGTTTGAGGTTTTTTGTTTACTTTTTTGACAACGTTTTTATGTTATGACCTTTAGAAACATCCTTCTTTTGCTCTGAAAAACTTTCCAAGATTATTGTTAACGCTTCTTCTGAGACCCCAACAATAGAAGCCTCTTGTTTTATTGGTGTTGTTGGAGTAATCTCGTCTAATATATAATCCATAAACTGCATATTCTCATCTGCATCTAAGTAAATATTAGTTATCTATTTTCTTAATGAATTTTAATAGCATTCTTAATTATAATATTGTTTTTCATAATTTTTCCACAATGTTCTCTTTTAACTTTTACATTGTTTTACAGTTTCAAAGTTTTTTAAATATAATTTCAATATTATTAATCATTTAGAATTAATTAAAGTTTTTAGTTGAGATAAAAAAGCCAATGGCATGAGCGGGATTCGAACCCACCCACGATCTTCGACTAGATACGCCGCTGCTCTACCATTTGAGCTATCGTGACCTCGATCCACTCGGACATCAACTTCCCATCTCAACCCCACCTTTTGAGTTTTCAATCCTTTCAATAATCAATAAAACCGTGATTACAATAATCAATTTTGTATTTGAAGAAACTAACTAATTGACCCTGCTTCTTGGAGGAAAGCACATTTGAGTCAAAAATAAAAACTTTCAGCATGGATATTTATGCTCCTTTGTTAGGTTTGTTGTTCCCTGTTACTGCCACAAAATAATTAATACCCTTACAGTTATTTGTTGTCTACTATTATCATTTGAGGAAACGACCTAATTTAAAATACTTAGAGCCAATACATGCAAGAAAAGTGACACAACTCAAGAAGGAGTCCTTTGTAGGAGCAGTACCGCTAGAATTTTGATATTTTATTTTACCTTACTCCTTGGTCAAGTAAAGACAATACAGATGGATCAAGACTGTTTTTATAGCCATCATCTCTAATGGCAAGTATTTAATGCAGAATAAAAGAAGTTAATTTCCATCTATCTCTCTTGTAAAATATCCTTTCTTTGAGTTGTTTCACTTTTTTTGTGGGTGTCCGATATACGTACACTCTCATCCCGCATACCTCAAAGAGAAATTTACGGACTTTTTCACATCATTTTGTCCTTTACAGTATGTATGGTATTTCTAACATTTTTAATTTAAAAAATTGCTCAATTGTGGAGGCACATTTGCTAAAATGAATTATTCAATACCTCGTTTGCCATTAAATATTGGATAGTTTGCACAAAATTCCCTTTGAGATATGAATCAAAAGGAAGAAAAGTTTTTCTTTTTATTGGATACGAAAGCACACCTGGTTATGTGATAGGAAGGAATAAACGATTAACTTGTCTATTACACGCCAATTCATCTTTCTTCACTTTTCCTAGATAACAGCTATAATTATAAGATGACTGGAGGGAATTATAATCCGGAATGAAGGGGCGATGGCGAAATCCCTCACAAGGGGGTTGCACCCACAAAAAAATTCTCTCCCGATTCGGATAGTTCTGACGAGGAGCCGACTTTTTTTCCCCTGGACCTTTCTTTCGGTCCGGTACGTAACATATTGTGAGGGCAGAGCGGGTGTCAAGTGAAAAATGTGTAGGAGACCCTACCAGGTTTCTGATTTACCTCCCCCTGCACGAAGCATAGCTGGTTTTTAACCTCGAAGGTAAATTCCACCCTAGAGTGGTGGCTTAACGTCCCCATATTTAGATCAACTCCGTTCTCAAGGAAGTGAATCCACTGTGTACCAAAGACGTCAACCGTCTATTTTGCTACATTTTAGGGGGACGTTCGAATTTCCATCGTTATCTTTGCTATCTATTCCATTGTTTATTTATAAATTGATACTTTAGAATTACCTTTAAATCGATTGTGTTTTAAACTATCGAATGTGCGCACACACACACACACACACACACACACACACACACACACACAGAGAGAGAGAGAGAGAGAGAGAGAGAGAGAGAGAGAGAGAGAGAAACACACACACACACACATACATATTGGAGTAGCTACAACCCTCATGTTTTACCAAGGTTTACTTTCAAAAGACAACGACTGATCAAAAGTCAATATTCACTGTTTAGAAAGGGCCCGTATTTTTTTGCCCATCTCTCGACCATGTTGGGATGTGTGTCTTCCCGAATCAAACTTGCCCAAGTTGAAGCGTGTTTTTCAAGAAATCCGATCGAACACCCACGGAAAGAAGGGCTTTATCGGGTTGACCTAGATGGAATGTCCTGTATTATCGACAGCACATCATTTTATGATGGTTTGTCTTTAGAGTTTGATTAATAAATAAAAATAAAAGGGCCGGTATCTTCAAATATCAAATTTTGCAAGTACCAACCAAAGATTATGCCGGTTTCTGGTTAAAAACCAACTCTGAAATAATTATTTTTAGACCATTAATCCTTAATTGCTTCTATCCAATTTTTAAGATGTTTTGAGAAAATATCAAAAATGTATTACCTAAAATAGACATTTTAATGATAAAATAAATAAAATATTTTCATTATTATAACAGAACATGTCAGAAATATGATTAATTTGTAGTTTTTACCCTCCGTTCACTCAGCCATCCTATCTTGAATTATTGCTATTAAAAATCAATTACCTCGTTAGTTTTCATTAGCTCACAGGAGGAATATCTGATAGATAAGATAATATAGTGCATTAGCTATAACAGTATCCGGTGAAAATTTGTTGACAACACCGAAATATAACTTTTTAAAATCCTAGTTGTAATAAATATTTTTTTTATTATTCCGATTTTATTGAACTATACATTTTCAACTTGAGGCCTATTATGCAATACATCTTATACTTCTTCTTCTTGTACTTATATAAGTGATTTATATTTGATCGTCTCTAGTCATCGTAGTCCTCCTATTCTCGAGAGATTTGTTTTTCAGACTCATTTCGGAAGTCCTTTGAATGATGCGAGATCTGTCAGGTGAGGAACATGTAAATTGGTCGTTATAATATCCTTATCGGTCTATCCTTGTTAAAGTTTGTGTTTACTTTTGAACCTTTAAAAATGTATTATACTTCGTGGTCTGATTGACCAAAAAACTTCTTTCCATTACTTATCTTTTCATGTAATGTATTGGTTGAAATGAAGAAGGTAGTGTCACGAACGGCATTTGAACCCACGACCTTCAACTCAATATGCCGCTGCTCTAACCACTTAAGATATCGTGAGTTCGATCCACTCCCCATCTCAACCTACTTTTCGAATTTTCCCTCCTTTTTGACATTTTCAAGGTCGTGGGTTCGAATCCCACTGGTGACACTAACTTTTTCGTTTCAACCAATTTGGTTAATCGCACCACGAAATTTATTGGATTATTGGATTATACTAAACTAATGTTACTTTGGTGGTAATGACCGTATGTTTTGGTCGTTTCCTTTCGTCCTTGATGGTTTTGGTCTGGTTTCATGTCTTATGAATCACCCCAACAACTGAAGGATATTATAGAAGAAATCTGTTCCGTCGGTTCTGATCATGCTAGACTGCCTATTTTTGTACAGTTTGGTCAGATGTATGTATTTCGCTATTGTTAGTAGCGGGTTTGTTGTCTTGCCTCACCCTACCACTGAGATAGGCTTATAAGAAAGTTGGTCGATTCTCATGACACTATCCATCCTAGAATTATAAAATATGTCATTTTTTTATGGTTGGTGCAAAAGAAAATGCAGAAGAAAATCAGTTAGGACAGAATTCTGAAACGGAGAAACAATAAAGGAAGAATACAAACTTTTCATTTAGCTGCACTGTCTTCCTACTCATAAATTTAAAGCAAAAGATAGATACATTATAACTATCAAAGGATAATCCAAACGCATAGTTTTTCTTAGAATATCTCAACCCGTTTGAACAATTTAAGAGTGTATGTACTCCACTGATCTCTCAGGATTAGATTAAAAAAAGGAAATTCTATCCATGAACTTCAAATAGTGTAAACACGATATAGTGCCTAACAAAATAAAGTATTAATGCGTACACTTACAAACGATATAAAGTTAGTCTGTACTGTGGACTGTTTTTGAAGAAATAGATTTTACATATTCGGCACAATCCGTCAAAAATAAATTAGCTGTAAGGATATCTTAATTCTGGGTGTTTGCCAAAAAGGAGCAAAATGTCTGACATTTAAATATCATTGGGCGTTTGTTTTATTTAACTACGTACTTCCACCACTTCTGACCTATATGGTTTAAGTTTATTTTGTTTATTCTCTACAACTGACTTTTTTAGGTACAACTTTCAGACGAATTATACGGCAAATTTATAGCCGTTTTGGTTCTGGTCGCAGCGAGAAAGGAGACGCTGTAAGCTGAATGCTACTATTCTAGTTGAAGCACATAGCATCCCGGTACTCCAATTTGCCATTTGTTCGTCTGGTCCAATAAGAATGTTGTATCAACGACCCAGAACTTTCTTAAAATAGTTTTAACCAGCTTTCTCTAACTTCACATCGATATAAAGGCGATTTACACGTGCAATTTGGTTATCATCTAATCACACAAACAGGACTAAATTCCTGTAATTAGCAACATTTTAACGAGTTACTATCAGTTATCAAAGTGTACTCCCTCCTGTAAAAATTACAATTTAATTGTATGGAATAATTATATTTTTCATTGGGTCGAAATTTCAAGGTTATTCTATTCTGCGTACTTTATTGACTATTGTACTTATTGACACCGATAAATTTCATTATTCTAAACAAGCTAATATATTTATTGTGTGTTGTTACTCCTCCAAAGTTGAGTTGTAATCTTAAATATTTTCCCGCACAGTTTGTCAGGAAATGTTTTCCGCCTCGTTTACAGAATTGATCTCTTTCTTGGCGGCTAAGGTCTGTTGTGATTAGTTAAGAAATAAAATTCTTGGGTGCATTATGCAAGTTTTGCTTTTTACATCAAGAGGGACTTTTAGATGGGTGGGTTCGGTGATCTGTGTTTCTGACAGTACGATTTCCTTAACTGCAGAATGATCCAGGCCCTTTCCTTGAAATGGCATTCCCTTCTTAATTTGACTCCTGCAAGTCCTAAAATCCGAGGATGACTTGTATTTATTCACAACATTTGATTTAACTAATTTCAAACCATTTTCAATTCATTAGAACTGTGATTTTGTAGCTGCATGGCTTTATTTATGTCCTTATCTATCAACTGTACAGAATAAGGAATAACTTGTTTATCGTAAATTGGCCCATAAGTATGCCATATTTGCTGTAAGTCTTGATTTTGAGATCAAATATTCCAGGCTCTGTATTTTCACCGGTCCTAGATTGGTAGACCAACAGGACGAATCTTCCTTGGACGTATTTATTTGCGGTAAAATGTTATATTGTAAACTTTTTGTAAGTTATTTTGTTGTTGAGGTATTTGATAATTATCTATAAAATAGACGTCCTCCATCCTACGTCTTCGTTTTTGTATCTTCAGTGTTGATATCCATCACTCACATGAACCTACTTTTATGGACATTAGTGTAAATTTCCTGCTGATATTTGCTTTCTTACGGTCACTTAATGAAATATTTGTTATTGAAAGAAATAAACAGATAGAAAGGGAGAAATTGAGAGAGAGAGAGAGGAGAGGAGAGAGAGAGTGACTGAAAGAGAAGAACGTACTTCTTGTAAATCAACATTCCATTTTAGTTCCCCTGGTAAATACTTTTTCGAATTATCATGTCATTATCTAAACATTAATAAGCAGTAAAGTGTTCGGTAGGTCAAACAGTCTTTATTGGCTAGATGATATATTCAAAGAAACCCACAAGGTCTTAGGATCGAAAAGTCTTCGCATTTTCGATTGGCCAGAGTTTTAATTGTTAATAAAATTTGATTTCCGTTTTATTCAATGTAATTTTTTAATTAAGTAATCTTTATGTAAGGTATTGGTTGAAATAAAAAAGTCAGTGTCACGAGTGGGATTCCAACCTACGACCCTCGGCTAAATACGCCGCTGCTATACCAATTGCGCTATCGTGATTTCGATCCCCTGAACACACGGAGAACTTCCCATCTCCATTCCACCTTTCGAATTTTCCCTCCTTTTTCCATTTTTCGTTCGAAAAGTGGAGTTGAGATGAAAAGTGTCCGAGTGGATCGAAGTTACGATAAGTCATGTGGTAGAACAGCGGCGTATATGAGTTGTGGGTTCGAATCCTGCTCGTAACACTTAATTTTTTATCTCAACCAATACCCTAATAAAGATTAATTAATTGCAATAATAAAAGTTATTCAGTCAATCGGACCACGAAATCTAATGGATGTAATTTTTTAGAGTGCAATTATTCATAATCCAATGGTTTCAATAAATAGGAATACGAAAATTTTATCTATGTGTTTTCTAATTTGGTTAATTTTTCGTTTTTCATTAATTAAAACTTTTACCTAAGTTTCAAACATAGCCGTTATTTTCCGTATGTCGGATTTTAGAAGTTGTTAGAAACTTGGAATTGGCCAGTTCATTAAAAGGGAAGGGCTTCCGGTGGGTACAGCATATGCTTCTCTTTGACAACCTTGGGTCCCTTATGGAACTCATAAGTAATTATGTCAGGGGCGAAGGGCGCATTTGGCCTCCTTCTCGTCTTGCAGTTTGGGACTTTCAAGCAACCTGCGGTGAACATATGTTTCGCAAATGAACTTTTTCGGGAAGTAGAAGGCACACGGCATAAAAAAACATTCAATTAATAGATAATTTTAATGAACTGGGCGTATTAGGCGATGGTTTAATAAAGAATAACACTTTTTTAACCAAATGTTAATTCATTAAAAGAAAAACACTACTAAATTAAAATTAAATAGTCGATATAACCATAAGAGAAAGTGAAAGCTCATTTGATGATCATAGATTTCTGGTGAAATCTTCAAATTCCATTGAAAGTTTTTCACTTTTATAATAAGGACTGGATAAAATGTGTTGAATGGTTTAGTCCGACAAGGTGAATAGAAATATGAAGGAAGGACTATTTTTAGATGTAATCTGATGTATAGACATTCGTCTGATTTACCCGCCTAAGCTTGCTTTATGTTCCTTTGTGTTGAACTATCGGAATCGATGTTTTTAAATGCAACCCTCAATTATTGGCCGAGGGGCTTAACCGGAGGTACTTAACCTCGACGAGCGCACCTGCGTATTATGCTTGAATTCACACGGTAAATCATTCACCTCGCATTGTACAACTTCTCATTCCCATTAAACTGTTAACCCCGTTTGGCTCAGAAGAGACTTAGTTTGTACTGATTATTGTTTCTAGGAAAAGTTTTACTTAATAATATGCACTCTTAACTGAATTATTGTCACCTTTCCTAGCCTGGAAGTAAACAAAACAATAGGTTTGTTTTGATTTTTACCATACCAATTGAATTGTGGCCTGCGTCGTAAAATGGTCAAGGTGATACGTGGCCATTACACAGAAGATGGACTATTATTAGTGGAGAACCTTGTGCTCCCGGCCAGTTTTTCACCAGTAGTTATCGAAGAAAAACACGTTTTCCAATCCTTGGTGCTAATCTATCTTTACGTCAATATGAAGTTACTTAAAACATTTGCAAATGCTTTATTCAATATTTTTCTTTGCTAAACAGGCCACCTACAATAAATTCGTTGTATAGTGTCCTTGGTTTGTTTTCACTTTATATTGTAGAAACAGTTGCTTTATTTACTTAGCTTGCCAACTTGTTTGCTTTAATTTAAAAAATGTTGACCTTTCAGAAAGTGTATAAATTAGTGTACGTAATAAGGAAAAAGTAAAATATTATTTAGAAAAATAAACGGATTTACAACTTATATAAACAAAGTAAAGGCAGATAGCATTTAAGATAAATAAAATTACTGCCAATGTCTGCAATTACAAAAAATCCATCGCATTTCGTGGTTCGATTGACCAAATAACATTGTTCAATTAATTACTCTTTATGTGAGGTATTGGTTGAGATACAAAAGTCAGTGTCACGAGCGAGATTCGGACCCACGACCCACGGCTAGATACGCCGAAGCTCTCCACTTGATCTATCGTCACTTCGATCCTCTCGAACACCAACTTTCCACCTCAACCCAGCCTTTCGATTTTTCCCTCATTTTTGCCATTTTTCAAACGTCGTGTATTCTATTTGATTCTCAGCGACAAAGGAAATGGACACGAAGAGCTTTGGTGGAGATATACTTCATTTAACTTGTTGAATCCATTGCATTTCGTGGTCCGATTGGCCAAATAACATTTTTGGTTATTTAGACAAGGTCGTGGGTTCGAATCCCGCTCGTCACACTGACTTTTTATCTCAACCAATACCATGGCATTTAATGGTACACTGATGTGGATTGATTGATATTTTCAATTAGAGTCTATTGTATTCAGAAATACACACCTAGGGTTTTATCGATATCATAAAGTATCGATACTTTTACCTGAGATCGAGTAAAGCTGTCAACATTGTTCAATATGAATTAAAAACTATCGACACCTGCTGAATCGAAATTATCAAAATTTTATAGAACAGGAAGTAATCAATTTCTTATAGTCAGTTGATGATTGATCGAAAAATATTTCATAAAATGAACCAATTATCCAACGTTTGCTCCAAATCATCGTGAAATTTTTTTTTTATTGATTACGCATACCTACTGTCCATTTATTCATTATCAATCAAATATAGCATCTATTATTGTTGAAAATTGAACGGATCAAACGCGTAATTAGAAACGATACTTGTAATGACTAATAGATGGCTGCTTGATATAGAAGTACTACACCTGATGATTGTCACGTTTTCACAAATGCATAAATTTTATTTTTATTACCTCAGTTTTGCTAGAGCCATACCATGATAAAATGATTAAAAGTAGATTCAAAGAAAAAATCTGGGTGTTCTTATTTTGTTGTTTATTTCAAAACTATATGTAATTTGATCGTTTTATTAATTACAACATACTTATTTTAATGTAAGCTAAATCAAACGAGATAAGAAAGGGAAAGTCGGTGGTTTTAACAGAAATTATTTAATTATTATTTTGCAAAAAATTCACCAAAAAACAGGAAAATAATTTTACTGATAGATGAAAATTTAACTATCAATTTATCGCATAGATTTGCTCTTAATAACGCGTTTACCTCCTCTGGCCTCGCAGAGGTCCTACAATCTACTAGAGATTGGGTAAATAGTTGATCGAATTTCGTATTTTGAAGCATAAACCCATTCTTCAACAAGAATGGTTTCAAGCCGTTCAACCGTTGGAGGCGGCGATGTCTGTCCCCTCTCTTTAACATATCCCTTAAGTTCTATGAGGTTTATTCCATAAGAACGTGCTAAGCAAATCATTGTGATAATCCCTACATTATTGTTCCATTAAACAAATTTACATTAACATTACCATATGCACAAAAAATCATTAAAATTTTAATAAGCTTTTTAAGATTTTATAAATCTAAGTGATATTGACAAATTATAATTCTACAAAAAGAAAAAATAAATTCTATTGTTAGTAATTATTTATTACTATACTATATACATAATTATTGTATTTACTGTAAGTACAATGAATGTAAATCAATTTATAAATTATAAACAAAAGTGTAAACATAAACAATAAAATAAATCTTATTTAATGAACTTTAAATAACCTGTAATCAATATGTATGGTGGGTGGAAAACAAACTCCGTTTACAAGATTATTATGGAGAGGAAAAAACACACAACAAAATTGATGCCATGATGAAAATGACATCATGCTTTATGAGTTTATTTTCCCGGTGATATCCAAAGTCTGTAATAAATTCAGAGAGATGAGGAACTCAAAATATTTGTAATTCATTCCTTAGGGGGGATAATATGCTTATAATTTATATTGTTTTTGTGATTAAACTGTTCGTTTAAAATAGAAATTGGAAAAATTAATAATAATACGAATTTTAACAGACGGATATCATAGGAACAGATGTTTCTTGACGATTAGTTTTAAGGTCGGTGCCTTTTGGGATGGAATAGGAAATTATTGGACGAATTATAGGAGATCACCTGCGGATGAGATTCACAGGTGGGAATCGGTCCTTAACCTCTAGTCGCAGAGGGCCCCTCGATTGTACTAATTTTATTATTAATTGCACGTCCATTGCTAGGCCTGGAACCGGTTTTTGCACTGGAATAATGCTGCTTTTATCCACAACTTATCTGAATCGGGGATAATAGAACAAGTAACAAGGCTCCGTTTATCTCAATCCAATAATTTTTTATGCTTAACGTCCTGCCCCTGCGAGCATAAAAGCATCGCTCCCGGTTTAAAAAGATTAAAAGTCTGTGGGACGAAAGTTCTGACGGAACCGACTTCGATATTTACTCACGCGTGTTGGATTAACTTGGTGAAATGTTTTGCAGATGTTCAAACAGCAATATATCTTGTCAAATCATCAAAAAAATTAATAATAAATAAACAACACCTTCGGGAAAATGATAGATGTATTAAGCTTGCATATATTAACTTACGCCTCGTAAATTATTTTTTTCGCAACCAAAAGAACCAAATCTGTTTTGCATTATAATGTTTGTTACATATTTTCTATTTAAATACATATAAACGCCTTTGAATGCAATGTTTATCCTACGTATACGTTTTCGAACATCATTTTATTTCAATAAAATTTCTTTTATCAAACAGAATCAAATGTGAGTCAAAAATCATCTTCCCATTATTTCTGATATTGAATTTATTATTGTACACGATAAACTGAAATTAATAAATTAAAGCAATCTCGATTATTTGGAAAATTTCTCAATAAATGCTATACAATATTTAAAAAATTATATTTAACTACATTAAAATTTCTTCTTTTATATTAAAAGAACAAACTATTTTCCAAAATAATCTAAAAATCATTTTCCCTCTCAGACGTTTTTATCAAACTGGCCGGAAAATTTGGAAAATCAAACTTACTGTCGCCTAAACATTAAATAAATCGCCATTAGTATTTAATTAATGAGCTAATTATCATAAAATCTAAAGACGTGCATTTAAAGGCGATATAATTACATATAAATTTACTGTACATCAAAGGAAAGATTTATTAACTTGAAACAGTTAACATCAGCTTTCCATATGAAAATAAACAATCAGGGACAAACCCCATTTGAATGAAAGCACTCAGTTCCTTAGTCAAGCTTTTCGCGCAGCATATTATATCCCTTCATGACTTTGAAATTAATGTTAATAATTTACAAAAGGAAAAAGATTTTTATTCTTTTGGAAAAATTTCAGGTGTAATTTTTTTTATATTATTTGCAAAACTTTATAGACCTGCATGCGAGTTTGGTCAAAATATTAAAAAACCTCCCATATAAAAATATAATTTGCATTTAACGTCAGTATAAATTGTACTTCACTTCCAAAATAAATTGTATTTTACGTTAAAGGAAAAATGCAAACCTTGACACAAGTAATACGATATTAATTTAGAAGGTGGAAGAAACAGGAGAAACACTCATATTACTTCGGAAAAAAATCTATGTTCATATTGTCTCTATACATTTACTATACCATAGTGTCCGCAAAACGTAGGAAGTCTGGGGAACTGTGGTTAAAATATTAGAAAAGCGTGATTAATACGTTTAATTTAGCAAATATTTTACAAAACCCCAGTTAGCACCAATATAAATCATTAAGTTATACTAAAGAAACAATCTCTACCTTAGGGGAAAAACTGAAATTCGAATTCATTCAAAGGGGTTTTACCACAATCCATTAAATTATAAAATGTATTTAAAACAGGGCGTACTATTAGAACAAGCTATATTTCAGACAATCAAAAACGAAGTAAAAATTTAAAATTTCAATTACATTTCTGTAAAAGTCGTTATTTTACGTCAAAAGAACAATCTCTATCTTCGAAAAATTAAAATTTATAGTATTTAATTACCAATTATTAGTATAATTAGTACATAATAACAACACCAATTTGAAATGTAACATTCATTTTTTCGTCAACCTTTTGTGGAGCATATCTCGTTCATTTGGATTTTGCACTACTATTAATAATTTAAAAAATTGAAAAATATGAATAAAAGACTTAGATTGTTTTTTTGTTTTTTTAAATTAATTAATTAATTAATTTTTTTTTGCTTTAAATAAAATATTTTCTATGCATTTTGCCATAGTGTAATTTATATATTTTCCTTTGATGGCAAGGTCAAAATATTAAAAAACTTTTTTATAGTTTAATTTTTTTTTAAATATTCAGTAGAATATTTTACAAATTCCATTATACTCCAATACCAATACAAATCGTTACTCCATGTCTAGGAAACATTCCTCTACCTTCGGGAAAAGGAGGTGTAAGTATACAAAACTTGAAAAATCTACTTTAATGTGGGGTGTAATATTAAAACAAATTTTATTACTCGTTTGGGAGCACCTTTATTTGCCCAAATGATAGAACAGGTTCGATTATTAGTTTAAATAATCATGAAGTATGCATTATTTCGTTTAACCTAGTCTCTATTTGACGTCAAATAAAATATTTATTATCAAAAAACATTATTAATGACAATATCAATCATTATGCACCAAAGGTAAGAATCACTATCTTAAAAATGTAGGCGAAATGTGAATAAAGGTTGATTATTCGTTTAATTTATCAAATATGCAGTGAAAATTCAATTTGATTTCAATCTAAGTCGTTATTTTACTTCAAGAGAACCATCTCTTGCTTAATAGAGCTAAGGTTTAAATTGCACGTAAAGGAATTTGTAATAAAGTTCAGAAAGCTTGGAAAAGCTACTTCAGTGTGGGTAAAATCTTAAAACAAGTTCGATTGTTCGCTTAATGGAAGTTTAATTTATGAAAGATAATAATAAACATTATTGAACAAAGTTCAATTTAATTTCAATAAAAATCCTTACTTTACTTTAAAAGTACAATATTTTTCTCGAAAAATTCACAGTTTAAATTCGGTTTAATGGCTTTTGTCATAGTCGCTGAAAAACAAGGAAAAAATCTACTAAAATGTAGTCAAAATATGTTTTTAAGTTCGTTTTTGTATTTGATTAAAGATCAATTAAACAGTAAAAATTTACATAATTCCGGTTAACCTCAATAACAGACATGTGGTGATAATTACATTTATTCTTTAAAAAATTTAATTCTAACATTTTAAAAAATCAATTTCTACTTTTTTTTATTTTGCCTCGGTGTCTATAAAATATGATAAGATTACCTGTCAGTTCACAATAATTAACAATTTTGATTATAAGGTGAATGCATAATAAAAAATCTAAGGCAAACGCCATTTCAATGTAAACGTTGGCTAAGAAAACAACTAATCGTGTTGAAAAAACTCAAAATTCAAATTCCTCTTAAGGCTTTTTATGCTTTTTGTATAGTATTTGGAAAATGTGGAAAAATGAATCGTAAGTTTACCAACGTCAACATCCAACGTTTCAAACCGGTTGACATATGGACAAAAAAACACCATAAAACATAATTTCCGTCAGTGGCCACCTCAGTTTGTAAAAACTCAATTAATTCCAGTTACATGGGCTTTCAATAAAATTCATAGTTTGCCGTTTATCATCAGAGAATCCGCAAAAGGTGGTTTTTTCTCCAAATCCTCTTCTTAAAGAAAGACAGCTTTCTTGAAAAATGTGTCTTGTTTTAAGTAAAGTTCCATGCAAAATTCATGAGGGTCCTTTGTTCTAGGTGGCCAAATATACCCCCATTTATTTTATCTAACGGGTAAAGCCCTGGAAATATTGTGCGTTATTTAGCTATTTTTGTATAAAAACAACACCTCAAAATCGGCGTATTAAATTATATTTTTCTTTTGGAAAGGATATTATAAACATATTAAGTAATGAAAGTATATTGAAAGGCAAGTTTTTCTTCAGAAGTATATGTCGCGTCCAGTTAAAAGACAGCTAGAATAGACCAGGAAGATGAAGACGTCTGCTGACAAACAAGAAAAGTGGCCCTAGAAACGGCGTTGAATTAAACTTATTTAATTTCCTGCTTTACACAAAACTACTTTAAAAAAAGGAAAGCTATTTCCTTCCTGTGACTAATTGATATTTATAGACAAATATGATTTATTAAGGGCATAAATTAGGACACCAGTTTCAGTGCATTTTCTATTCCGGTTATAATTCTCAAAAATTATCATAATTATTTTATGAACAAAATTAGTCTAAAAAATCGTAATAAAATAAAATTTCGTTTTCTCATGCTAGTAAGAATTGTCACAAATTTATGTGCGACAGATACTTAAAAGAATGGCCAGCGGTTGGTGACCTCGCGTGTGAATATACAGTGAGCAAACAAATATAAAGAATGTAAGACGGCCCCTTAGTTTTGTAATTGGGTGGCCCATTTCCTGTATTATTTTTACCGACCGGGTCCACGTGCACAAAAGAGAAGCCTGCGTGTAAGAATGGAGACTGCGGCCTGCAGTTAGTTATTCAGGATTATTACCTTTTTGCCCTTATCATTCCAACGTTTCCTTATCTAAAGCCCCTCCACCACCTAGCACTACCCTTTGATTAATCGGTCCTTCGCGTTTTTAAATTCCGGATCCCGGCCATTACTGAGGGGGGCGGTTTTTTTAACCTACTCTGTGTAACTCGCTGCGTGCTCGACCCCATTCAAATGGCGATAAGTTACTTTTCCGAACGCGATTAATATTCGTCCTGTATTGGAAATGCTTCCATTACGGCCGATCAAAGCCGCAGAGATAGCTGAATCAGACGCTCCGATCGCTCTTTTCCGTTCGTCTTCCTCTTGTCAAAACTGCACAACGCAAAGCTTTTTGACAGTTGGCATTTGTGACAAGTTCAGGAAATTAAAAAAAGTTCAGGCATTTGCATTCTACCGCTATTCTTGTACTGTTTCTAATCCATTTGTTGCAGTTTAAAGAAGATAATAAGTAGTTGCAAGTTTTCATATCCAAAAATTTATGTGAATTTTATCGACTTTAATTTTCAAAAATTATCAATATCCATATCTCAATTGAGATTCCAAATCTATTTTCCGAATAAATAGAGTTATTTATTGATACAAGGTAAATCTGACGAAAAGCGTTGAAAAGCCCATCTAACTTATGCTACAGAAATGCAAATCTGCATGTAATCTGCGTGGCTTTCAGAAGTACGGGTTCACTTAAAAACATCTTCTCAAAAACTAAACACAAAGTAGACATCTTGGCAAAAAGTGAGGTGTACCAACTCAATTATAACGATTGTGATATTAAATAATATAGGACAAAGCGGTAGAGAAATAAAAACAAGAGTAAAAGAACACTTGCCGAAATCGAGCAAATTTTCGGAATTTAAGGACCATCTAAAAGAAACAAAACTTTTTTTTTCAATTCAAATCTAAATACAAGAGTGTTACATAGTTTCAAAAAAGGGAGAGAACTAGATTGGTTTGAGAAATTTGAAATTTAAAAATGTAAAATTGAACATGGTGATAAATGCATTAATATTATAACAGATTTTGATTAACCTCCCATTTTAAAAATGTACGTAAATAATATCAAACATCCAAATAATTAAATTAACTATTTTAATTGTTATTATTTTTTATTCTAATATTTAGTTATATTACAATTTCCGCGTTTCGCACGTTCAAATTCAGCGTCATTAAAAAAAATCAGCTGTTGATTGAAACGTCGCGTTGGCGGAGGTATCAGCGGTTTCACTTTGGCAATGCACGTGTCGATAGACGTCGTTGTGGAAGTTCTTCAACCTGATGATGAGCAAAAAGGCTTGAAATCCGGGTCGTTGCAAAACAACTTACTGTGAGTAGGAACTATCTTTTTAGAAAGTATTCAACACCACACTCACTCCATCATTGATCATTTCTATGCAAATCTATTTTTGTTGTTTCTTATAAGGACATATAATAATGTCGCTGTGATTTTGGTAAACCATTATTTTATTAATTTTGCAGTTTCCCGTCAATTTTTCTTTCTATTCTTGTTGTTTGTTGTTATCGATAGAAGCAGGGTGCAGCAAATAGCCACAATAGAATATGGCACTAGACCAATTGATTGTAACAATCAGACTGCATGAACAAAAACAAACAAAAAATATATTTAGAAATAAGATGTAGATAATGAAATAGTATATTACCAAGTACAGAACAGTGGTATATTAAAACTGAATTATAAATAAGTAATTCTGAGTCGATTAGAAATTTGTTGGTGAAGACTGCGGGGCCATGAACTAGATTGACATTTTTGTCATCCATTCATACATTCTTTCTACTTTGGCCTGTCAGAAGCATTTCTCCATCTTTTCGGGCGGATATAAATAGATTACCTCACCCTGTTTATAACCCTGGCGAAACAAACGGGTAATTGGTACAGAATTAAGTAAATATAAGTCTGTCACAATTCGTAAACGGTCTCATGTTACATTTTTATAAGATGATAAATGTTGTTAAAAATTTTGAGTAAGGTAAAGTTATTGCAAATTTAAAAAGTTACGATTTGCGTATGTGTGAGTTTACAGTATACTGGTAAGGATTAGTTATTCAATTGATAGTTTGTTGTCTTCACTCACCATGCTTAAATTCCTGATGATACAAACGAACAATGTCATTAGCATTGTGATAAATTTATGTCATAATGAGTTAACGAATGTCGATTAAATTTTAAGTTACTGAACATTCCAAAAGTTTCGATATGTGTATTAGTAGTTATTCCGGCCTTTCTAGTCCATGCGGTCAGTCCACTTTAAATTACCTGTTAATTATTATTATCAATTAAAATTTCATGGACTATTCAAACCCAGAATCACTAGTTTAGCAATAACCATTCGGACGCTTTAACCAACAGTTTCATATAAGATCAATAGATGGAGAAGAACAGAATAATCGTAATAAACACAGTAAAATCTTTGCATAAATTTCAAATGATAAAATACACATTTTTACTTTTTTTAACTTTTTTATTTATTTATTTATTAGATACTTATATATACATTTTGTGCAAAGTGACTACAAGGAAAAATGTCTAGGACATTATACATCCTTGTGGCAGAGGGCTTAAGTGTATTTACAGTATTTATTGATTTGACCAAGAGACAATTAGAACAGTGGTGAAAAATTATACTAAAAACCACTTGCAGAAAGAAAGAATTTCGGTAATTTAGTAATAGATGGCACACGTATGCAGTCATACAATATAATAACTTGTGGAAAAAAGTTAACGAAATAATAAAACATTAATTTAATGAACATCAAATTGTACAGTGTGAATGGGAAGGGGATGGTGGCGAAAAGGGCTGTGTATATGACTTGGACTGGTGGTGCAAATACTATAAAAATACCCCATTGACCCCAATTCAGATTACTCTATTCAGGGTCAGGTAAATGGAGGAATATCAAGTACTGCATCTACCAAACAGAATGAATACGATCAAGGTGATATGAATGTACTTATTGGCTAGAACGGGGGACGCAGATAGCATAGCATCACCATCGCCCCTCATGTTGCGTGCGTGATTTGTCTATAGTGGAAAACTTTTAAAGTACCCCATCGACCCCAAATTAGATTAGTTTAGTGTAATAACAAGTAGAGAGAGCAATATCGAGTGAGTATTCCATCACACTCATATTGACTCATTACTTCCATCGCTAAGCAGTGTGAGGGCGAACATTGTATATAGGTATGAATATATTTATTGGTGTGATTGTGTAGCTGTATTTTGTTAGTGATTCGGGGGTGAAATGATCAAACTGTCGAATGCCCCTGTCCAATACATATATATACATATATATATATATAAATCGTATAAAATGAAGGTTTAAACTAGTAAAACTAACGTTGAACGAATACCTTCAGTACAAAATTTACACCATAGTCTACAAATATGCCATAGCCTTGACATACATTTTGCATAGCACAAAAGTTTATTTTCAGGTACTCTATGTATGTCATTGTTTATCTTCATGTCGGAGTGATTCAAGAAATTTTATCATACACGTAATAAACGCAGTTTCACTCCCTGATAGGGTAATGATAGATAGATATCCCTCCATTTGCCATTTGGGACCCTTTTGATGTGACACATCATCAAATCTTCATCTATTCCCTTTGAGCACTCCTGTAACCCTTCTTAGTGACATTCAATAATTTATTATTTATAATTGTCCAACCCCCTTCTTCGCGAAATTTATAGTTGTTTTGTTTTCATTGAAATAAGCTTGATTTTAATTAATGAGTTATCGTTGGATGCAAAATGTCAAATAGTCAAATTATCATGCACTGGTGCCTAGGAATAACGTGATACCGTGGTGTTAAATCATGTATACAATCAAGCGAAGAACAATACTTTTCTTGTTCCTCTACATTCGCAATTTACCTAGCCTTAAGATCGTGCACGCCTTATTGCTGAATAATCGTCAAATTATACATACAATAATTTTGTCATCGACAGTAGTAAATTATTATTATTTAACCTTTTAATTTTTTCTGGTAGATGTGTGGATAATGCTTCATAAACCTATTGTAAATTACATCATCGATTGAATACCTTTGTTATATATTGAAATGCAAAAGGAATCGGAGCTTTGTAAGCCTCATAAAAGTCGTTTTTCCAGGACAAAAATTATAAAAAGTGAGAATGGTCAGAACAAAATGATGGTAGACCTTCATTTATTTTGAAAGTTAAAGATTTGCAATGTAATATTATGCAATCAATAAAATATGAGTGCCTCATGTGGTCTGAGTGGAGAAAATCTTTAGCCTCCCCTCATTTTGGACGGTCTATTCTCGCTGTTTTATTCTCTATGACGTGTTTCGGTTTCTCGCCATCATTAGCGGTGAGTTGGTTGTCGGAACAAACCAGGTTAAGCATATAGTTGTTGTTTTGCATCTTTCAGGAGCTTTCTTCATTTGTGATCTTTACTGTTTAGTGATCGATTTATTTTCTTGCCTCACCCTGCGAATAAGTCTGGCCGAACACTAAATATGACAAGCCAACGAGTCTTATATAATAAAAGAGGGATTATAAGCAGACCTAATATGTATTTCCTTCATTGGTTCGTCAGAGAAATTAACAGAGTATTCAAGACAATAAGCCAAATATGGCAAATGTAGCCTTTCTTAAAATTATCTACAATTTCCAATTACTGAAACCAACCATCATAAAACCGGGAAAAATTATAGCAACAGAAATTCGTAAGCAAAAACAAAGAAAAAAGGGATAAAAAAACTTTAAAAAAAGAAAGAAAATTAACTTTTACTTTCTTAAATTAACATTTAAACATCCAACAATTAATTATATGCATGATAATTTCAATAATTAAAATATAGTTAGTTCTCTCGGAATATAAATCTGATGAAAATTGAAAAATTTTTTCCAATTTTTAAAATTGGAACCAACCAGATAAAGCATATAATTGTCAGTAATAGTAGTCATTTGCAGTCCTCATTGGACGATTTGTCATCTTGATTCGCCCTGCTTATAACCTTGGTCCAACATTGAACACTAAAGCTGACCAAAACATGGAGGATAGTATGTCAAAATCTTCCGAAAGTCCCAACAGATTTCTTGCACGCATGTCAGTTAGTAATTCGTCAGGATATAAGCAAGGTGACAGCGAACTACTAAAAATGGTAAAAAGGAGAAAAGCGAGTTTCATCCAATACCGAGAGTTTTAATACAAAATCATAAAACAAATAATGAAAACTGGAAATTGTAAAAGAATATTGGTACGAATTTCAACTTTTACAAGACCGTGAAGTTCGACCGAAAAACAAAATTTCACATAAATTGAACGTGGTTTAATATTTTTGAAAAGTCTTAAATAACTAAATACTCTGTAATACGTTATTTTAGTGTGTTTCCCTAAAAGCTACTAAAGTTGTTAAAATATAATAACATTTTACTGTTAAATTAAAATACAGATATTACTTAATTATAAATCTTAATTGAAATATTTTAGTTACGCGGTTAATTTCATATACATTATGCATTTACATACTACATGCTGCTTGAATTCGTAAGGTTTTTATGACAAAATATATATTGTTCTCTTCCTGAATGGACCTTAATTAAATTTTCCGTTGGGAGTTTGAGTCTGTGTCTGAGTTTGTGTTTGTTTGCTCATGTGCATATCAAGGATGATCGCCAAAGTTGTAAAGAGTATCACATAGAAGTACAAATGCAACGTGTGGCACCAAGTGTGCCATTGGTGTGAGGAAGGGGGTCATTTTCAAGGAGAACAACTATATTTTGGAGAGGGTAAGTGGGAGAAAAAAATTCGGTACGCCGGCGGTATGGTCCCATCACTTTTCGAAGACACGGGGTCATACATTCTTACCGAACCAGTTTTATCATGTCGTAAGAATGAACGCCCCGTTTCCTGGCAAAGGTTCCTATCCACAAAACGAGTGATCAGGATACTAAATCGACCGCATTCCTTATAAAAAGACAACGTTGGGTTTTGTCTAAATTTTTTAACGTAATTTATTTTATTTATTGCTCCTTGTTCAAAATGTACATTGAGAAAATAGTATAGTTATTTACAAATCTGACAGATCTGTTCGACCCGGAGGCAGTGGGGAGAGATATCAGTGCTGGAACTCTCTTTTATTTAATTTGGTGGGTTAAGCTAGAAGGTCATCTTTGTTAAACGGCGTGGAGGATTGTAAGGGTGGGACATTTGAGACGTTGAGGAAAGAGTTATGGCTAGTGGGTTAGGGTCGAGGGATAGTTTAGAATGGAAAGTGAGGAAGCGTGTTCGGGTAAGATATTTGAAGAATGCGATTTTAAGATCAGTATGGATCAGTCGACTGGGGATGTAGAATGGAACATTGAGGATAAAGCCGCGAACTTTAGATTGAAAGGATTGAATTTGTTTGAGCCACACAGTTCCAATCCTTAAGACCACATAGGTCTGATGAGTGTTTTATAAGCGGTTAGTTTGTTATGCATGCTTAATATTGATTTTGGTCCCAGTAGGTGTCCAAGTAGTATTCACCTTTTTTTAAGTCCTTGTAGTTAGTTTTAATCTTGTATGATGTACCCCAACATCTAACAGTATACTGTTTAAACAAAGCCCAAGGTAGCGGTCTTGTTCGATGGTAATATTCTCTTGTTGTTATTGGGGGTTGGTGGGAAGGTTAGACGTTAGAGCGTTTTAGCTTTTTGCTCGTTCAACCTGATCCAGCACCGAGTGCACCAGTCGGTAATGCTGCTTGTTTCTATGAGTAGGATAGGATTGGATGTGTTGATATGCTCACAGTGTCGTCCGAGCAGTCAGTTTTAGTTTGAATGATTGTGTATGTCAGCAGTGTAGATGATTTAGAAGATTGGGCCTAGAATACTTCCTTGTGGATGCCAGCTTTGATTGGCAGATGGATGAATGAAAAATTAAATGCACACATGTATTTTTTCTTTTTATTATGCTTGTCGTATTCTAAAAGTACCTTTTGATCTTATGCGTATTCTTAGTTGTTAAAATATAAAATATTTTTGATTAAAAATCAACCGTTTAAAATTTATATCTTTGGTTCAATTGCGTAGGACGGCGGAACAAAGCGGACTCACTTTTCGATCAATTCGAATTGCTATATTTCAAATCTTTAAAGTGAACTAATCGTTCCTCTCTTAAGATTGTAGACTAATTTGCTCCATTTCGTGGCAACATTTGTTCGAAAACCAGTTTCACACTGGGCTTGTATGGATTTAATAGCACGTTGTTTAAAAGATTTGCTCCCTGGCGCTCTGCAGATGGTCATGGCACGTGAACCTAATATATTATGTGCAATTTGGGCAAACCTTCTTCAGTCTTCTAAAAATGCGTCACCCTCGTTTAATTAAATGTCACGGCGTCAATATATCAAATTTACCCGTTTTGATTGTGATGTTGTTAACACGAAAAGAAAATCATTACCAACTCCACCAAATAAAGATCATCTCGTGAAAATAGTTTTTTCAAAATGTGAAGGTTCGAATTGTGTGTGTCTCTCCACGCCTTCATAAGATTTAAATAATTTATTAATTTAAAGAGGCCAAAAGAAAAAACTTGCGTGCCGAAACTAATTCTGTAATCGGCGGCGTATGAAGCAACTTTTCTAAAATCCAGATTGTTACCACTTTCAAAACATGAATTACGTAACGTGCTCTGTTCGATAAACATTGTTAGATGAATTCAATGGTTTCTTCTTTTAACCTGTTTTAGTGAATTTCTTCATATATTTTTAGTTTGGTGGTTTTGAAATAGATAGAAGCTGAACTTATATATAACTTCATTTTATTCGAGTAGTCGTGCATAACTACTTATAATATTTCACCAACTTCTGTAGTCGATTAGTGTTATATATGATAAACAAAAAGACCCAAAACTGTGAGAACTGAGAAATAACGAATCATGACCAAAACCGCATTGGCCGACGGGGATGATCAGAAATAGCATAAGTTCTAATCTACCAGACTTAAACTCCGAATCTCTCGTTACCTTTCAATACCTGAAAAATAAAAATAGGAGGTCTGGGATATAAGCAGGCATAAAAGGCAAGAAAACCTCACTAAAGCTATTCGCAAACCAGGATAAAAGAACGACCAGCTACATTTTATCAACTGGGATCCCCCATCTCTATAGTAGTATGTCAGAGATATAAAAGCTAAGGAAGGCATCAAATTTCATTAAACCAGCAAACATTGGCAGTCGATGAAACGATAATAATCATAACGATGATCATGAAACATTGTACTGCAATAATTTCGTTGTCTTGCTTCACCCTCTTTACACCCTGGCCAAATATCAAGATGAAATACCGAAATGTTTTAGACAGCCTGACACAGCAAAGATAGACAGACCAGATAATCAATAACGATCAAATTTAACAATTTTCACAATTTAGTATAGTAGAACGGAAATTTCTTTGCATACTTTAAATCGTAATACTGCATTCATTTACTATTACTAGTGCTCTAGTTTGAAGCTACTATGTTGTCTACATTTGCTTATTTGTTTACCATTTCGTATTTTAACCTTGGACGTTTTCGATCATATTTATTCTTTCTTTTCTCGCTATTTTGATCTGTCAGATCCTTTAGGTTATCAGATGTATAGACGATGAAGTCAGCTTCACATCATGGGCAAAAGAATTATATTAAACTATTACTTAGCTCAAGTCTTCAGTCAACTTGGGTTTGTCTGTCAAACAAGTCGTTTCTACATCCTCGGTGATTTATAAATATACTAAATACTGAAACATCATGACTTCATCACTGGTCTAGGGATGGTTAGGGTCTATATTTTAGAAGCATCACAGTTTATACTTGAATTATTGTGCTGAAGTGCACCTCGGGTAGAAACAAGATTTACAACCATTAGTCGTAGTATTAGTATTAAAAGATTAAGAAAGTATTAGCATTTTCGCTGCCGTTTTGGGAATTGATGAATCAATAATTGGTTTTGTTTCAGGAATCGTCTCCGACTTTGACGATAGTCTCGTCAAAGGTAAGTGTTCGCTTAATATTAGTGAGATCAATGATTCATGTGTATCTTTTAATGCGAATTTAGATTATATTTCCATTTGTGGATGTGGTGCTTGATTATGTCCCTTTATCCCCTGTGTTTTATTACTGTTATCCGGAACATTACCAAGTATAAACTAATTTGTCCGCCAAGGTGTTTTTTATGCAATCAAACCATATTTCGCACGAAAATTAAGGACAAATCTTATCGGGCCTTGGATTTTCCTTCATGTCCCCTGAGAGTAAAATCAAATTCCGTCCATAAAAACGGAAATAACCTCCAGGTTTGCTTCTTGAACCCATCTCGAGTCATTCTTCGCATTATCTTCCGCCTTAAAGAGGGGCGACCTCACCTTGCCCTAACCCCCTTGCCATTTCCGAGGCTCCTGTTTTTTTAAAAGCTAACTTCCGGTGGAGTATTTTCTTTTCGTGACAATCACCGGGCAAAAATTGAATCTTAAATGAGGTTTAATTATAAATAAAATGACTTTTTTGCCCATCGATCAAAGTCGGGTCTAAAGACTGACAATAAACAAACCTGGAAGGAAAACTGCACATAGAAGAAGTTAAACCAACCATCAATTTGTTGGACCAAAAAATTATAAATTTTCTTTCAAGTTCCATCTTTACCATCGTACGTAAAGTATTGTAAATTTGTGGAATGCTTTAGTAATTTGACTTTTCATTCTGTGACCATATATTTTTTGTTTCCGGTAAAGGATATTTCTTACCCACAACATTCGGGTATCATTTCTTTTTTACTTTTTGAAATGCATCAAATTTTTGAAGTTATGTATGCATGTGACTGCCTATTCCCATTAATAATTATTTTAGATGACTTTCTTGATCAAATTCGAACGACTGTATAACATTCTAATGATCCGTAATGATCAATGTACTAAGATTTTCTCACTTAATAAAAAAATGTCGATCGTAAAACTAGAAAAAAACGCCCAGTCAGTACCGGCCAATTAAAACTTTGTACAGAAAGTGTGGACGATGTGATTTTATATTTCTTCGGAGAGAGTTAAATATTTTTTGGTGGGCAATGAGCCGAGGGCCGGCTCACCTTGGGATTGTAAAATAATCGTTAGGAGCAAGGACCAGTTACCGAGCAAGGAACATGATCTTACTCCTAGAGGAAGCGGGGAAGAGAGCATCACTTAATAAAAATAAATAAATGAAAAGAGATGAAAATAGGCAGTACTGACTGTCTTTAAGATTGCCCGTAGAAAAAAGACCAAACTACCGTTTTGCCTTGGCTAAGTGATTTTTTGTTGAATATATTGTGTTAACATTTTGTTTTATTACCATCTTATTAAACAGTTCCTTTGGTAGACTTAGTTGTTCTTTTATTTTTTCATTGTAGTTGAACCAACACAAAAACGTCTTTCTATAAATCAAGCTTTAAAAATGACTTAAATATGCAAAATCAGAATTGCAAATTTTAAAAAAATGACATTTTTAAAGTACATTTCAATTTTCGAGTTGAATTGTTCCATACAATTAATAGTCAAAAGCTCAATCACTTATTTATTTTGTTTAGATTGTTCGTACGACTACCATACAAATACGTTGTAAAAAGTAATAAAAGTCAATTTAATAAGGTAAAAATATCTAGTCGTAGGATAAAAAATATATCTACACGATGTTAATTGTCAATAGCATAATTATTTATTTGTTTTCCTTTAGTCTGTTCATTTAACTGCCATAAAAATAAGTTATAAAATGTAATAAAATTAGATAAGCTAAAATAATTTAGTATTGGAATAATAAAAAATTATATGTTTACGGTATGAATGTCTTGGCTGTCAGTGGGGCAATTATTTATTTGTGTTTTTCTTAGGACTGTTCGCTCAACTGGCATAAAAATAATTTGTTAAATCTAATAAAAATATATTTTATATCATTCCAAAAAATCTAATATTAGAATATAAAAACATGATATTTACACCAAAAAGCAAGAAAAAAATTATAAACTCTTTCTGTGTTTGCTGTGATCCAAAAATTGCAATTCTCTTTATAGTTAATTCAACTTTTAAGAAATTGGTAATAACGTAAAAATCATTAATATAACTATTTGTTAATTAATGTTGAAGTTAGACTTTTATATATTTAAAATCGTAATCCTGGATGATTCGTTGCGTCGTTATTCGTTATGAAAAATACTACATTAAAATTTTATTATAATAAATTTTATTTTGATACAATAAAACAATAAGTAAGTTTTTAAAAAAGACCAAGTTAATTCAAGAGAGAGAGTCAATTAGTATACTTATATTTTAATAATATGGCTGATAATTTAATTTATGGATATTACTTTTTCAAAATTGTTTGAATACATAAAAAATGTAATAATTAATTAATTGATATGGATATTCTATTTTACTGATGTAATTAATTTTGAGTCTTCATTATTTTCCTATATCAATGTTCATAAACAGGGCTAATATTTATTTGTAATTTTTTTAAATTCATAATTTGGTGATTTCTTTAATTAATTAGCTAGATTTTGTTTAGCGTTCATAGATTGTATTATTTTTTGTTGTAGTTCTTATACTTGAACGAACCTTTTTATCATTGCATAAATAATTATAGTTGTTACGTGTATCATAAATTTTAAAATACTAGGAGCGGCTGAATAAATTAATAGTAATTTTTAAATTACACTCAACTCTGTGTAAGAATTCAAGTCTAAAGTACAAATTTTTTTAGGATTGTGCTAATTGATGTTTTTAATTTTTGTTTTCTTATTAGCATATTTTTAGATTACATTAAATTATATGATTAAATCGATTTCCATTTTCTTGGAAGTTGAACAGTCTAAACAAACACATAAAATATTTGGCATTAATTTACATAAATCCGTAGATTCTAACTACTACCAAATAATTATTGTTTTTGCATATGTTGTTAATTTTCCAAAGCTCTGGAGCTGGTGTAAAAGTTAGTTATTAATTAATTAAATTAGTTATTAATTTTTTTACTCACATTCGATTTTGTAAGAACTAAAGTGCTCACATAATTTCATAAAGTGCAACATTCACAACACTTTTTTGACGTCTCGAAATAAAGTTTTGTCGATGAATATTTTCTTTTTTAATTAACATGCTGTTATATTACATTTAGGTATCTAACTATATCATGGTATATTTGTTATAAATCGATCTTTTTTCGTGAAAATTAACAGATTAAAAACACTCCCCAAAAAAATTATCACACTTTCACATTATCTAAATGCATCAAACTTCTAATTTAATCCATAAATAATTATAATTTTTACATAAGTAACGAATGTACCTAAATTTCGAACCAGCATAAATTATTAGTAATTTTTGGAACACACTTTTTTTTTGTGCTGTGCTAATTAATATTTTTCTTATCATATTAAATTATCTTATTAAATAGAAACTTTTTGTCTTTTATAGATTGTATTATTCGTAATTTTCGACCTTTTTTCGTGGGAGTTGATTAGACTAAAAAAACATAATCCAGAAAATAAACATGTCTTCAAATTACTTAAATTAACAACGTTCAACTTCTAAGTAATTACTAAATAATTGTTATTTTTGCATAATGAATTTTACAAAGCTGCCCATCTACTGTATAAATTAATAATATTTGGATCTCACTCCACTATGTAAAGAATTCTTGTCGTAAAATTCAGACGTTTTTGGTTGGTATTAGCCTTCAACTGCGAATTGTTTATACAATGGAACAATCCGCAGCATCCGTCATACATATTGCTTCTTAAATTATTTTAGTTTTTGCATACATAATAAGTTTTACAAACGTTTTGAGCCAAAGTACCTTATGTATTAATGCACAGACATTTTTGCATGGAACTCGACTCTGTAAAAATTTAAGGCATTTCACAAATAACCCTTTGCCGACTTAGCTGTATGGCATGTTTTATGATTTTTTAAAATTAATATATTGTTATATTATATTAACTGTGTATTTCTAGTATCTTTTATATGTGATGTTTATGTTGAACCTATAAAAAAATGATGCTGATATGTATTCAAGTAAAACTTTCATACAAATTCACAAATTATTCCAGTTTTTACGTAATATAATCGATTTTCCAAAACTAAATTGTCAATAAAGTTCACACTCAGTGCTGAATGAAGCCAAGTCATTTTATTTTTCTCCTCTTAGTGTATGTCTAATTTCACTATTCGATATAACGTATACTTGTTTATGGCGAGCATTACTGAGGCATTTATTTTTATCATTAGTTATTTTGTTCGTGAATCAGTACGAAAGGCATTTCCTCTGGCTATTCAATTTCCTGCCTTGTAAAATACACGCGGCCTTCTTTTTGTTTTTCTATCTACATTTAAGTACTATATCATAGCATTGAAATCAGAACAAACTTAATAATATGTAGTCTAACGAGGGTGATTACAATAATTTACGGATTTAGAAAGGGCAAATAGCGTGTTTTTTAAATGCGATTTCATTTTCAAATTTAAATCTATAATGTTTTTATCATTATTTTTACCATCTCATTCTGCAATATGCATACGTTTTTGTTTCTAATCGAAATATTTGCCAGATCTGTTCAAAGCTTAATCATAATATGAAGCTCATAAAACCACGTTCGTGCGATTTTTTCACTGTCTTTTCCCACAACGCTGAAGTCACTCTTAAGTTACAAGAAACTCAATCGATTGAACTGTACAGTGTACTTTCCTATTGTTTCTTGCATCACATGTAATAAAGTAATTACGATTACAACACAACGATTGTTGGTCATGCGCTTTCGAAGCGCAACTAAATATACACGTGGGCACGTGTGCAGGTGAGAACCGGCACCTGCTCCGGACCAGAAACAAATCTGCTCTTCCCATCTAACAATGGACAGTTAAAAAAAATCCTCTCTAAAATATTTACAATGATTTATCCGAATATTCGAAGAATGTTATCGGTTATTGAGTTTTAGTTTGGTATGCTGAATTAATACGACTTAATCAATAAGTAACTTACCAAAAGTACACTTAAACGTTGAGAACTTGCAGTTTGATCAATTCCGACCATTTTCGTCTTCCTCGCCTCAATGTTCAGTCAGATGAGTTTTGACATATCGCCACCTTCATTGAATATTTGGGGTTATAAGCAGTTTGGGACAAAACAATAAACCACCCTCTGATGGCGAAAACTACAGATAACAACATGCACACCTCAAGAATAAATGTTAAAATTTTAGCTATTAGTAGTAAATATTCAGGTAATTGGTAATTTATTTTCAGGTTTTCAAATGCATTACAAATTGGTGAAAAATTTTGTAGTTTAATAGTCATCGATCGCATCCGTCTACCAAGTTCCGATAATTGGGTCTCTGGCATCCTTTCAATTTCAATGGTGCTTTTTTTTTGTCCCAATTAAAATATTTATTTCTTTGCTGAGATTTGCTAAGGTTAGAAGAACAAATAAATCCCAAAATAGATCCTTGAGAAAATTGCAGTTTGATCAGGTCCCATCATCGGCGAATTCTACGACCCCGCAAACTTCAAGAAACATTTCCACCGCTTAAGAAAATTCGTTTGGCCAAGCGGTCCATTGATTTTTATTATTACAGAAATCATATGAAAAATCACCACCAATTTATTTCTGAAAGGGGAGTCGGTTGATAAGGGGTGGAAAATTAATAAATCGGCCGAACATCGCATTGAATTATGCCGGTGCATTTAGGTAGATGTGTATACCTACTCGTAGGTTGAAAAGGTCGGAATTGAAAATGTTTGTCGATGGATTTCCCACGACCCGGGTAACAAATGTTCTCTCTCAAAGTTACCCCCCCCCCCGACATACCTGGGCAGAGTTGCGTGCATAGATTCATTATCACGGACTGTACTCGCCATTTATTTTTCTCTGGCCTCCACCCTCTCGAAACCCGACGGTAGCCCACCTGCATTAGCGACTTGCCGCCTATAATACATCATAAGGACTCCCTCGTAATAAATTGCTCTGGGGAAAACAACGATGGACTGAGGAAAAAGTAAAAACAGTAGTTCGACAATCTCTCTAACTGTTTCCCCTTTATAAACTAGGACAAAAGAAGAAACAGACCGAAAAGAGGATAAAAATTCACTATACAATGTGATTAAATAAATAATAACTATAATATTATATTTGCAGATGTTCTTACATATGATCAAAGAAAGCCATTAGTTTAACTGGTTCTCTTTGTTTTATTAACTTTTTTAAAGTTCATTTCTTTGTATTTACACCTCGCAGATTGGATAGCTTCTGTTTACAGCATTACGGTCGTTGTAGAGAAAGCTACTAATTGGCAGCCGCTCTGGATTAATAAAATTATATTAATCAATTAAGTGGTCTGTTATCCATATTCTTTTCAGACGTTTACTTTGTAATTGTGGGGAGGAGAGTAGATGAAAGCTGGACGAAAAAACTGGCTAAGGATGATTGGTTTGTTTTTTTGTTTTTTTTTAGCAGAAGTCGTATAAACCCTCAGGGTGCCGGTGTTTTTGAAAAAATCCCATTTGTAAGTAAGTCGGGTTCGAATGCAGGGCCGCTGGATTCGAACCCGGGACCTTTCCCTTACAGTGATGAGCGCCGTGTTAAAGACGGAACCTTGCGGCCACCGACGCCCCTCGAAATGTGTTATTGTTTACACAAAACGGGGCAAAAAGAATGAACTTAAATATCTCTCCTTATGGTACGATTGTATAATCAGACTAATCATCCATAATTATTAATTTAAAGAATATTTAATTATATCAACGTACGAAGTATATAACGGCGTCTGTTTTCTGTCCTTTTTGAAATTAAATATACAAACCTTTTATCAACGTAACGTTCATTTATCTTTACAAAATTGTGTCAAATGCGTTGAATACACAAGCTTTGTTCAAACATACTTTTATTAAATATAGAGCTGTAATATAATTAATTCGGTTTTCACCGGTCTGTATGTGAAGTATAAAATTGGTAAGGATGAAAACAAGTCGATCGGATTATAATTACAACGTTAAACTACAAACTACAAATATGCCGTCGAGAGAAATAAATCACAGATATGACATAGTCAACATTATGCCCTTTGTAACATAGGGTCAAACATTGGTTAAACTTCTCTGCATTAAGTTCTAAAATAGAAATAAACCTTTTTTATATACAGATGGATTATTTTGTTGCTTTTTTTATTAATTAATTATTTTTAACAAACCAAAAATATCGATCTGTTTATAATTACAAAGATAAACTTCACAATAGACAATACGGTTTATAGTTTTCTTTATTGTTGAAAATAAGTCACACTTATAACCCCCAATAATCAAAATTTAGTGTCTTTGTAAAATGAAGTCAAACCTTCATTTCTGTATCAAATACTAAAGTGTATGAACATCCATTAAAATAATTTATATAATAAAATGTTTAAAGAAATTAAAACAACCTTTAAAGTACACTAAAAAAATAGATTTCTACGTGATAACTGAAAATTTCAACAATTTTTCTTATATAGTGCCCTTTAAAATCTAATTCCTGATTTATTTAACAATTGCATGACTATGATTGTAATCTATATAAAATTCCGTAAAACGTATGGACATGACAAGTGCGTTCTTCTTCCTATCATCTTCATTGTGTCGACGACAGTCGACTTGGCAATGAAATATATTTTTTTTACATCACCTTATTGATTTTAACTGCCTAAATGTATAAGGCGGTGATTTTGATTCCGTTGTGTTTATAATAAAAGTTCCTTAAAGATCATTTTAAAGATAATTATCGTGAAAATATGTGTGGGACGTAGGAGAGATTTGTATTTTGATCGAATCGTCCCATCATCAAATCGTTAATTTCAATAAACATTTGAGGGTAGTACTGATATTGATAGTAATGAGTATTTCTTAAATGAAAAAGATATAATTGTAAAAAAAGGAATTAATTATTTTTAGTTTGAAATCTTTATGACCAATAATAAATCCTTCTCAAAAAAACTCAAATTTGTATTCTATCATTTTATCTTTTCTTGGCTATGATTATCAAGACAGAGGATATAAAAATTATGACCAAACAGAAAAATTTCAAATATTCTTTCCAAAGATAAATTCTAAGACTCAGGATCCCAAGTATCACTCCCAATAATTATTATATACCATACCTCGAACTTTCCAACTACATACAAAGCATGTGTAGAAAAATTTTAATAATAGGGACAGTAGATTACATCAAATTTAATAACCATAAAAAATTGCATTGGTGATTGCACCTGTGCTGCGGTTTAGATGAGGTTTATTTCGACATATACAACAGTTGGAAATTTCAAATAGACCGCATTAAAAAATATTTGAAATCTTCCTCGGACCAGTAGTTTATAATAAAACTTCAACAATCTCAATACCGCAGCGTGTATAAAAACACTGCTGGTCATAGATATGAACCAATATATTACGAATAACAAGAAAACAGATGTAATATATAAGTACCTTTTTTAAAATTTGAAATTAACTTTATCAATCACGGATTAAAGAAAAAAAATCAGTGCTCATTGAGTGTACCAGGAAAGAATAGAAAATATAGTACATTCAATGGCCTCCTGCTCAATTTTAAGGTACATTAGGACAAAACTTTTTTTAAATCGGTAATGTCTAAAGAAGAAAAAGATTTTGCCCAACACGGCACTTTCAACACGAAATGCAAGAATGACACAATTCCACAGAAAACAACACTTTAAGGGCTGAAGATGATCTCAATAAAGATCAAAACTTTGACACTATGAAGAAAATATTTTTCTAAAACCTACGTCACAACGCATATCCAAATAATCATAAATTTTATATAAAATTTAATTGGATATATTTGATAACATAAACTAATATCTGATCACATTAATAATTTTGATTGGTACATTTGGTACATAGTATGTACTAACATAATATTGATACTGCCATTACATTATACTCTTAATAATTATGTCATAATCTTATATATCATAATAATCATATTACCGCAGTTTTTTCAATGATATAAAATTCATCAAAGCAATATTTTTCATGACACTTTTAGTCTTTTATCTTATAATCAATTTTCAGTCATTATTTTCACGAAGTGAATATTTTAAGCAACATTAAATTTGTATACTACCTATTAGCATAATACTATTTATTCTATTTTATCACTGTTTAATTGATAAGTTTTTTAGTATACAGTCAGTCTAATTAATGATATATTTTTAGAGTTAACGCAACATTTGGTATAATACCTACTAACATAAAAGTACTTCGGTTGGACTTTAACACACTAGTAACTTTACAAGGTAAATTGAGTCTTTGTTACAATCGAATTAATAGTTTATTTTTAAAGAGTTAGTTTTATTCAGTGTCGTTTAATAATAATTGTAAACATTTGCAAACATAATAGTGCCATGTTCTATCTTATCACTGTGGTAAGTTCCTTAGTTCCAATTATATCCCTCTTCAATTAGGAGAATCTATTCTATTCTCTTGCCCACCGTTGAATCCTACTCTTTTGTTACTCTCCACTAAATAAAAAAAGGAGCTAAATGAAACAAAAAAGCGGAGGCACAAGAAGCTACATAAAGAGGAATTTTTAAGACCTTTACCTGGAAGCCTCTTCGGAGGGTGAGAGTCAGGCTGTGCTAGGTCTACTTGTCAAATGTTTTTCGAGCCAGCTCCGTGTGTGTTCCGACCAAATTCCAGATACCATCTCAACCTTCGATCACATCAAATTAAAAATAGAAAAGTTGTGAGTGCAAAAACAACCCCCCTTCGATGCCCTGTGGCGATAAGGTAATAGGGTAAATGGATCTCGATTTAACCATTCCCTTTTCGTCCCTTTCAAATTTAATTAGACAACTGTGTTAACCTGCTCAGAAAATGTTTTATGGGATGTACACAATAACTGGTATTGATTGATTGGGTCGATATAGGGTCATTATTTCTGGTAAGACCTCTTCCATTGAAGATGCAATTTTGAAGACGTCATATCCATTCTTTTTCTATGAAAGATTTCACATTTTTAAAGAAACTAAAAGAAAGAAATAGAATAGGTTTATAAATTTAGAACGTGAATTTATCCGATTTGTACAATAATGTACACATAATTGAAGAGTGGTGTGATTGATTGGTGTATACATATAAAGGGCGGGTATGTAGTCAATATTAACATAGAAGCTTTTTCTCTAATTCTCATCTTTCCGACACGAAAAACAAAAACAAAAATCTGATATATTTTATTGTACATATATGTTTACAGTTGTACAGTTGACTTTAAATTAGGCATCTAACATCAAATACATTTATTGACACGAATGTACTTTGAGAGGGCTGATGGCCGAATATCGATTATATTCAAGGATAGTTTAGAAATATATAGTTTTCTGTATTAGAAGTAAGCCATTTTTTTACTCTCGAATATTTTGGATCAAGAGTCTTGAAGAAAAAATCAAATTCACTTCCTAATTTAAATATTCAGTCATAACCGCGAAGGTCATCATCAGAGCAAATCAATTGAT
The DNA here is from genome assembly GCA_039619505.1 of Cimex hemipterus. Classification (NCBI taxonomy): domain Eukaryota; kingdom Metazoa; phylum Arthropoda; class Insecta; order Hemiptera; family Cimicidae; genus Cimex; species Cimex hemipterus. The sequence continues at coordinate 174,818 of CM077099.1, read as the reverse complement.
GGTGTCTATCCTGATTTTGTGGAATAAGATGATGGGAAGGAAATAAATTGTCTTTTCCAAAATAGTCACTTATTGTGTCAGACATCTTGTTGGCCTGCTCACGATGTCGATAGTCCATAGACATCTTTTTAACTTATAACAATATAAAAAAATTGTCAAACCACTTTTTATACAAAGTCACTGAAGATGGTCTATATTAGACCGAACGTGTCTGACGAAATAAATGCTTATTGTGGAAAAGACAATTAAATTCGTACGCGTCATCTTAATCTGAAAATTTGTCTACAGATGACAATTTTAAGTTTGTCCAACGTATCTCAAGAAAACTTTTAAATGAAATATAGAAAATGTTAATAAATGGAGATTATTTAAGAAGGCGATTGAATGAGAATTTGAATCATGAGTATTGTATTATAGATAAAAATCCAGAAAACGGGTTTAAAAAATTCATACATAAATCAATGGGCAAGATAAGGATGATATGATACATTCATGTAATGAAAGGAAAATTGGTATAAATTTAAGTTACGTAATATATTTAAAAAGAGAAAACTAAGAAGAAAAGAGCGCAGAAAAGATATTTATTAAGTCTTCCTTAAATTCTACGTATTGAATGACTTCCTAATTAAAAATTTATGCTAAGCATTTTTATTTTTTTAAATGGTAATACACTCGATTTTTTAATATCCGTGTGAAATGTTTTATATTATAACACGTGGTTTTAGCGGTAATTTTTCAATGATTCATAATTACCCAAATTTCGATCTAAAATATTTTATTATGGTGTTTTTGTCACAATTATTTTCATAGGCGTCCTTTATGCTGAATTAAAAATTAATTAATTATTTTCATAAAAATAGTTTATTTCATTAGCTACATAAATTAGGTGCTACATAGTTTAAACAAGAAATGTTTTGTAAACAACTTCACAAAAAGTAATAAGTTAAAGACAATAGCGTCGTTTATAACGCTGAGGCTATTGTTCTGAACCATTTTTGGACAGAAGCATAAGAGAAATGTTTTTTTTTAACTACCCCCGCGAAAAAGCTACAACCTTCGGTAGTTCGGAAGCAAAATATTTGATCGGTTTTGAGTGAAAGTTTAATAAGCAATTAAAATTTAATTAAACGTTAAATAATTAATACATGTTATAAAATAATGAATATGAATAACTGAACCCGTAGCCCTCCAAATGCGGTTCTCACGTTTGGCTCGTCTTAGAGTATTGGGTCTTGCCCTGCTTTTTCCCCTGACTTATCATTTAAAACTAGGAAAATTAGGCAGACTAGGGTTATCGGAAACGATCTAATCAAAACTTAATCACCTTCAGGCAGCAACAGAAGTATGTCAAACATTTTGGCTAGGAAAATATTATTCATTTGTGCCTAATATATTTATATTTTATCACTTTTATAAATAAACTTAATAAATTAAACATGCACTTCATTTTTATTTACACATATGTTGTACACTGTAATGATTATTTTATTTTTAAATCAACCTAACAGGACAATTTCCTGGTTTAAAAGTTGGACAAGTTGTGTAGTACTATAACAGGTTCAACGTGTAAAATTAAACACTTTACAATTTTGAAGGGTCGAAGAAATTTGAACTTTATATCGAACACGTTTTAGATAAATTCAAGTCTTAACCTTATAATAAGTGGCATATTTCGAAAAATTGTATCGTTGGTGCTTCATCGAATAAGTCGCGTTTCGTAACGGGAACGTTAGTCAAAATCGGTTTGAAGTATTTTCGACATGTTAATTAGAATAAAAATTAAATTGTTAAAAACACGAATGCCACGAATATAAATGAAAGCAGAAATGGTAATACTGTATGTAAATTGGTGTTAAACATAAGTGTAAGAAGCCGGAAGTGAAACTCGGTCAACCGAATTTGTCCAAAAAGCGCTAGATAATAAAAAAAGAAAGTTCATCCGAGCCGATTTTTTCAGTATCTTTCTGATTTAAATAAAAGTTTTTACAATTTCTTTTTATCTGCAACATAATTCACGGCATCTCAAAATCGGTTGTAGTTTGCAACTCACAATAGAAAATTATTCAACTTATCAAATAACGTATAGTGAAGAAGGATATTCTTGTCTCTATGTGCAGTTTTGCTTGTTAAACGCGTACCGTTAATTGTTTCAGTCGAAGGGGTTCTAATACTTGTAGGAAGCATGCTTTTGGTTCCACAAAGCCAATTCGCGAAGTACGAGTCGGCCAAACAACTCTGGAACCCGGTTAATGATAAGTTTCCCTAAAAGGGCCGTTTCATGGCGGTCTAGTTTCGCATGACAAACACCGAATACAAAAGGAAAATGGAGCATTATAAGCATTTACCTGAGGATTCAGTGGGGGAAAAGGCTAGGAGCAAATCACTGACTGGCGTGTCTACTCTCATGTCAGGTGTTTCGGCCACCGTTCTAAGATAGTTTTGTGCTAACGGAAATATTAAACAGCCCTTTGTTAAACCGCACGAATCGGCCAAGGTAGAAAACTAATCGGCCTTATGCGAATTCCACGTTTTTTCTGGCCCTAGGTACAGGGCAGATGGTAAAAACGTTTTTTTAAGGATGTTTCGTCCGGGTATATCCTCGAAATTCCATTCGTCCGTTTGCCGCAATCTTACATCGCATTGACGCAATTGAACCCCGAAAACTTGAAGTTTTTAAATAGGCGGCAACAGATAGCCATCTTACGACTGTTCGAGGCTTTTGGGCCTAATGAGGGGTCAGTTTGACCTTTGAAAACGCCTACGCAGCTCCCTTTTAATTACTAATACTGGAAAACTGGAAATTGACAAAAACACCGCATGAGAACATCCAACAGTTGGCAATAACAGTTGGACTACAAGGCCCTATCATCGTTCTCAACCTTAAGCCTCGTTTATAGCCTTAAGTTGCCGCAAGTCTTCATATTCAGTGATTGTATTTATGTCATAATTATGTTGACGAATTTGACGCAATTATTTTGTCGATAATCTATCATGTACAATTAACACAACTTTTCTACTCTGATGAGTATAGAAAAGGGAATTGTACAAACTCAGAGATACAAAAGCACAAATGTAATATGAAACTGATTTCAAGACGTTTATTTAAAAAATATTTTACACAATTTGTAAAATTAAATAAAAATAAAAACAAGTGCTTTAAAATTTAATGTTGATTTCCATTGATCAGCATTTAAAAATTGGCACAATTATGCAACGATATCCAAGCCGAGACTGCGACAGGACACGCTGTGCACTCTGTTGGAGGGTTGTTGATTTACTTCAGGGGTAATTTCCACCCCTGATTTGGCTTCCACCTATCCGCCACCCTGAGAACTGTGGTCGGATCAATTCTAACCCACCTCCTTGATTTCTTTTCTGCGATTTATGTGCCGTATTGGATCTAAATGATACATTTATTAAAATGACGAAAAGTAAATGCGACACAGGCAAAAATTAAAATAAATTCGCTAAAGTGTACGTTTTTCCTCGGTTTAGCGCAGCAAAATCAAAATTGGAAGGACACAATTAATGGGCCAAATTTTCTTGGCATACCAGGTCACCCAGAATGACCCAAAATCGGTGATGACAGACAGCAGTGCTACTAAAAAAATTTAAATTTTTATCGATGTATCACTACTAACCAAATATATTTTGAATAATCGAATCCATTCAGTTCACAAGAGTTGCTGCCAATTTTACAATTGAATTTTTGGGCATATTATATTTAATATATTTATTACATACCTTTTTACTGTTCGTAATATATTAGTCACAGTCATTAGTCTTGCCTAATGTTAGAGCATTTTTATTGATGAAAGAGAGTAGACAAAAAAATCGAGTAAACAGCATAATTATGCATTAGAAATTATGAAATCAAAATTAGACCAGTTTTCATTCCAAAAGTCATATGAATGCCTTAGAACTGAACTTTTCTGACTCGGTGTAGGTTAGATTGCTTGATGCGTTCAAAGTTTAAGTACGTAGGTCAAGATGGGTCTGATTAAAGGGTTTATTTTCTAATGTTACCTGCTGTTTTTATAATAGTCTGTAGAAAAGATAAAATCGCAGACTTAAAAGATTTATTTTCCACATAAAATGCAGATTTCACTTAGGTTTCCTGTCGAAGATAAAAAGTGAAGTGCGATCCATCTTGATTGGTGAGTTTGTTGGTCCTCTCCCTGCTTATATACCAGATCAACCATTAAAAATGACGATATACCATTTAATAAACGGAAACATAATGCTTGCTTCCCTTCGGTAAATGGAGTCTTTGCATAATGCGAACTTTCTTATTAGTTGTGTTCCGACTGTAATGTAAAGTATCATTTTGTAAATTTATTTATTGTTATACTATTTGTTTTAGTTTTTTAAGAACAGGCACATCTTTCTCACACGTCAACTAGAGCGATATGTAGAAAGTGAGATGTAACAAGACAACTTTTTACGAACTTTCTAATGATTTTTTTTTTCTATTTGATACATTTTATCTCTTCCACCCCATGCTTTACTTGGTCGATTATTCAACATACTACCCAGTGTTTTACGAAATGAACGTATTTTATTTTATATAAAACATATTTCTCACAAAGAACTAGGAAGTTATTATGTCTGTGTCCGTTTTTTGATTTATCACATATTGGCAGACTGATTTTCTTTCGTTCGCTTGAAATCTGTAATTTGACAACTCTTTTGGCTTTTTGCAGAAGTTTATCCCAAGGAATGAAGCAGTAATTAAAAATATACTTGGCTGATTTGAAATTCAAACTACATTACCACAAATCGAAATCGCTAAGTTTGCTTACTTTAGTGCCAGATTGTAAAAATTAAATAAAGAAAGAATGACTAGGGAAATTCCGTGTTCCATTCTGTATTTTAAATGAATTTATCGATTGCAAGGATTAGATCGCAAAATCAAATATTATGGACCCCTTGGACGAAATGAAGGCAAGTTTCTGGAAAAAATCACCGAAAGAAGTAGTTTATAAAACATCTTTCATACATGTATTTTATTATTTATTTATTAAAAATTCTAACTACGAACGAAAATTTTCTCGTCTTGATTTCAGTTTTGTCGGCTAGAAAATATTTTTCTCGTGAGTGTAATCAGTTTAAAGCACAAAAGGATTATCTCACTCTGTTTTTGTTATACTTTTATACAAATTTTCTTTTATTTATGAGATTGGGTGTGGTAAGGAGTTAAAATTCCCCTGAAGATCATTTTTGTCCAAGCCATCGAAGCGTAAAAAAATTCTTGAGGGAGGGTGGAAAACGTTCGATTCCGCCGATTCTTCGATTGTGTTTTATGAATAGGACACAGCCAATCTATGCCCTTCGGTCCTTGAAATTTCACCGATGTCGTCCGTGTCATATCTTCCGTCCTCGGCGTCCGTGGAAGAGTGGTTGAAAGTTAAAACCCCCTCGACGTCTAGTCTAAATCTAGGTCCCCCTCCTTCCCACGTACGTCCCTCTCTCGACGTCTACTACTTGGCATGGTATGAGTACGTACGTTGACCTCATCCATTGGTACACGTGGGCCCCCTAGAAAGGACCTCCCGCCAACCTGCTTACACCCTTATCTTACAATTTGCTATTGGTCCATTTTCCTCCAGCCACTCGCCGAAGCCACCCCTTCAACTGGTCTCAAAAACGTTATATACGCCAGTTTGCATGATTGAAAGTAATTTTCATCACGACAGGCTTCGCTTTAATTCACTTTTTCTTAGCCTGTCTTCATCCCTCTAATCGAGCATCATCCCTTACTATTTCCTCTTCTTCCAGCCGGGAGACATGCCGCCTCAAAATCATAAGACTTTTAAATTGCATTTTTGTTTTCTTCATAAAAACATGATTTAGATTTGATAAATTTTGAATTGCAAATTTAATAGTTTTTTTTAATAGTTTTATTTAATAAAGGCAGCATTCAGAATTAAACTTCCTCTTGTTCATAATGAAAAACAAATAACGAACCATTTTGCTACTAGTATTGATACTTGTTATTATTAGGATAACACAATCTTAGGTCAAAGATTATCATTGAGATGCTAGTAATTATTATTAACATCTTATTGCATCTTTTGGCGTGTTTATTGCCTATTATTGTAATATTTTTACTGGGTTCAAGCTCGTAGTTAACTGACTGTGTTTAATGTATCATTTTATTAACAAAAACGATTTTTTTTTTTTTTTAACGTATTACAGTAAATTATTTCTTCTCTGATATTATTTATGTCAAACGGACATGGCTAGTTTGTTTAACTGTTGCAACGAACAAATGTTGCATTGAATATTAAGTGACTGATGACTCTTTAAACGAGAGAATAACTTTCAATGGTCCCTCTGGATGTGACTTATTCCTGTAATTGAACGAGCAGCATCTCAGTCGTTGACGGCGTTTCAAATTGTTTCGACGGTTAAAAATGTACGTTTTGCGATAGAATGCGACGAAATAGAATGATTAGTTTGCAGTTTTGAGAAAATTTAAAAGGAAAAATATCTTATAATCATTGATCAAATAGGATAGTAAAATTTTGTCATTATTAGTTAACAACTCCCGTTATTAGACAGAATTAACAAAAATAAAACAAATGAAACAATTGCATAAGCCGTTGGATTAATTGACAATAATAAAGAAGTAATAATGAAATACAATCAGATACAACTTTTCCTCTATTTTATTCATGCGCTGCAACAAATTCTAAAAGTTGTATTATTTGTTAACTTCTCATCCTACGTTACGCTTAATCATTCCACCTTATCACACTTTTTTGGTGTTTCTTGGCAACTTAAAATAAACAAGAATAATTTGCACATACGTTTAGTATAAATTGGCTGAATCGTATCTTCTTTTTCAATGCTTATTCAATTAGATTCTAGTCTTCTAACATATATCGATAATACAAATAAATAATTTGTTTAGCAACTCAAGCCCATTTTTGAAGATGGACGAATAAGCAACACAATCGAGAATAGGCCGCCAAACCACCTGGAAATAAAGTATAATAATTATAAAATGTGAAATTACTCGTTAATGCAAGTTGATAAAACTGTAGTTTCCTAAAAAAGAAGCGTTGCCTATCTTGTCTTACCCGCCTTAAAAACCTTGGCCAAGTATTGAAAATCTGGTACCAACAAATCAAAACCAGCAAAGGAAGACAAATCAGAATGACGAAACTATAAAACATTTAATTTCTTGACTTTTTACGTCGGAAATTAAATTGCATCGGTATATAAGATTCTAGAGGTTTTGGAGGTAGTGAACCTTAGTTTCCCAAATTGTTGTTTTCCCTGCCCTGCTTTATACTCTCATCAAGAAGTAAATATCTGCGCCTGACAGTCACAAAACAGCAAGAGCCAACCTGGATGATCGTACAGTTCGATAAATGTCGGGTTTTTCTCTTGTCTTTCCCTGCTTATAACCCTGACCAACTAGTAACTCTATGCTGAATCGGTTCTGGCAGATCAAAATTCCGACAGAACAAAACCAGGATATTCGAATAATATACTACAAGGTACCTGTACCTATGTACCTGTAGTTTGGTTAATGAAGATTATTTTTTCTCTCGTCTCGCCCGGCTTATAAACCTGAGCATTTACTGTAAATCTTCCGTCTTACCGACCAAACCTGAGAGGAGATACTTAACTAGAATAATCGTGTTACTTTGGTATATGTTGTGTTTGCCCTCTAGCCTCTCCCTGCGTATACTCCTAAGTAACTACTGATGGTTGGACGAATCGCGTCTGAAAGAACAAACATGCGAAGATTGATAGGCCAGAATGATCGAAGGCCAAAACTAAAAATTTGGTTACATTAAAATAAACTACAATAAAATAAATGTCATGAGCATTTATTATACAGTGTTAGATTTCTCTCGTTGAATTTCTGTGATAAACATCTAGTTTACCTTTAAACAATTAACTCCATTGTATTCCAAACAATTTTAAAATTGCAGAAGATGTTGCTTTTAATAATAAAAATCGCACTTCTTTTCTTTTTCTACTTTTATTGCACGGTTTTTCAATTTTTTTTCTTTTTTCTTGCCATCATTATCTTTATAAAACGAAATTTCAAAATAGTTGAGAGTCGCTCTAGAAATATTATCACAACATTATCTGGCGGCTCAAACAAATCTTCCTATTCCTTCCACTTCCTCCCTGCATCTTTTCATTTAACTTTTCGCATCAATCAGAAAGCTTTTTTCTCTTTTTGATATCATGGAATGAAAATGACTTTTTTAATGTGGTTCTTACGCTTCGTTGATCTAGAAGTCTTGCGAGGAAAAAAAAAACAATTCAAGAAGAGAAAACTGGAAATATTCTTTTCTAGATAAGCTAGCAAGTGATGTTCGCAAGATGTTAAGCTGGAGTACGACGAATTATAATAACCGTTCACAAGCCAATTACCCAAGCTGAAAAAAAGCATTTAAACTGGGTTAAAGTTTAATTTACTTGCTTCTTGGAAATATCAAGGGAACGATAAAATTTTCAATGATTTTTTAAAGCGAGTTTAAAACACGGGATAAGGATTATAAAAAGACATAAACAATGTATATTTGTTAAGAGAACATTTCCGAGTGAAATCTTCCAATATTAATAATGAAATATTTTCCGCCATAAACAGTCAAGATATTTGTATAAATATGCGCCAGATTACAGCAAACAAGAAATCCGATTTCATTTGTCCCGATTTAACCACCAGGGAACGTACGCACAATTGCTTACGTATATTATAAACGCTGATGGGTCTTATTACCGAAGCCTTATCGACCGCGTGTTACTACCAAACAGGGCATAGATCCAGCCTTCGACACTATTTTAAACTAAAGGATCTCCATCGTGTTATATCGCGATTACCGATTCGAAAAACATGACCGATTAAATACATTATTAAATACATGAACCGATTTATAATCCCGCAGTCGGGGTGCTAGTCGCGTGGTATATATGAACCAGTTGGTAACCAAGTACTTATAGTTAAAGCCTCCCACTCAAAACGACGAGTTATCGCTTGTAAACTCACGACCTCCCGTGGAGATAGTTAATTGACTCTTATACACATTCAATCATCAAAATTATTTTCAGGATTGAAATATTAAAGGCCGAGAGCAAATTCGAGGCTAGTTGCGCCCGTTACTGTGATTCGCTCGACTACTTAAGTTTTACACAGGTTTTTATTTCTTAATCCACATTTGTATACAAATATAAAATACCCGTTAATCGAAGAAGTTGACCAGAAAAATAAAATAACGGAGAAACTTCGTCGGTTGATTGATCCATCGTAGTGATTAAACTCCGACACCGCAGATAACCAAATAAAATAAAATTAAAATTTCGTAAAATCATGCCAGAAGAAAAAGGGCCAAAAACGAGTAATATCAGAGAAAGGAAAATCAACTCAACCAGACTAAATTTATCTACATTGGAGAAATGTATCACAATTAATTTTATGTTAATGAAACTTTTCCCCCTGTTATTTACTTTCTGCTGACTGTTGGGGTAAATGTCCCACTATATAGTCGGAATCATGGAACAATAGTCGAGAGTATAATATTCCACTGGTCTTGAATAGGTAGTTCTGGACCCACCATCCAGGGATGATATAGTGTTTTGATCGAATGAAAGGAGGTCGATAGGATGATTCAACAGCATAAAATGAAAAATCAGATAAGTATGATTTATTAATGATAAAATAATGAAGGTAAAACCGAAGGATCAGTAATGACTTTGTTTTGGTAATGATGAAGGGTCTCAAGCTTCTTTCCAAGGTTGATAAGGCTGTAAAAGGTAGGTTAATCTTTTGGTTACAAGCGCCTGGCTGATTAAAACTCTCTGTTGCTCAACTAGCTCGTCTTGCGGTTGATCTTAATTCTCCAAATGAATGTTCACGTGATCGTTTGTCTTTCTTTAACGTTGGCGTTTGCTTATGGTTTATTTTTATGGGTTCTGTTCAAGTCAGTTTTTCTGGGCATTCCAACAAGATTCATTGCTGGGGTTTGCCAGTGCATAGTGCCGTGTGGCTTAAGTTTATGGTATTTGACTAACGTGCCACTTTCAAACAATCGTTACTTGGATGTTATTTTATTAATTGTATGAGTATGTTTTATGTTTCTTTGGACGGATGCAAAGTGAAAGGATTTATGTTTTTTGGTGGTGGTGCCACCGTAGTGTGTTGCTCAACTCGACACTGTCATTAAGTGAAAGTAGTCAAAATAACTATCTCAGTTGATGGGGGTTTTACGTCCATCGTTGAGTAGTTTTGATGTCATTGAAAGTAGAAAGTCTCATTTTGATTTTAGGTGACGACCTTCCTGCAGTTACCTAGGTTCTTGGCAGAGGATGTTGTTTAGCTACATAATACATCCATTTGTAACATACAGGAGTGTACGACTGTGAGTAAAGGTATTATTAAAATAAGACGACAACGAATATACAGGAGCAATGTGTTTCTGTTCAACTACGTACAGAAAAATGTGTGTGCGTTGTAAGTACGTGTCGTTTAAAAAAGGGCGCCCCAGCCACCTCCAGTAATTATAGCGCCAGTAGATTGAGTAACTTTCTGTTTTTAATTGTTTACGTTCATTGTCTCGAGCACGTGCTTACCTTTATACCATGTCGGTATCATTGTAATTAATGTAAAAATAAAGGTTATTTGTTTTGCGTATGCAGTCCACTTTAATTCCATTACTACGTAGCCCACAAAATAGAATGATGGCTTTTATCTGCCGATTGGTCCATTTCTCATTTTTGGTAAATTGAGCAACCTGGATATTTATACTATACTGCTATTGCTTGGAATTTTAATTATAGACACTATTTTCAACATTAGCAAATGATTGCGTTAGAAATGTACATTAATTAAAATAAATGACCAAGTTCAGTATAAGTTGAAATTTTTGTTATTTTCTGCAAAAGCAATTGTTTTGAAATCTATTGCTACTGTTGATCGTGTCAATTTTTCTCCTTCAGGAAATTTTCCTGTTATGTTCCAATCGCGTGATCTGAGGAAAAAAGTAGGAAGTAGACCTCTTGATTCGTGTATCAGGGGTTATGATTCAAACAAATCATTCACGCGATGAAGGTTGGCTTGAGTAAATATTTATTGCAAGAAATAGAACCGCCCAAACTACAAATCGTTCTACCAAGGTAATATAGAAAAGAATTACTTATCATAACAACGCAATATGTTTAATTTCATAGTATTAATGACGGCGAGGCCTGCGTAAATATAGCTACACGTAATTTCTACCGCCCTCTGCTGCAATTTAGCCGATTGGCTTTTCATTTTAATAAACACTAAATTTCTGTAGACTTTATAAACCTGTCATTAGTTAAATGAACTTTCAGTTTCTCTTAAATAATAGCCGTTATAAAATTCGGGCTGGAAACTTTTTCTTTGTTATACTGTTGAACCACAACACTGTTTTTCTTGTTTACCAATTTACAATTGCTTTCAGATATTTTTGCTCATTTTCTCGACCTATTGGATGCTCTACAATTAGAATTTCATCATATGACCTTAGTTACCCGTTTTCGTGAGTTTCAATTTTTTACAAGAGATATAATTAATTACACTACAACAGCTCCAAAACGTTGTGTCACATGAAAAGAAGAATAGGATTTAGTAGAAGGTGTGATAGTTACACATCAGTAATTGATCACAAAACGCAAAGAAAAGGATTGTCCTGCAGATAAAATTGCTGTGAATAGAAGACTTGTTATCAGAAGCTGCGCTCAAAGCCCTGGACTCATCTGAGTTAAGATTACTGCATGGGACTGCTGAGTGCCCTGGAAGAAGTGATAATAGAGAACGAGTTGTCATTACAGTAGCGTAACGAATAGGAATTGCCCTAAGATGCACCACTATGAGCCAGAATCCTTCGATATAATTCCGTCCTTAAATAAAAAAAGGATCACTTGCTGTATGGGTAATGTTAAAAATGTACACCTGGTGGAACTACATTCCAGAAACCCACTCCTGCCAAGAAAGTCCTTAATCTACCAGCACTATATATATATAGTGCTTAGCTACATTTGCCCTTATTCACAAGACACCCAAAAAAGCCCATCCGTATAAATAGGAGCGATTAAAGATTCAGAAAACACTTTATGCGGATAAGGTTGTAGAATACCTATCGACGCCATGATCCAAAAATTCAGGTTTGATAAAAAATTTCATATTTCCCATGATCAGGCTGGGAGTAATGAGCCTCAGTGAATGCCGTCTATCTCTGATGGCTCCAAGAACGAAAGGCCGTGGGCAATATTCCCCCGCATTTCAGGCATAGGCAACGAGTATCGAACACAGTGCCCGAGAGATCAAAAGGTTGAATATAAAAAAAGGCATTTATTCGGACAGCCAGGTATCAGTAGTAAACCCAAAGCCGTTTGGGATTACATTAACTCTTTTGCCCGCTTCAGGAAAACAACAAAATCACCATTTTACGGTTAGCAGGGAAAACAGTGCACAAGGAATCAGATAAATAGGCCTAGAAATGTTCATTAAAGAAATGTATCGACCTCGAACCTTTTGTGGCATCCATATTGGCAAAATTGTCTTTCAAGATTAAAATGATGTTGGAATGTAGCAGACAGTGAAAGCAGCACTTGGAGCGGAAACAAACCTGTGTACATCCAGGAAAAAGGAGAAACCGCGGAACAATCCCCTGTTCATGTGAAAGCCTATGCAAATTGAGACATGTACTCATAGAAAAAAAATCTAAAGCCTGATGGTACAAACACCCGGGAGCCATTAATTTATGGAAAAATTTTATTTTTATTTTGTGTAGGTACTTTGATTTGGATTTGAAGACCTCTAACATATAATGCCTACATATTATTACAACAAAAAGATAAGACATTATCATTAAGTGTTATTATACAATAAAATGACTGTTGAGATCTTACGTCTACCAAAAACTTCATCAATGAGAGATTGGGTCGTATAACCTCTCTTTCTTTACCACTGTATCGTATGAGGATTAATAAAGCCTTGGAATGGCGTAAAAAGCTTTAAGCTTAACGAAGAGAGCTCCAGTCAGCAATAGACATAGCACAACAAACCCGGTCGCAGTAAAATGTCATAAAGACTTACTTGTAGAAACCTCCCATCTAAACCTACTACAGAATTCCTTCATCGAAGCTGAACAAAATTTATGATCATTCCAGGCTGCTAACCCGACATAGCCAGCTCATAGGGCGCTTTAAAAAGTCTAGGACAAAACAGTTTGTCGCGTTTCTGCCAAAAACGAAGAAGAAATCTTCTTATATGCCACTGTCAATGACTGACTTCTACTTACTGTCCAGACTTTGGAATGTAATAAAAAGCCTAAAGAAGGAAAGTGAGCTCCATACGTGTAGGACCAGAATAGTCCCATTTTGAAGCTAGAAGCACCTTCTACAGACCTATGCACCTATATTACAATCGACGATGGACATATTACTGTAGGAACAGGACAAATAACTTGTAACCATTTTTCGAATAAAATATACTGAACGAATCTAATTTGTTCTGTGATTGGTAAAGCAAAATGGACTTTTATCAATATGGAAGTAGATACTAAATAATTATTCAGATATCGTGAGATGCGGTCTGGTGTGAGAGAGTGGGCACACCCTCACAACACACGAGAATGGAACAAGTACACACAAAACCCACACATTGCTCTGAAGATGATCTCAATGAGGATCGAAATGTTAGCGCGATAAAGTAAATGTTTTTCTGAAACCTACATCACACCAGACCGCATCTCACGATTTTTGAATAAATATCAATCAATGTTCGGAATTACATGAGTTCAATGAATCAGGTTGCACAATTAAATAACCGCAAGGAACAGCCTATTTATTAGTCAACTACTTACGGACCACATAGTACCATTTCATTTATTAGTTTTATTACAACTGCATATCTAAGATTAACGATAAATGACACGTTATGGGTGGCAATGACAAAAGATGTTGATGTTTGTACTTTCCAGACCCAGGGTACTATTAACCCATAACAACTTCACGATATAAATTTCTATTAATCCCTTTCTTATATTATCTTCAAAAATTAATTCTTAAATATAAAAATACATTTGAATATAAAAACCGTTTTTTATATATAATGACAATAAAATAGCTTTCGGAAAATCACATTCTAATATTTTTTAAACGGTGAGTAATCACTAGAACATCAAAGATCGCTTTTCGTTCTATCCAAATTCTTGTTAAGAACCTGTCCTTGTTCGCCTGAAGGACCTGTTTTATAGTAAACCCACAAAATAGGATAGTCCAGATTGACTTTTTGCTTAATCGAATATCACAAATTGCAAAGAAAGCAAACACTAACCGTCTCAAGTTTTTGTTCATAAGTTATTTTATCAAAATTTCAATTGTATCAACTAGATATAATCTCGTACAAGGTCAAATTAACTATTGTTATAATTTATCTGTAATCGAAGACATCCTCTTTCGTTGAAGCCGTTCTCTTTCTACTACTACTCATGTTTTCCACTGACTACGACGATACACTCTTACGTTGACTTCTGTACGTATCTGTATCTTCATCGCAAGTTTTGCGTGTCGCCGCCCTTCTTGTCGTTGTGATGTGTCATTGTCTGGTGAGTTAAATTTAAATGATCCCCATTCGAAAAATCCAAACGTACCCTACGATCTGATTAGTTATATTTTCAATGAAATCACATCCTGTGTCGGGACATTAAACCCGCCCATTTATAAAATCTTCACGATGCCCATTAAGTTGCGTTAGTTTCCCGATAAAGACGTGACATGTTAAGAATGTTTTCAATAGCCGTTTATAATCGTGCGAATCTAACAGCCATCCAATGCAGATACACGATGTATTACGGGTTTATTGTTAATCGGACATGTCCTTAAGCAAAGTGCCGTGACTGATTCGTAACTGTCGTTAATTTTTATCAAAGTTTATAATTTACTTTTAAAAATAACAATATATTACCTCATTTATTCATATTACTAAAGTAAAAGTAATTATAAACCTAAATCTCTATTGAATGTAATTAGAGGTGCAAATGGTAAGAACAAGTGCATACAATTTCCTCTCAATAAAATAAGCGTTTTGCGTCAAAAAATAACAACCAGTTTGAATATTTAATCCGTTAACCAGAATTTGAAATAGACAGCAGTACCAAAGTAAGTGGTATTTGGCAACTGGTCCTTTGAAATAGGTTAGTGATTTTGGAACAAGTTAAATAACGTCCTTGTCTAGCCCTACATATTCAACTTGCATGACCTACATAATGCTACATTCCGTAACAAAATCAATCCCTTCCCACACATACGATTGTTAAAAGATTATTTTTATTAAAAATGAAATCGCCTTCATAATTTAATTCAGTTGCTCGAGTTACGTTTAATAAATATAAATCAGTTAGCGCGTATTCTTTAAAACAAGTGTAACAGTTTAAAATTCGAGCTTCAGTGTCGACCCAGGTGTAACAATTACACAAATTACTGTAATTTAAACAGACTCTAAAATTGTACCAAGAAAATATTAACACCTGACACTTCTAAAATAAATATGTGTTATCAAATATCAAACAACACCTGAATTACGTTAAAATACATTTATTATCATAAAATAATTTCGTTCAAAAGAAAAACTAACTAACTAAGAGGACAAAGGATTTTAATAAAAACAATATTTTAATTTGGACTGAATAATTTCCTTGGACTTTTCTGTTAACTCCATCTCGTACTGGGATTGTTTTTTGTCTCAACTTATTTATATTTTGTCCTGCGGTGAATTTTTGGGGGTTTATCAGACTAAAGCTAAACGTGTGTATGGTGCTTTCAAGATTCTTATTATATGGATTGTATTGATTTTTAAGTTACTCGTAATATCACGTTTTCTGAGAAGTACAATTGTTTTCATTAAAGAACATTAAGCAACTAAACAGTGCACACCAGCGCGATAGCGACTATCGCCGGCGTTTCGGTTGGGGATAGCTTGTCAATTGCTAGATCGGCGCGACATGTGTACATCGTCGGTGAATCATGTCGACTCAACGTCTCTGCTGTTATTTCTTTCGACAAAATAGTTGAACAGACTACTCATTGAAACAGTTATTCAAGAATTAATTTAACGAGCACAGGATAAAAGAAAATAGCAGAAAAGCCGAAGCTGAAAGTATTGTTAACATTACATTGGTGTTCCTTACTTTTTATAATAGTTGATCAATATTTAAGTTTGGCAGCAGTCGTCTTCTTAACCTACACATTTCTGTTTTATCTGTTGTTATTATATTTGCTGTTTTGGTATTTTGGTGTCTGGTTCTCATCTTCATCTGTGGGTTTGATGACCTGCCTCACCCCGTTTATAACCCTTATGTAAGGCACTTAAGATGCCATTACCCTGCAAATCTCAAGGAGAAAGCTCACCGTTCTGCTTGCTCCGATTTGGCTAAGAAGTTGTTTATACTATTGCATAGATTTTTTTAAACTTTGCTTTTATCACGCCTCGTATGAAATGCAAATAATAGTTGAGCAAGAGAGAAGACAATTTATCTTTCTCCTCTTTTCTTAGACAAAATCTGCTCTTATACGCAGACTGGAAGAGTTACATCCCTATATGAGCAATGGTGGTGATTTCAGTTAGGGATATAAGCAGGGTAAAGAAAGTCAACAAAACGAACAAAATACAAGTTCAACACCACGTTCATCTAAATTCTCATAGTAGGCTTTAGTAACCTTTCATATTTAAAATACAACACTATTGGGTCAGGTATATAGGCAAGGTGAAGCAAGAAACAACCACTGAAGAGGTTCGCCAACAAGGATGATGTGAAATCATTATTTTTATATTTCCATAAATCGTTCCATACAAATTTATTTTCTTTGCCGTGTATGTGTTTAATATGTATATATTTTTCTCTAAGCATCCCACAGTGATTATACATTGCTTTTATATTCAAAAGTTCAAATAAATTCAAACCCATGTATGCAAATAAGGTAAGGTACGTTTACTACCTATTCTGAGACGTCCAGTATAATACCCTCACAATTTTTTCTTTATTACATAATTCGCTAAACCACGCCTTGCCCCAAAAACGTAATAAATATCACGAGTGCGCAACTTTCATAGACAAGAATTTTTATTACCGGACTGAGATTTTTACACTTAGCGAGCTGTGCTACTGAATAAAGTTTAACGTCAAGTAACTCTTTGTTCTGTGTAAATCGCCTTGGAATTAACACTGCCGCTATCGGCGACTGACGTGCAGATTGCCTGGATGATTCCAGCAGCAAGCAGCTGAGACGTATGTGGGGTCACGCACGTCTTGTAATGCCGAGTAATGCGGTTGCTTTGAGATCTCACGTGGGAGACACGTGTGTAATGCAAAGGGCAATCTTGGCCACGTGGCACGGCTACCGTGGAGTCCAGCTTCTTTCATTCATTCTGGAAACGTACCACCGGTTACGCTTATCACCTAAGTGACACTTCATAGGAATATTCATCATTTTTTGAGGAGTTTTATGTCAGCTTTACGTGTAAGAAAATACTACAATTTTTTATACTTTTTCTTCTAAAAAAGCATTTTGAAACCATTTTTATTTCTTTATTATTTAAGTTCAATCCTTTGTAGATTTCATGTAAATGTAGGTCTAAAAAACGTTTGCTCCATCTTGTCAATTTTCGATCCTTCAGGACTCAATTGTGGGTTTTCTGGTTTTATATTTGTTTTTTTTTTTGTTTATATATAACATTTATATCTCACTAACACTCTCAACACGGCACGCAGCAATGACACATCTACACGGAAAACAAATACTTTGAGCACTGAAGATGATCTCAATAAAGATCGAAAAATTGCACGACAAAGAAAATGTTTTCCTAAACCTACGTCAAACCAGACCGCATCTCACTATCTCTAAATAACCATTCATTAACAATCATTAAATACCACTCATCAGATATTTCGTTATAAACAAATCAATAATCCGATCAACGGAATCACCCTATATATATATTTTTAATTCAAATATGATCATAGAAGGAACGTTCATGTCCCACTCATAATTGATCTGCCTAAATATTTTTTTAATGTATAATAATTTACTTATAATTTTTTTCAATATAATACGTGATAGCTACGATTATCGGTATTTTCTTTTTTAATAATTAATATTTTTAATACACCAATAATAATTATTGTATTTTCTTCATTTAGTTTCTCTAGAAAAGGAAATTTTAAAAGGCTTTTTACGAGAGGATTATTACAGACTATGGGGTATTTTCATATTCCTCCAACAGCGCCATTATTAATTCCTGCAAATTTACTGGCATCACTGAGCAGTGGGTGACTTTTTACCCTCTTTGACAACTCGTCCCAAAGATAGGGCTTAAGTCGGGACCACATGCTAGCTACTCCACAACACATTGGATTGAAGCTGACGGTAAGTTGTTGCATTGTCATGCATAAAAATAAAACAGTCGCCAATTAGTGGCGTGTACGGAAAAGTATCTTCTGGTAGCACATCTTCAGTGTATTGCTGTTAGGGAAACCCTCGATGAAGATCATGTTTGTTCGACCTTCCATTGAAATGCCTGCCCAAACCGTAACACCACCACTTCCATTACCTCTCCGGAGCGAAAAAAAATGGCATATATATCGCTCTCCTGTTCTTCTCCAAACCCTCTCTTGGCTGTCAGAAAACTTCAAACAAAACCATGACTCATCCGAAAAAAAATTTAGTCCAATCTTGCTCAGGCCAATTGATGGATTTCTTTCGAAACTTAACCGAACTGTTCTGCCTTGGCTGAATACGAATCTGGCACAACATCCAGCGGAATATAGGGGTAAAAAAACTGACTATTGTTTAAAACAATTATTAGAAATATTTATCAGACTTAAACTAATACTTAAAAATATTTATAAAAAATTGTAATTTGGAGGGAGTGATTTTGGAGATTTGCGCGCTCCCTGCAAAACAATTCCGTTAAAATAATTATATCCTTTAACTATCTTACTCTATTTTTTAATATCATTCAGCAATAGATAATACGTATTTTTAATTTATATAATTTCAACGAAAACATAATCTTTGAAAAATTCAAAATATGACATATTTAAAACAACTTTTGTCCAAATAAATATTTTATAAATAACATAATTAGCCACCTAGATATCAATTATAAATAAACAAAAAAGTCAAAATTTTAAGTCACTCGTAATATTACGTTTCCTGAGAAGTACGATTGTTTTAATTAAAGAACACTAGGCAACTAAGCCAGCGCGATTGCGATGGAGTGCCGGTAATTATCGGCGTCGTATCGATTCAACAGAAGGACGTCTCTGCTGCTATTTGAAAAATTAGTCGAACAGAACTCATGTTTATGGAACTATTGATGACAAGTTATGACACCTCCTCTGAAGAGCTCACGATTACAACCGCGTAAAAAGATACTACTACTACTAATAATAGAGATCAACATAATAACAATGTACTAGATTCCCTCTGTACAGTTTACATATGCAAATAAATAACATAAGCAAACATTAAAATTAATAACAATTGTAATAAGTAATTAAAATTAAATTCATCCACCAAAAACTAACTATATTTTAAAGAAGTTTAAAGAAGAGTATGAATAACAATCAATTCTAAATTGATTGTATAATTGGAGGTATTTTTGAGAAAGGGTAATATTCTGTTCGCAGTGAACCGTTGAAATTTTTTAAACCCATATATATTCTTTATACCCCAAAACATCTACTTTTTTTACAATTTTATTGTTAAATTTCTATCTTTCTTTTCGTGGTAAATTTTTTTGTTGTTTTTAAATGTATAATTTTTGATTTAGCGGTATTAACTTCAAGTTTGCAGCAGTCACAATACGTTTCTAAATCTTCTATAATTTTTTAAAACCAAAGGAGAGCCTGCTAGTAATACTACATCAACAAACCTCACAGTTTAATTTAAAAAGGTACTATGGTATGTATCGTATCGCTTGTCACTTCGCTTCAGTGGGCACGAGAGTGTTGCGCTGATCGTATCGGGCGATTAAAGATCACTTCTTATTGCAACACTATCGCATCGCTCTAGACGCACTAGACGTGAAGAACGCTTTGCTTCATTTGCCATACGTGAGTGAGGTGAGTGGTACTGAAAGAAAACTAATTTTTCTGTAAGATATGAAATCAAATTGATTATTTTAAAACAATTTTTATCTACAATTTAGGTGTACTGGATTAATGATTGTGGTATTTTTTACTTGACAGTTGGTGAATATTAAAGGGTTATGTTTTAATGGAAATACATAACATGGCACAAAAGTGATATCAACCAAGGAAAAAGCTTGTTGGTCAATAAGAGGAAGTAAATAGTTGTGAAGACGAAGTGTTAAAGTTAAGAAAGAGAGTTGAAGCTAAGAGGAGACATTAGATGACGTTTCTTTTAAAAATATATGCCCCTTTTGTAAGATCTCCCATCTAGGAACATATATAGCCTTGTCCGGGCAAATCCTCCGGTCTGGACAATTACCGCGGGCCGGGCCACCAAATATTTACGGCAGGGTCTAGTTATGTTAATCCGAGGAGGAGGGCAGTGAGAGAGTGCGATGGAGTTGGTAAGATACTCGGCTCTAATTGGGCAATATCCGCGGAGGAGCAAGATTCCTTTCGTTTGGGCAAAGATGGCCGCTATGGGCCACCTTGCGACATTTGAGAACAAGCGATGTATTAAACAAGACCGGTTGTCAACTATCCCTCCCCGACACCATCCCCCTTTGCGCAACGGACAAAAACTAGTTCGGCTCAGAGAGCTTTAACCTCTTCCGTAATTCCAAAACAGTTTATTCATGAGCGACCTTCCACTTGTAATGGGATAAATTATAAAAGCGATTTTACTCCTGATTTCGGCCCTTTGAAGGCCGTCTTTCGACAGGTGGCCACGGCCATTTTTACAAGCATCACTTGCACCAATATCGGATCTATTAAAGTACTACTCTTTTAAAAAGTGTTTCCTCTTGAAAACAATATTTTTTTATACCACAGTAAAGAATAATTTCAAATTTTTCCTAAAATAAATTGTTATTACTGTAGATCTCCGACTGTCTGTAGCGTGAAATTAAGAAATAGTAAATTATGAAACATATTTTTATTTATTTTTAATTTAAAGAGAACCAGGTGATTACTCTTTCGTCAATCTCGATCTTAAAAGATATTGTGGAAAAAGCACGACTCTAAGTCAAAACCAAAGAACGTGCACTCTATCTTATCAACCCCCTAAGTTCCTCCTCGGACCTTCTTATAAGGTCTCCGTCTTTATCTGACTGTAATTTCTGCTTCAGTTTTATACATTTTTTATGACTGCAATTGAATGCGCAACGACCGATTCACCAGTTTATTCAGAGGGATTTACACTTTTTTAAATCTGCGATAGCTGTAATTTTATTGATGATTTAATATTTCTTGGCTAAGTACGAGTTTTCCTTTTCCACTGCCAATTTTTAGTTCCGCTTTTCATACTGAGCTGCAGTTTTGTTTCAATATGTATGCGTTCTACAGTTCTTTGTTATTTTGAACTTACTGTGCGAGTGTGAACTGATGCACCCACAAAAAATGACTCAACACACAAAAACACAAAATACACGACTCAAAAAAATAAAATTTTACAGGAGAGATTGATGGAAGTTTGCTTTTATGGCTAATTTACGTTAAGCCACCGCTCAACCCACGACATTTTCTCACGGTTCATACAATTATTTTGGGATAATAGAAGTTTATAATATTTTAAAGGGCGTATTTTATTCAAGAGTTGATGGAAAATGTTGGTTTAGAACCGTGTTTTTTCAACATGCCCTTTATCATTTGTGACAATTCTACAAACATGAATAACATAGAAATTGCTTTTTTTCAGATAATCAAACATCAATAGAACCTTATACTTCGTTTCGAAGTTCCATTCTTCGCGGAAAACAAGGTGACTCTGATATGGGTTCAGGACATGAGGGGTTTGAATAAAATAAGATACTTTACAGAGTAGCTGTTTAGTCTAATGAATTATGACTCACAGATATGTAACTGAACGAAAGAGCTCTAAAATATATAGCACACTTCGAAGTTCACGACTATTCTTTTGTTAAACGTTTACAATATAAAATAACCTAGAAAACTGTGGTAGAGATCACACTATTTCTGAAATGTATGCTCCCAATCCTTCGCTATCGAGTTACTCTATTAGTATTTCTTAGCGGTGCTGCTTCAGTACAATCTGATTCCATTGCTCCTACATCCAACTTATATATATTTTAGAGCTCTTTCGTTCAGTTACATATCTGTGAGTCATAATTCATTAGACTAAACAGCTACTCTGTAAAGTATCTTATTTTATTCAAACCCCTCATGTCCTGAACCCATATCAGAGTCACCTTGTTTTCCGCGAAGAATAGAACTTCGAAACGAAGTATAAGGTTCTATTGATGTTTGATTATCTGAAAAAAAGCAATTTCTATGTTATTCATGTTTGTAGAATTGTCACAAATGATAAAGGGCATGTTGAAAAAACACGGTTCTAAACCAACATTTTCCATCAACTCTTGAATAAAATACGCCCTTTAAAATATTATAAACTTCTATTATCCCAAAATAATTGTATGAACCGTGAGAAAATGTCGTGGGTTGAGCGGTGGCTTAACGTAAATTGCCAGATTATCCATTCGTGGGCAAAGAAGACGTTTTTTCATACTGGCCACGTTAGATAGAAGGAGTTCGTGAACCATTTCCTAATCCAACGGCAAAAAGTACGTAATTCGAACTAGGTAAATCCCGTCTTTTCTACTATACAACGATGACGAGAATATCCATCAAAACATCTCGAAACATGATTTCGTGGAGGTCACTCTTACGATCAAGCGAGAAGGAACCGTATAATCGCACTAATCCCCCCTCCCCATCATCCTCCGATAGATAGTTCCTCCCTAATCATGTAAATCGGACTACTTGACCTCTACTACTTGGGATTTTCTCCTTGTTATAAATTCCATGTTGACGATCTATCGAGTTATGACTGTAAAATTTTATGGTGGTCACAGACACTCTTTTGAAACTGTATTAATAAGTAAAATTTTGCCGAAAAATCAAACATAACCTTCTGTTGCTTTAAATGAAATATTCGTGTAGTATTCAATAAGCATATTTTGCACTCAATGTAAACATTTAGTAAACGATTTATCCTTTTAGCATTAATGCAAAGAGGACTAGAAGACTTCAGAATTCGTTGTAATTCAATGTAAATACAACAGAAAAAAGTGCCAGTGGTTAACAAAAACCCATGATGTGGGTGTTGTAGCATTTGTTAGAGTTATCAGCTAGTCCAGCCGAAGCGCTAGAGCCTCTCTAAGAGCCTATTTGTTATCATTATAACATTTGTGAGCCCGTTATGCATATCGGCAGTTAAGCCCTTTTAGTTGTCGCAAAGCTTCTAATAGCCGGACTGGCGCAACTAACAACTTGTACAGAAATAACTTCGGCCCTTCACCCCAGATCACAAGTGATTTATTAGGAATGTTAGCAGCATGGCCCTCTTCTTTTTTGGCCCATCTCATAGCAGAATCCGCTTTTATGAGCGACTCTTTTCTTTGATTCTTAGTTAATTCTTTTGATTAGTATAAAAATCTCGTACCAATACTGTCAATACAGGGCCCTAACCATAATAAGGAAGGTTGGAAAGCTAATAATAATTAAATACAATAATCATACTTATTATTAATTAATTGAAGCAATTATGTCTAGAGTATAATTCCAGGTGTATAATTTCTCAATTTTCGAGTTATTCGCGATTTTTGGGAAAATAATCTTGCTTTTTTACGAGCACATGGAAAAAACCGATCACTCTCTCCCCTAATTTTCAAAAATGAATCAATTTGAACAGTCATATTTTTGCAATTTTTTTTATATTAATACAAATTTTGTTACGAGGACCTTTTCAAAAAAGTGACACTTTTTCGATTTATCTTTTCCTTCCCATTTTACCTGTTGTGTAGCAGTTTGGTTTCGAATAACTTATTGAAACAATATGTTTATGTATGGTAAAATGGGGAGAGAGAGATAGATACAGAGAGAGAGAGAGAGAGAGAGAGAGAAAATGTTGCCCAAAAATCGTGATTAACTAGAAAATGGTGAACAATGGGGAATGTGGAAAGTGACCACTTGAAAGCTTATTCCTGGCTATTCAGCTCACTTTGAAGATGCCTAAAAAGTGCAAACATTGACACGTTCTAGAATTTTTGAATTTTCAGAAGAATGACTGAGGCTAGGAAAGCAATTACAAAGATGGGTCTTTCTGCGTAAAATTTTCTAAAAATGAGACATAGCGCAGGTATGTGACTTAAAAAGGTAAGAAATATGTGTTTCCAAAGTTGGCCAATTTTTAATGCAAAACCCAGGTGTTCAGAATATTGTGTATTTTTTATTTCATCGTGATTGCTGACCGTTTAATTTTTATTTTATATACTTGGTTTTTAGTTAATTGGATTTTTTGTTGTATACATTACAAATAGCATTACACCTGCCTTTTTCATTATTGTGTTTTTTTTTGTTTTGTTTTTTCTAATTTATTGATAAGGCAGGCCTTTGGGTTGTTCCTTGCAAACATATCATAATTTTCATGGCATTACAGGTTCTTTCAACTAATAAATGTAAAAACAATAGTATTATTAAGCTTCCCTTTGAAACTCTCTATTAAAAAAGTTTTTTAATTAGAATAAATTCGTTTTATCTTTTTTTGATCTTTTCATTGTTTTCGTTACATTTTAAGAAAATGTAAAAGTTATCAAAAATATTATTGTCACTTAATTATACCCAGTTTTTTCTAATTAAAAATTATAATTAATTGAGTATTTATATAATTAAGCATAAGCTGATAAAATAATTTAAAAAGTAGTAAAAATAAATCTGTTTTGTTTTAATTATTATTAAAACTCCTTATGTAACATTTTCACATACTTAAAAAAATCCAATTAGATTACAATATTTTTTTTAGCAAGGAACAAATTTTATATTTATATTTCGCAATTTCGCACCCAAAAATACCCTCAAATAAAACTTTCATGTCTCAGATGTTTCATACATCCCAAAAACTTTTGGCATTAACTTTTTTTCATCTCAACTAAAAACCGTAATTAATTGTCATATTAATTGGTCGGGCGGACCACGAATATAGTGAATAATTCCAAAAACGCTTAATGAAATTTTATATTCCTTTGGAACCCTATTAACTACTTATGGCACAAATTATTTAATTAAATTTCCCTCTTTTATCTCGAATATGGTAAATTTTTATTTATAAGGTTTTGATGCTTAAGGGGCGTCGGTTAGGGCGGTGACACAGCTCCACACTGTTATGTGAAGGCCCCGAGTTCGAATCCAGCGGCCCTGCATTTGACACGTCATACAAATGGGCTTGTTGTTCATCAACACCGCTACCCCGAATGCACAAAAAACTATAAATAAATAAAAGGTTTGGTTTTGAACTGATCTAGATAATAATATCAGAACTTTAATTAGGCGATGTTTGGACTAGTGCAAGTGGAAAACTTGTAATGACATTTTTAAAACTATCATAAAGGAAAATAGATCAGGAATGAGGAGTTGAATTGGCGTTGATTGTTTCACCCCTTTAAAATTTGCTTTTAATTTTTCCTAATCGTAAGAACATTCATCATATGCATTACAATAACGTTTAAAGAAAAAATCTAAATCTCCTATACTTTAGTGACTTAAATTTCTTTTCTTACATCAGATGTCGTGGATTCTTTATATTGATGGATTGTTTATAAAGAAAATGTTTTTCTAAAACCTACGTCACACCAGATAATCTTTATATTAAGGTTTGTTTTCAGATTGATAAAAATAAATAACATAATAATAATAAAAAACATAACACGAAACTATTTATTTATTATTTACTCAGTTATTCCAACTGTTATTAACATTTCCTTAAAACCTTTAAAAGCAGTAATCAAGAAAAATCGATATTCGAACAGTAGGTTAAAAAAATGCGGCAAACTGAATACAACCTAAGACAGCATATTCTACCGAAACTTGGACCCAATACCGAGGTATGATTTCTATTCGGTTCAAAACGTAAAATGTAAATCAAATTTTAGAAAAAATTAATTACTAGCATCATAAATCTTTCTGAGAAGAATAAGAACAAAAAGCGTGCATAAGGATTGCTTACAAGAAGAATAACACGACATTTCATTGAATGAACTTATTTACTTAGTTAATTCAAATATTACAAGTAAGTCTAGTTGTTATTAAACCTGGTGAGTAGGGAGGTTTTAAGAAGGAAATGCCGCGTTAGTCAATATCAAAGGAAAGAGCCGATTCCCCTTTCAAAAACTCTGCCATAAAAGTAGCTATCGTCGATGATCTTTCTGTAAGTTTTCCGGTTGTAAGAACAGGGGTTCGGTGAGTTCGTTCACCCACACGATTGATCATTGGCGACGATAATCCTTCGGAATAGCCATGGTTTGGAGATTGTCGACCAAGTGAGGGTTTATGATCACTAAATACTGCGAAACTTCCTCACGGAGGTAATTACACACTCACGTATGCACAGGTATTTCAGTTTTTAACGATTCTCTCGAATTAACAGCATTTTTTCAAAACGTTCACCATTACATGTTCATATTTGGTCAACGTTCTGAAATAGAATGAATTCCGCTTATTCGATTCTTTTGGTAGGTTATTGTGCTCCATGCTACACTAATAATATTTAACACCTTTCTAAAAGATTTTATGGTGCTTGAACCGATTGGTCCGTTGTTTAGTCAATACACTGGTCCTAGTTAACAGTGTCGCTTCGCGGTATCTAAGCTTTCCTTGTTCCGTTTATATTATTTTCCTCGAATTAAAAAAAAAAAAGAAAGAAAAACAGTGTATTGAAAGCCAGAACCAAGCATGTGACCCAGGACACTGAAGTCCTAACAACCTCAGCCACTACGCCCCCCATATAACAGCTTATGGTAACATTAATGCCAGCATTCTGTTCGTAGGCATAAATCGATAAACCCGGATCAGTTTAAGTATTACAAAACCTAGAAAAAAGATCTATCTTCCTTTCTTATAATTAGATCGCATAAATATGTGGGCGAACGTTTAATTCTTTTATGACTTAGCAGGGAAAAATTCCAGCTTAATAGGTCTTCAATGAAACGCAATAAAAACAAATTGACCCTTTTTTCTTTCATTCATGATTGAAAAGTACTAAACAATCTGAAAGGTACAAATTATTCCTAAGCAAGGGTCTTTGCTGACTAATTGAGCGTTTCGAAATCAGTAGCTGTTTATTCTCTACAATTTTTGTTATTATTAATCCGTTATAATTACTGTTTGTTGGTAGTTTTCCTTAAATTATTTATGATAAAGTGATCCTTGACTCAATGCGCACTGTCCTGGTAGAGGTTATACACAAAACATTATAGATTATACTCCAGTTGGAAAGAGTTGATGATCACTTAAAGCAAGGCAATGAAACTTTTTTATTTCAACCTTCAGATGTACAAGTGCTACAGGATCATAATTGCAAACATAAATATCAATAAACTCTAAATAACACTATACCTTTATTCATAAACAAGGTTTTAATTTAATAGTTTATCCCTTAAAGCAAAATATCTTTCTGCTCACGCTGATTACATATTTTTTGAAGAGCTGAGATACAGTCGAATTAAACGTCCCTTTTTCCCTATCTGAAACACTAAATTGCATCTCTAAAACGACAGTTAATAATCAGAAATAAATGTTAATAGGAATCCATTATAGTGGTCTGATTGACGACATTAATTAATTATTCTTTGGATGTAAGGTCTTGGTTGAAATGAAAAAGCTAGTGCTACGAGTGGGATTCGAATCTACGGACCTTTCCCTCGACCTACCTTCCGAATTTTCCTTTAATTTGTGTAAACACGTTATTTGTAAAAAGGCAAAAAGGAGGGGAAAGTCAAACGTTTAAGTTGAGACAGGAAGTTGGTGTCCAAGTGGATCGAAGTTACGATAGCTCAAGTGGTTAGAGCAGTAGCGTATCGAACCTCGTGACACTAGCTTTTCCATTTGAACCAAAACCTGAAAATAAATAATTAAAAGATTTAATTGGAATGTTTTCCGTTTTATCTGAAATAATTATGTGGGTAACAGCATGTAGTGTTTTAATTCTAATTTTCTCATACATTTTTTTATCCTACGCTATGTCCTTTAATTTCAGTAGTGTACATTAAGTGTTGTCTGAATCGGTTTAGAAAAAAAGACTCGTGTGCTTACCACTGTCATGATACGCGTACCACCTTATAACAAGTGTCGACAATGTTAATTGCTCGATGAATTGCTAAAAGGACGAAGCGATTTCTGGGATTAAACCAGATGACTACGCAAGTTTTAAACTCATTTAATCCTAGGAATTACTCCGTACAGGCAATTATTTATGAGTACCGCTTGGAGAAAGCATGTGAGCATTAGATTGTCTTTTCGACAAATAATCTTCCCCGAGTTAATTAAAGGTTTCTCCAGGAGCTTGTTATTAGCTTGCAACTATTTGGATTGGCTTTCCGGTTGTACTTATTTAACATAACTTGTCGAGAGAGGAGATTTAAAAATTCATCTGGCTCGAAAAAAGAGATGAAACTTTAAATTGTGTGTATTAAAACCTCGACGACAGTGCAAACATCCTTCTGTTATGGACCGTTGTGCAGAATGTGGTCATACTATGACAATTCGGTATGATTTAAATGGTTAGAATGGTTTATCAATTATTCATAGAAAAAGATCTATGTTGTTGCAGGGGATTTCAAATTCAAGGACTAGAACCCTTACGTATAATATGACAACGGCAATTGTTAAATCGGAGGCAATAATTCTCCTAGTCCTAGAGAAATGACTCTGATTTAAATACACGGATGATCTATGTATGAAATGCAATTACACGTCTCTCGTGCATCTTATTGATCGCAAAGACCTTCAACTCGGCCCAAATAGTAACATGCTCATGGGATCTAGATTACGTGACCGGCAGTATCGATGGGATTGCGGTTTTACTTAAGTCCCAAACAAGCCATGGCCATAAATTACAAAGTTCGAATTCCCAAACCCAGGACCAAATTTCAGCTACTTTAAGCTTTAAAGAAATGCAATAACAAATATTTATAATAACTTTTGGTGAAAAGTGTAAAACCTTGAACCTATGGAATAGCAATCTAAAACTTAACCTTATTAATAATTTATCATTTTTTCACGTACTGTATGTATTAATAAAATTTAAACAACGTTTATAAATCTCAGGCCCTGAAGATAATCTCAATAAACATCGAAACGTTGGCGAATAATAATGAAAAATATAAAGTATTTTAATGAGAAACTATTTTATTTAATATTTGCGCGTCTACCTATGCCACAATGCACAGTCTAGACAAATCTTCTTTTTTAACGATAATTTTTAGTTTTTTAAACGATAATGACGCGCGATCTTCGAAGCATATGAATAACAATACTGTTTCGCCAAGTTTTATGTTAGTGTTCGTGGGGTAAGTTGGGGATGCTGAGGCGGATGCTTCTCAACAGCAGGGCACATTTGTTCAAAGACCAATAAGTTTTTTAAAACTTTTTATCAACAGTTTAATAATTTATTATTAGTACAGGTTTCTTACCATCTGTTGGATCAGCAGCCAGTTACTAGCATACAATTTCAATAATTGTATTTAGATTTATTTTATGTTAGAGGACCGAAAGACTGCTCTAAACTACTAAAAATACAGTACTTATGTTCTTTATGATTTTCTATTGGGTTTGTGATCACGTTTGAGCATTTTATATAGTACCAACATTGTGTATGTGAAGTAAACCTTTTTTTTCGTTTCCTGGTTGCTGATTCTGTCTGTCAGACAATTTTCGGAATTTGGATACATTCGTTGGTGGGTTTTGTTGACTTACCTCCTTCAGCTGATAATCCTGGCCAACTACTGAAGAATAAGCATAGAAAAAAGATGTTACGTTGTGATGAGTTGAAGACCTTATCTAGTAAGTTATCCTCGCTGTTTTTGGTGTCAGGCGTTTTTCTGCAGTTCCCATCGTTATTGTCTTCTCTCAACTTTCTTATATCCCAGCCAACTGCTAATAAGTTTGGAGAGTAGTGGTTACGTCGATTTTGACGAACCTCGTCAACTTATACTTACGGCTTGTGGTCCGTGAAACAGTTTTCTGGATTTCGCCATATTTAATGGTAGTAGGTTTTGTTTGACAACCCTGGCCGTCTACTGCAGGATAGGCTTCTGATCATCTTGGTCAAATTATCCTTGCTGTCTGTCAAGTGTTTTTCTCCAATTTATCATATTCAGTAATAGGTTTTGTTTACTTGCCTCATTCAGCTTTTAACCCTGACCAACCAGTGAGGTGTAGGCATATAAGCAAGTTACGTCGTGCTTTTTATTTCAACTTGTTAAGCAATGTCATTTAAACAATATAAATTTTATGAAATAATACTTGTCATAATATGTAAATATCTGATATTTTGATGTACGAGGTTATGTACCTGTATTTCACCAGGCTTGGCCGTCACCCTGGTCTGCCTATCTTTACTGCTTTGGTCTGTCAGAATAGTTTCAAAATTT
Organism: Cimex hemipterus; assembly: GCA_039619505.1. Taxonomy (NCBI): domain Eukaryota; kingdom Metazoa; phylum Arthropoda; class Insecta; order Hemiptera; family Cimicidae; genus Cimex; species Cimex hemipterus. The sequence goes on along the minus strand of CM077099.1, from coordinate 144,190 downwards.
CACCATCCTTGTGTTCTATTTTGTCTCGCCTATCCTTTGTAAAAATTTGACGATATTAATTTAATTAGTAACAGGTTTTATTATGATCATATAGAACCTAAACGAAATTACTTAACTTAAAAAAAACATAAAACGCGATTTTCAATCTTATAAGTTTATCATAGGACAACTTCATTTCCCTAAGTCGCTTATTCCATCCAAATAGAAAGAGGATGATAGGGACACAGTTGACACCTTGTAATTTATCCCGAAGATCTCACGGAAAATCGGTACACGAAAGGATCCGTTTTGTCACGAGTGCATAGTTTGGTTAGTAAGGGGCAAATTTCACGACCCTTCGTGAAACTAATTCAAACCGAGATGCATTCACAAAACGCTACTCTTCGTGTTATCATTCTAAGCTATTACGCACTTAACTTGGAGTTTAATTCAATATCTAACAATTACGAAGGCACTTTGGTTCGTTTTCGAACACAACGGACTTCAGAGGTTGGTCTGTGTGTTATTTCATAACGAATTGCCGATTCGCTTCAGTCAGATCAAAGCAGTAAAAAGTTGCGAACAAGAATGATCCGATACGACCTATTTATATAACTACCTTTTCATCAATCACATAATATAAAAAGTTTCAATCATTTTCGTATTCGTATTTCAATCATATTCGTAGGTATAACTATTGCCGTTCTGATACCGATATTCATTGCCATATAAGAAATTCTTAATTTGCCTTTAAAATTTCGTGGAGCTTTATTAAATCTATTAGATTTCGTGGTCAGATTGACCAAATAACATCTTTCAATTAATTAATCATTATGTAAGGTAATTGTTGAGATAAACGCGATTTCTCAGAACGTTTAAGAAAGGATATACTTTGAAAAATATATAATTTATTTTACAAGTTTTATCATTCGTATTACTGCGGAAAACATGTTATTCCTATTTATTATATTATAGGCAATAACATTAAATACAAACATTTTGTCCTAATTTATTCTTTTTCAATGCGGTACTGCAACATACCATTTAAGAATATTCAAACTATTAATACTTTAATGGAGTCAAATTAAAATTGTCAATTATCGACTGCAAATGTTCTCATAGTAATACCAATCACCAGGTTAACAATTGTATTTTCACTGCAATTCTGTTCAATACCTCCGTACTTTTTCGCCCTATTTCTTTTTTATAGAAACCTGCCCGCCCTTAATATTTGTTTTCACCAAGACACATCACGCTTCTTGCATTTGTCTCTTGAGTTCGGAAAACATAAGGAATAAAAAGTGGTTTGAGCTATGGGATTCCTTTGGCCGAACTACCGGTCATCCGACCTCCAATTATATGGGAGTCTCGTTTGTTTCTCTCTAAAGTTAGCCCTGATGGCTTGGTTTTTTCCTCCTCCCTGATAAAAGAGCGTTTGGAACCCTTTTAAATAAGTTATTATTTTTTTATTTGTTTGTTTTCTCTCTTCACCTAGGTTCTATCTTTCGAAGTTGGTTCTTGTACGGTGAAATCTTTTTTTAAGCTATTTCAGAGTCTATAAAAGAGCAAAAGGTATTCAAACTGGCGGTTCAGGCTGAAAACTAAATTTTGATATATACTCTGCTAACAAATAAATATGACATTATATAATACACTCACAATGAGCAATCAGTAAATTGCTTCTGCAGAGATCCATGAACTTGAGCTCCATAATCAGAAAAAGATTAAAAATAGCAAAGTATATAGTCATAGTGCAGTCACCTACAACATTTCGGATTTTCCTTCGTTTTTTCCGTTTTTTTTAAATAAATATCTATGTAACAGCATATAGCGTTTTAATACTAATTTTCTCATACATTTTTAACCTTTAATTTCAGCAGTGAACATTAAGTGTTTCTAATCGGTTTAAAAAAATGTAGAACAAGACTCTTGTGCTTAATACGTTATGCGTACCACCTGCAAAAGGAGTCGACAAAGTTAATTCGTATATAGTCATAGTGCAGTCACGCCAAACTCTAAAAACGTTGCATTCCATAAAATAACATTCAAGATAGTCTTTACACACATAAATACTTGACAGGTAGAAAATTATCTGAACAACAAGGAAAAGTAGGGTTTGAAACTACTACATGGAGAAAAAACTATTAAATATCAGGGCTGAAAAGCAAATCTATAGCTATCTCTAACAGGAATACGAACATCTACCTCTCGTTCAGCAATCAAGATGAAGGATGATCATAAAGGTTGAAAAGAAATGAAATAGTTGACACACTATCAAAAGAAGTTTCAAGCTCCACACCAGGATAACTTTTAGTTATCTTTTTACAGTCACTAAAGGATTTTTAGACATGATAGACAAAAGCACAGAAGGTCGACAAACCAGGCTAGTTGGAACCAACCAAACCTCACTCAAATTAAAAGAAGAAGAAAAAAAACTTTATTCTGGGACTGGTGTCCCCTAAGCTTAATTCACATGAGATAAAATAAGGAAGTACCTTCTATGAAGTTACAGATTTTAAAAAATATGAGAATATTAAACCAACATAAAAATGTTATCGTGAGGTCTCTGCTTGGACGGAGAGGAGGTAATTATAAAGCTGGGATTTAATGGAAGAAAAGAGGCAGCGTGACGAATAGAAAGGGGAATGGAGTTCCAGAGTTTAGGGGCTCGGATCAGAAAGGATCTTTCGAAGGTAAGGGATGTATGTTGCGGAAGGACAAGGTCGATTGGGGATGAGCGATTACGAGTGTGATGTGAATAGCTGAATTGGAGGGATTGGATGATGTAAGGAGGACGTCGAGTGTGGATGGACTGGAAAAGAAAGCAATCTAGGAAATACTGTGCACGGAAGGAGGGGAATAGCGAGGAAAGTTGGAAATACAACTCTGACACCTGGGATCCCCGTGGGTGCCGCACACAAATCTTACGCAATCATTCAAAATACGCTTCAGTCGCGCGTTTTCCCTCTCCGAGAGACCACCGTATGCCAAACAACTATAATAGAAGGAGGGAAGTATAAGGGAAGATATAAGGAGTTTGCGGATGGAGAAAGGTAAGAGAAGCGAGGACCGAGGAACAGGCTGAGGGAGGCGATGGAATGGCGGGAAATTTGGGAAATGTGTGAAGCGAGGAAAGGTTTTGGTCAAAGACAACTCCTAGGTTTTTAACCGAACAGCAGCATGGGATGGGGTGGTTATTTAGCATGAGAGGTGAGATGCTGGGGAGGGAATTGAGGAGTTGCCTGGACCCGATAATTATGGCGGTGGATTTCGACGGATTGAGGACTAGGGAATTTTTATGGGGCGATTCATTAATGAACCTTAGATCTTTTTGTATCTTGAGAATGGCCGAGTAAAGCTCGGAAGGGTGAACGGAGATGTATATTAGGGAGTCATCGGCATATAGGTGATAGTTACAGGACTGAATGGAGTCGGAAAGATCATTGATATAAATGAAAAAAAGGATAGGAGAGATGCTAGAGCCTTGGGGCAGCCCAGACTTTAGAGGGAGGAAGAAGGAGGAGGTGCGCTCCTTTTCGTAGGAGAGATGGTAAGGCCATTGGGAAAGGAAACAGCTTGGTGGCGATTGGTAAGGTAGGAGTGGAACCAACGGATGGTGCTGGTGGAGAAGGATAAAGATTCCAGTTTAGACAGGAGAGAAGAGTGAGGGGCAGAATCGATGGCTTTAGAAAAATCAAGAAGGACAAGTATAGTAACTTTCCCTTGGTCCATTGCTAAGTGGAGGTCACTAGTAATTTTCGTTAGTGTTAATTGGGTGAAATATCCTTGGCGGTTGAGAAGATGACTGTTCAAGGTGCCTGGAGACTTGTGCTTGGACTAATCTTTCTAGGGCCTTGGACAGGTCAGGACAGAGGATGGAAATGGGACGGTAGTCTGTAAGGGAGGATGGGTTGGGGGTTTTATAGACAGGGTGGACAAGGACTTTTTGCCAGGCTGTCGGAAAAACGGAGTTTTGTAGTGAGTAGTTAGGGATGTGAAGTAGAACAGGTAGTAATATTGGAAGGCAGAATGTAAGAAAATGAATAGGGATGCCATCATGGCATTGGTTATGGCCTCAAGGATGGGGTTAAATAGGAGAAATAGAAATTAGATGCATTGAATGAGAGTCCGGAGGGAGCGGGTATGGGGACAGGCATTGATGAAGAAGAGTTGGGCGAGACAAATTCTTCAGGGGAGACAGGATAGAAAAATGGTGAGTTGGGTGGGCGACATAAGCCAATGTTAAGAAGGAGCTTCGATTTTGCTATAGGATCAAGACTGGGGAGAGTGCCTCTAGGTAATGAAGGGCTTTGGTCCGACGGATATAGGACTGGGTTTTATTGCGAAGAGCTCGGAAGGAAGAATGGTCTTCAGGAAGTTTAATTCGACGAATGCGCCTTCTTGCCGCTTCCCGTCTTTTAATTAGCTTAAAGTTGTAAGGTTAATTAAATAATGGGAAATGTGGAGCCAAAACCATTTTTCTAAGTTGTACTATAGAAGATCGTATTTATTAAATTCATTATAATTCGTGGTTCGATTGACCAAATAACTTCTTTCATTTAATTAACCTTTATATAAGGTATTGGTTGAAATGAAAAAGTTAGTGTCACGATTAGCAGGATTCGAAAAATGGCAAAAATGAGGGAAAATTCGAAAGATAGGTTCGGATGTGGAGTTGTGCCCGAATGGGTCTAAGGCACGATAGCACAAGTGGTAGAGCAGCGGCGAGGAGATATACTTCATTTAACTTATTAAGTCCGTTGCATTTCGTGGTCCGATTGGCCAAACAACATTTTTCGTTTCGGCCAAACAAGGTCGTGGGTTCGAATCGAGCTTATGACACGAACTTTTCATTTCAACTAATACCGTAAAGATTAATTAATTGAAAGTTCGTATTTATATTTTATGTAGCTTGATTGTTCTTATATTATACACAGTTGTAAAAGTTTTGTTTTCTCCACCTTGTTCGGCTTTTACTTAACTTTTTTTGCTCCAGATGCAGTAGTTATGGGTGCTGCTACTTCTTTCGATAGTTATTTTATTTATATTTCCATACTATACAAATCTAACTTCTCTCAACCCCTGATGCCCAGTTTTCTTATGGCATCATGGGGAGGCATGGATGATCGGAGAACCATATTGTTACTTCCGCAGACATAAGTGAAACTCAAACCTAGTCCACCCCAGAAGAACTCAATTTTTTCAAAACATTTGATACAATTTGTATTATAATTCGTTAGTTAGAGTTGTTAGATTTGTACTTTAGAACAAGTGAGTTTTGAGGGAGAGGAAATAGGTAAAAACCAGCAAAAAAAAGGAGCAGCACTGAGAAATAAAGTGAAAAACAAGCGCAAAAAAGTAGCACTCACTAAGCATATATCAGATTTGACAGAAATGAAATCTAAAATAGTGGGTCAGGAAAAATTATCTGAAAAGGCACAGAGAAAAATATAAAGTAGGCATTGCCGAAATTATTCCAATATACAAGAAGCTAAAGGAGAGAAAAAATGCTTTTTACTCATTTCCACAATAGTTAAGGAAAAAATGTCAAGTATTCTTTTATATATTTTTTTTCTTCAAAAAGTGTTCCTTTTGCTTACTGTAAACCAAATCAATCCCAGAATAGTTCACCTAGAACGAAATATTCATCATACGAAAAAAACGCATATGTTTAGTGTTTCTTTGAATCGGGACACGTTGCACAGTCGATATGTGAAAGGTTTGTGATTATTAACATTTATCTAGCGCGAATCAATTTACTGTAAATTCATTTTTCTTCAAAAACGTTTTTGAACTTTTAAGGTTGTATCGTAAGTGGAGGCTGTTTCGACGCTTTCTACCGGCACCGGGTTGAACCCATGGGCGTGATGACCAAGTCAACGCTCTCTGTGAACGTATGTTCATACTTATAATCAATATGTATTGTCGTTGCACTCGTCGGTCCCGTATGCATACAACGCAAGGCGACGTCCATGCCAAACGTTATTGCGTCATTAGAAAGGCGTTCAGGAAACGACGCGATGCCAGTCCGGACCCTTTTGGAACGTCGTTTATGGACATCAGCAAATTTCCTTTGCCTAGCGTTTCTTAAGAGAATTCCCTTTTGGTGACTAATTCCTTCTGGCATAGCTATCCGCATTTCGTCAAATGGCATTTCGCGGAACAAACTCTGCTCCATCATTCTGTAAAAATTATATAATAACTAGATAAGCTTTAGGAAAGCCAATTTCTAAAAATAACTCGATCTGTTATTTTTATTAATAAAAACAAACTACAACCTTTCCGATCATTTTGGTATGTGTATATATATATATATATATTTATACACATCTACATATCT
>CM077099.1:124671-137471 GCA_039619505.1 Cimex hemipterus | reverse complement strand
TATATATATATATATATATATATATATATATATATATATTGCAAATTTTAAGTACGACTTAAGGAATGTTCGACTGTCATAAATTTTAGTGTTGTATATGTACAATTGTACAGTTCTGTTTAATTAATTAAGAAAATTGAACTATTATTAAAGTGATAATTTATAATAATCCTTGTTTATTCAATAATAAGCCATAATTAGCAGTCTATATAGCTGTAGGAGTGAATCGTGTATAAGGAACGTACAGTTATTTAAAGAGGCCAATGTATAAAGGCTATTTTTAACACTCCTCTGTTGTCAGTAAACATTCATCTTTTCTAAATATTTTGGTACAAACAAATTAATAGTCCGAAAGTAGCTATGTAATTTTTTTTTATTTTTTATTATGGCGTTTAGGGATTTCTTAAGTACTCCCAACAACTCCTCCAAAATTTCTTAACAATGTGTAGAGATTAGTGACCGTTAATAGATAATTATTCAGATATCGTGAGATGCGGTCTGGTGTGATGTAGGTATCAGAAAAACTTTTCTTTCTCGTGCCGATATTTCGATCTTAATATCATCTTCAGTGCCTGGGATTTACAAACATAGTTTACATTTAGAAAATACATATAGAATGTGGCAAAGTGAATGTATACAATGCAAAATATATTTTATATTCCATCAAAGTATTTCTACTTACTCAAAGTGTTTGTAATTGGTGTGTGGTCTTTAATTTTGGAAAACAGTGTGGATTGTTTTATAAGTTTTGAAAGCTATTTTGAAGTTATCGGATGAGAGAAATTTGTTTAAGTTGTGTGATAGGCCTTGAATAAATGGGATGGAAATGTATGTTGGTTTGTTTGTATTTGTTGTATTTAATGTAGAATTATTAGTAATAGTGGATGCTGTTAGTGTTGAGTGGTAATTGCTGATTATCCTGTTAACTATGTGTTTAGGATAGATATTGTTTTGGAGGATCTGTTCGTACATCTTTATGCTCTTGTGGTGAAATGTCATGGCTTAGGGTAGTCATTCTGTGAAGTAGCCCTTTGGCCGTGTTTATTATTGTATGAAGAGGATGGTGAGATGTAAATTCTTATTATCCCTTTCTATATAATCCTGAAAGAATAAACTGGCCGAAACATTACCAACACATTGTTTCCCTTTGTCGGCTCTTTTCAACTCAAAGAAGCCGACGACTTATACAAAATAGTGTCCTCTATACCCCACTTCCTTCCCCACCCCTTCAAAATCCAACATATATAAACATTAAACAACAAAATCTCACTGGCACTCTCAACACGTCACGCAAGAATGACACAATTACACAGAAGACAAACACTTTGGGTGAGTAGAAATACTTTGATGGAATATAAAATATATTTTGCATGGAAACAGGTTGTAATAGGAGATTGTATAACTTTTGGATGGATTTGCAACTACAATTATGTAATGTCACTGTATAAAAGCTATTTTTAAACTCTAATTTATAGTAAAGTTCAATTCTTTCTAGACATTTTCGTATACACAAATTAATAATCCGATTACTGCAAGTATCCTAATTTTTTTAATCTGAAGTACGAAGTATATTTACTTAAGAATAGTGAACAAGAAAATTACTCATTTTGTAAACAAACACCTTTTCTCCTTTTTTCTAATCCCGTCCGTTTCGTCCACGAGCAAAGCTTTTCAAGGATGAGCACTTGAGCACTTGAGGATAGTCCTAGCGAGAGGGTTCCTCGGCTTAGCCAAGAACACGGACATGAAACCGAGGGTAAGCTGCTTTTCCTAAGTTACCTCACGTCACAGACTAGTCAAGGGACTGGTCTTGAACCCTCCCGGCATAGCTCTAAAACCCTGATAGTAGAGCTTATAGAGCTTTCTCAGGCGCATTTTCCCGGCCGATGAGTAAGCCTAAGCCATACATCCATAGAAGGAAGGAGCAAGTCAAATATTTTTAATGTAGTCATCCTGTCCACTCACCTCGTGAAGTATACAACAAATTTCAGCAGTACGCCTGGTGTGTTCCTTAACGATTTAACTTCTCATCAGAGTAACTCAGGAAGCCGAGGAACCGCACAGTGTCCCCTTACCCCACATTCAGGTATGGACATGTCAGCGCCTCAAAATTTTATTTTGTTAATAAATTTTAATACTTTCTACCTATTTTGATATAAACAAATAAATAACCTATCACCGAAAACGCGGTTAATATTTTTTAAAACTTTTAACTATGGCATTTATAGGAAACATCTGACAAACAATAACAAAAGATAATTATTACATATTCAATTAAAAAACATGATTGTTATAAATCTTCCTTTTTGTCTCTACCAATGCGATTTTAACAAAGTTTTTACCATTGAACTATTTACATTTTTGCACAAATTTTCTTGAATACATCACAGATAAGAAAATTCACACAAAATGATACAACACTGTTAAGTTACGAGTCTCAAATGACGAACAAGACGTTTAAAACCTTACCAAGGCGGAATATAACAGGCATAACTTAAAAAAGGCCAAAGGGAAAAGTTAATTTTTTTTTTTCAAAATATTGAGATGAGACGTTATGTATCGCTTAGAATCAAGTTATTAGAGGATCAGTGGTTCAAAAATTGACATGATTCATTTAGGATATATGAGAAAAACGGGGATTTTCCCGTTCACACGTTTTCTGAAAAGCACTAATTTTTTGGCACGAAGGTACACAGTTCTCAAAAACTGATTAACACGATCGTATTTTTTTAAATGAGCTTAAGACATAGACATGGTATAGTTTGAAATGGGTGAACTAATTCATAAGTTGATACATTGTAAGTCCATTTTACATCAATCGTTCCGTGATTCAACAATTTCAAATTGTCAACAAATATTAAACAAGTATGCAAAATTTCACTGAATTTAGTCGGCGGGTTTGGTAATGATTGTGCTAATAGAGGAATTTTTACCATAGGAGTTCGAGATAGTGATGCCCTTAAATTGTTAATACTTCCAAATCTACTTTTGGCACTTGTTTGTTTTCCCTTCACCGACCTATTAACGCCGATTCTCAAAAGAATAACACCAGTGTTTTAGAATAAATGCGAAAATATGGAAAATAAAATAAAACTAAATTACCAGGCAATTTTTTCTATTCTTAGAAAACTAACTAAATTAAAACGTTTCAATTATTATTCTATTTAACTAACTCTTTCATTACCACCTATACGAATACCACCGTAATCTTTTCTTCTGTCCAGTAGCTTGTAACAAGGGCATCTTAAGCTGACCAAATATTGATCAAAAGAGGAGGTCAAGACTGAATAAGGAAAAATGCGTATGTTAAAAAATAGTTTTACCCTCCACTTTATCAACAAGGAGCTAGCGACATCTGTTCAGGTCAGATATTTAGGACTAATGCCTAATCAGCAGACTGGCCTAGAATTCCTACATATAGCTTAAGAAACAACTTAGCAGAAGGCTTGGAGATTACAAAGACTTTTAGGATAGAAATCTGTTTTGACCGGACCGTCAAAACTCAATTAAACCTACATACATATTACAATATTACTGCGACCCTACGGGCATACGGAGTTAACTGTGGGATTTCAACAAGCCATCCAATAACCAGCGCATCCAATCCAAAGTACTCAGAACTAATTTCCGCCCTCCCGGGCATGAGGGTAAACTGCGTCCACAAACATAATACACCCATACACCTACACTGACACAAGCACATTTACATTATACACACCTTAGAATTACCCTCCCTAGGAAGGTTCTTGAGATGAACTCCAAGTCTCACGTCCTGGGATTGGGAACCCAGCACGGACATAGCTTGGTGGAGTGAGGGCGGGAGACCTAGACGATGTTCGGTCTTCCGTCGACATGCCATCACCAACACACAGGCCGATGCACGCGGCCAAGGGCCTCGGAACCCGAAGATAACAAACGCAAATCACCGTGCATATCAGACCACACCAACAACACACAGTTCTCATCTGGAGGTGACGGTCTCCCGGTCTAGTTGAGTGTCCATGAGCCCTGCACCTGTGAGGGTACAGGAAGAAAAATGGGTTACGGCATTTCCGGGCCGTGAGGTAGTACAGAGACCCGAACCACGGAATAGCCACCGGGGAGGCTATCACCTCGTGTATAATGGCGTGATGCCTGGTACTACCAGCTGGCGACTGGATGGTCACCGTGCTGGACATCGCGGTCGGCCTTCTCGAGGCCACACTGTTTGTGAGGCGCTTGTGGTATCGCTCGAGCAGGCCGAGGGACCGACCACAAAGGCTGAGAACTGTACACACATGTCACAATACATCCTTACAGACAAAACACAATAGTCAATGAAAATGGAAGAGAAAGAAAATAATACATGAGTGCCTACTCCGTCTAGGCCGGGCTCGACCTGCCCGACAACACGACCTCTCCAAACTCCTCTCTCAATCCCCTCTAAGGATTTGCTTCCCTTTCCCTCTCAGACTCACGTCCCCACCACCCCCTGGAAACCGATCTTCTCATACGTTGGAGGATGAATGCTTCATTCTTGTTGCTGGGAAAAGAAACATAATTCCCACAAACTCGCCAAAGAGTGCAACGCGAACGTCGAATGTACTTGTCTTCGTCACCGGCACAAAAAAAAGAGAAGGAAGTAGTAGTCGAAAAGAAGGAAAAGAATAAAAGAAAAAGAAATGGCGAAGTGGTGCCTCGTCGCTGGGTCTCGGGATCATTGGTATTACTCCTCTCGCCGAGACCTATCAGACGAGGTTCTATAATGTCGCAAGGAAAGCGGGAGATTGTAAATCCACATGCCCTTTCCTTCTTCACAGAGAAATAAAAAAGATAGGACTAACAAACTCTATCATGAAAAGTAGAGATGGGAAAATAGCATGGGAGTGACTGGGAAAGAGACTGAGGCAAAATTGATGTCGTTAAAAACACTTGCTGTGCATGATGTGGTGTTACCCCTCATCAAAGGTTGAACACCTCCAGAGTGGTAGTAGTATGCCGAGACCTCATGAATAGCAGCGTCGATGACATCAAAGAAGGCTTTGGGGACCATGGTGTGTTGGAGGTGAGGAGACTGAAAACTCGCCGGAACGGACAAATTGTCCCTTCCGCGAGTCTAATCCTCACCTTCGATGCCCCGAGGTGCCCTGACGAAATAATCCCCGCAGGAAGTCTGTGAGTGTGGGAGGGAAGCACACCCAAAAGAATCCAAGTGCTCTGACCCCCCCCCCCCACTTGCGAGAACTGCGGAGGATGCCATACGGCTTGATCCGATAGCTGCGCTGTCCTCTCAAAAGAACGAGAAATACAGAAACTGAAAACAATTGACAAAATGAGCTTTCGTGAGGCCAGAGCGGTGGTCGAAAATAGAGGCACTGTAGGGCACATACGTCCAAACGGCAGCTTGTCCCGTTCCTGGGCCAACCGTTCCGGAGAAAACCCTGGCGGCTGATCCTGAGAGAGAAGTCGCCAAAGCCCTACCTTTAACGGCAGGGGCAAAAGAAAGGGTGGTCCTTGCCTCCCTTCCGAAAAAGTGGATGGTAACATCCTCTTCCCAGACTTCCCCTACACGGAGAGTCGAGGCTGTTTATGGGAGGCAGTCCGACAACCCGGGGGCAGACATGCTCCCACCAAAGCTGGCGTCTTTTTTGAAGGTAGGTTCAAATTTAACAGCTCCGTCACGCCTTAATTGGGTGACGGGCATAGAAGCGACGTCTGGGTCGGAAACCTCATCGCCTGCCTTGATCCTTATGACCGGAGGAAGAAGGGGTGGCAAAAAGGACGACCCAGACCAAACATGAGAAAAAAGAATCCGACAGAAAGCAACTAATGGAGGCCATTCTGAAATGGAACTGTAGAGGCATAAATAATAAACGACAAATGCTGCAATGTACCGATGGCGATACTCCTACAAGAGACCCGAATCCGCCTGGGAGCGCGCCTCGAACTGAGAGGATACAAAACCTTCTCTAGAGAGGTGCAGCCGGATTCGGGCGGTAGGGCGCATGGTGGATTGGCCATCTTAATGAGAGAAAACGTACCGGTACATAAGGTGAGGATAACCACTGAAATACAGGCGATTGCAGCGAGGATAGCGGTGCCGATGAACCTCACTCTGTGTTCCGTCTATCTCCTTCCAGATGGATCGTGGCACAGCAGGGGGGTCACTAGGTCATACGAAGTGGAGCCTGAAGCGTGCGTATTGGGAGTTTTTCCCTGCGACGGTGTCGGCACCTCAGTTGACAATCAAGTGCACGACCGATAGATGGCCCTCGGAGAATCTGAGCAGGAGACAAGGGATCGTCCTCACCCGACTGAGGATTGGCCATACTTGGTTGACACATGGGCACCTGCTCTTGGGCCAAAACCGGCGCAGGTGCAAGTTATGCAGAGAAAGGTTGCTCGATGTGTCCTACATAATAGAGGCGTGTCATGCCTTGGCTCCTTACAGGGAGCGTGCAGGCATGCCGCCGGATTTAAGAGGAGTCCTCGAGCACAGTAGCGAGTTTTTGAGTCCCCTATTCCGCTTTCTAGGGGAAAATGGGGTTTTTCATCGTATATATTATATCTAATGTGTCTTTGTGTTTTGTCTGCGTGCATGTATTTATTGGCGTCAATGGCGAGGGGTGTGGGTGAATAGAACGTCACCACCGCCCCTCGAACGTTAAAAGCGAGTGAGTGAGTGTGTGTGCGGGGTCGATCGCGGAATATTAATAAAGATACCTCATCGACCCCAATTTAAGTGGAGGTCGGTGGAGGAGTAACGTAATAAACGTATTTTTTTAAGTTTGTGACGATCGTTTTTGGAAATTCGCGCGATTACTCTCCACCGACGCGAAGAAAAGATAACGGAGTGGGGAGCTGAGCGCAGACGGATCGGCGCAAGGAGTTTTTTTTTGGATGGTGAGAGCTCTCGGAAGAGGTTGTGTAAAACGGATTTATACGATTGTAATTATTTCGATTAACTTTTTGTGGGTACCCAATTTTATTGTTCATTTCATATTTGTTGTACATAATTCTAAAAGCTTCGGCGCTGGAAGATTTTTTTTTGTAAAGGTATTTTTATTTTTTTTAATGTAAATATCCATTTTACAAGGTATTTTTATTTTTATTTGATTTTATGTATATTTACTTGATCGAAGTTTCAAGGCAATAAAATTACACAAGGAACACAGTTTGGTAGAGTTTTAACCTTATTCAGCAACTCACGACCACCTGCTGGTGCGTGTTCCTTTCATAACACAGGTATTTTTTATTTTATTTTTGTTCATAGACCTTAATTTGTCATTAAAAAAAGCTCCTTGATCACTGGGGAAAGATCCACACATACAATTCAAATAAAACCTCACAAATAGTGGTAGCAGAGCGTAAAACTCAGTGATTATAATACTTAATCTATTTTCACATAAAAAGATGGGGCGAAATAAAAAATGTAAAAAACCCTTGATGGCAGAATATGGAGATATCAATCAAGCCAAAATTGATGGCTTACAAACATACATTCAAAGTATTTTAAATGAAAGTCATAAAACTCTAATAAACGCGCTCGTTGATAGTTTTATAAAAATTTGGCCTGAATTAGAAGCAACAGAAAAAATGAAAAATTTTATCAAAAACATATCACACGTTGCACAGCAAAACGCTCAAAAACTAACAGAAGATACTTCACAAATTCTTCCACAAACACCCAATATTTCTCCTCGTATAAGAAAGGATATTCAACTTACCAATTTTCGTATTGCTTTAAAAGAACTAAATTTAAGTGAAAGTCAGATAAACCAAACTATGCAAAAAGTTCAAGAAGGTATTATAGAAACAGAACCTGTAACTGATATAACAGATACTTGTGAAACACTCAAAAAAGCTCATAACAATGTGCCCACATTTCACTCATCTACGTTTTGCAAACAACATGTTCAAGAAACAAAACAATTATCCAGATTTTAGTGTATTACATAATTCAGGTGATGATAGTTCCTCTGAGAGTTCATCAGATTTTGTTGAATTCGCATTGCATAAAACCTTTTTTAAACACACAATTTCTCTTACTCTTATCAAAAAAATTAAATCACTACCAAACTTCAAACTTTATCAGCCTTCAGCAATAAATAACTTTTTGACTGAACTGATTCCTATCGTTTTACGCAATAGAAATAAATTTAAAAGAATTTTAGCTATTTTAGCAGAGAGAGAAACTGCTGAAATGACAGCAAATTTTTTATACAATGCCCTAGCTTTGAGCAAAATAAGTTTTGAAATATTTTCAGAATCGTTATTAAAACATAGGATGTCGGAAAAGCAATATTTTCAGATTAAAGCCCAGTTACTTTTTGTTCCTCAAGATGAAAACACTCCCATAAGACAATATATTGATTATCAATTGAAATTATTAAAACTTTTTGGGGAAACGAACGAATTCGCGAACATACGACATTTAATTACAGCTATACATCCTAAATATTTAATTTTAATGGGCAATACAGACAATTTAACTTGTTACCAGCATCTATTTGATAAAATCAAAGCAATTGAAATCAGCATGAATGAGAGATACGCTAATTTTGGACATAATACAGTACCCAATTTTAATTATAAACCTACATACGCGGACATTACGAAAATAAATTCAGCCCCTAGAAATTTCAACTACAATTATAATCATAACATGGAAGTGTTGTGTGCAAGAACAATCAAACATTCGTTGCAGAAAATTTAACCAACAAAATCCAAACAGAACTTGTCATCAGAGATACAGATATGATAACAATTCCTTTAGCAACAATCGATTTAACAATCAATACTATAATCAAACACATAACACAACTAGTTGGTTTCCTCATAACAACAGATATCAAAACAACTATTTTAGCAATAGAAATTATAACAATTACAATCGCTTTAGAGGCAACAATTACAACAACAACAACAACAATCGTTCTAATTTTCCGTATGCTAGGACAAAGACCACAGGTTTTGAAAACCCGAACAGAAATAGAGAAATTTGTAAAAATGTGGATTATCAAAAGAACAAAAACAAAACATTAAAGACCTCACATGATAATGCATTTGCTCTTTTAGATAAAAACGTAGAGACTATCTTAAAATTGAGACAGCTCTTTACAGTCACTCTACCTTCAACGAACCAATCCTCATCTCAGAACACCGCAAATACGAAACAGTCAAAAAACTAGACAATGAAGCTTCCCTACAATCAGAAATCCTACAACCTGAAATAATAAATAAATTACCATTTATCAAAATAAAAATTGGAAGTAAAGAAGTGCCAGCATTACTGGACTCTGGCAGTACAATTAACGCAATCTCGCAAAAATGTTTTGAAAATTTACACAAAAAATACTTTAAAGATATTAACTCAAAGTTAAACATTCCCGTTGCTTATGTTGCAGGAGAAATTGTTAATCTTGTAGGGCAAGCTTCCATTAAAATAAAATTCAATAATTTATCATGGCCATTAAAGGTTCATATTTAAAAAAATATGCCCATTCCTTTATTACTAGGCTTTAACTTTATGAAACAATCAGAACTTATACTAGACTCAGAAAACAACTTTTCTTTGCGCACAACCCGTTGAAAACTTATAAGTTACTTACTGAACAAGATGTTGGTAATATTTTAAATCCTATACAATCTCCAAACACACACACACACACACACACCTTTCATAGATATGTTAATGGGCAATATTTCCACACACAATACTTTTAATTTCCCTCGGACACAGCTAGAGGACAACAGCAAAACAATAACTGAGACAAACTCTACCATGTTTACTTCCGATACCTCTTCCCTTGTAAACAAGCCAGATGTATTAAGGCAAAAAACGTACAAACTTCTCTTACAACGAAGTTTATAGGGCCATGCAAGGTCGTTAAAATATTTAATAAAGTCTCATACCTGATACAAACCATAGACATGCCGGAAGTTTCAATACACGCTCACTTAACGCAACTCAAAAAGACAAACGATACAACATTGTAAAAATAAAAAATAATAATAATAATATATGTTAAAAACATTATCAAACGAAAGTGGGCGGCAAGATGGAATGCCTGTAGAGATAGTATGAAAGAAATTAAGCCAGCTGTACATAAATTGCCAACTGAAGAACTTGTGAGAAAAGAACTTGTAATTCTCTCTAGATTGCGAATAGGTCATATCAGGTTAATTCATAATAGACTTTTAATAGGCAACAACCTTCCAATTTGTCCTCGATGTACGCGAAGTGGAGAACGCATAATTTTGACAGTAAAACATATTTTGGTCGACTGCCTCACTTTACAACCCTTTAGGCAAAGGCTC
The DNA here is from genome assembly GCA_039619505.1 of Cimex hemipterus. Lineage (NCBI taxonomy): Eukaryota > Metazoa > Arthropoda > Insecta > Hemiptera > Cimicidae > Cimex > Cimex hemipterus. Next base: position 127,172 of record CM077099.1, on the reverse strand, counting down.
AACCTTTCGAGCAGTTTACAGGAGTTACTGGGTCCCCAGGGTTCCTTTCGAAGAGCGCTTTTCAGTTTTCTCAAATTTGTTGGAATTTACAATGAAATTTAGGCCTTTTCCCATTTTACCATTGAATGCCTGCTAATGTCTGCATAAGAGTTGTGGGTGCATGATTTCTTTTTTCAGAAGCTTTTGAGGCTGCCGAAGCGGAAAAATAAAATGGAAGACAATAAAAATTGCGGGGTAATACAGTACAATGCCCAATATCGCAATTTAAATAAGAAAAATAGCTCCTTCAAAAAAAAAAGAAGTATTATTGTGTTTTGTTTCTTATTATTGTTATGTAGAATTAGTTATCATACTTAAATGGAAGAATAAAAGGATAAAGATGAGCTAATCACGCTGAGATTGTTGCTAGTCTGACTCCATTATTATTATTATTATTATTAGCCATACAAGCCTATGGGGAAATTTTAATTTATAAAAAAAACTCACAATTTTAATTTAAAAAAAAAGAAACAGAAATAAATTTTATAATTTTATTAAATTTATTGTAACTTGGCCTTCCGAATTAAGAATTAAGAAAAGAAAATCAAAGCTTGGATGGCAATAGGATAAATTAGGTTACGAGTGAATGTTTGGAGTCAGAGTTTTATAGCACTCAGAAGAGATATAGCTAACCTAAAATAGAATTTTTGGATGTTAGGGCGTGAAATGACCTTAGCCGTTAAAACACCCTTAAAAACCAATAATAATAATAATAATAATAAAAATATAAAAAATTGCAACTATATTACCTTCTGAACAACTTGCTTACAGTCATTACTTTTAGTGTTCCAATTAAATTTTTTACAACCCTTTTGTACAATTTCATAACCCAAAATTAAAATTTGCACCTGTCATAATCCTTTCACTTATGCTTGTAAACAATACAAAAAGAACTATATAAATAATAATGCTCTGTCTTACACAGTACAAATTCACTAATTTTCAAACCCGTTGATTTAATTATTTAAAAGGATAAACCAAAATATATTAATTAAAATAAAAAACAAATTAAAATAAACAAAAAAAACAATCATAACATAAAAAATGGATAATTACATATCACAATTGTATTAATACTTTAAGCTTAAAATAGACATCGACATCTTCAACGGCTTCCTGGATATAGAACAACGTTGTGAATCGCTACTCGCACAGCTAACAATGGGCTAGCTGCACCTTGGCCTGCCGAGGATGTGCCACTCACAAGGAATTGCAGTATATACAAATGCATAGGCAGAACAAAGATAACTCAGCCGTTCCTGCTCCACCAACCAGAACTCCGCAGGCAGTATCTAGGAAAATGACAACCGAACCAAGCAATGCACCAACAGCGGATGCCACCAGACCTCAACTACAGCCTTCGACAGGAAGACCACCAGTTATCAGCGAACCACATTGGGCAACCAATCAGCAGCTCAGCTACGCCAAAGTGACGGGTAGATCTGTCAGACCAACCATTCCTACCCCCACTCCTATCCCAACTTCCACTGACAACATCACGACCCACCTCACTTCCTTCTTAAACGATTTTAAATCCTTAATTACCCCACTCATATCCCTTCTTACAACCCTCGTATCCGAATTACTTCCTAAACTTTCCCGATGATCCCTCCGAGGACCCTCACAGTTCTTCTCTGGAATTCAAATGGATTACTAAAACACAAACTTGAACTAGAAACATTAATAAACGACAGAAATATTGACGTATTACTACTAACAGAAACACACCTGACAGAAACACAATACTTTCACATAAATGGATACACAACTTACAAAACTTCTCACCCAGGATAAAGAGCCCAAGGTGGCACGGCAATCGTAATCAGAAACACTATTTCCCATCACCTTCATCTCTCTGAAAGCACCGACTCCTATCAACATACCTCGATTTCTATTTCCCTTCCTCAGTTCCCGATTATTTTGTCAGCAGTGTGCTGTACTCCCTCAATCCCCATATACTACAATTAGGTTCTCGTTTTATCGCGGGGGGCGACTTTAACGCCAAACATCCAGCGTGGGGTAGCAGAACCACAAATTCACGTGGTCGACTCCTACACAACGTTCTCGCCCCTCTCAATTACACTTACCTATTTCCGGATCAACCCACCTACTGGCCCTCTGATCAAAACCGCAGTCCCGACTTGTTAGATTTTTTCGTTACATCTGGAACAGGTTCCTTCTTTCCCTCCATCCGTCCTTTAAACGAACTGTCCTCAGACCACTCTCCTGTGCTTCTCACTCTCGACACAACTCCCATTCATACACCTTCCAGACCTTCTTTAACCAACAATCCCGTAAACTGGGAACTATTTCAACACATCCTCAATAATACCTTAAACCTAAACATTCCTCTTAAAACTGGTAATCAAATATTGGGTTGTCCGGAAAATAATGCAGGATTTTAAGTTTTCATTAAAAAAAATCTATATAAAATATTCTGTTTACGTTTACAGGATTACTCA
>CM077099.1:106493-124271 GCA_039619505.1 Cimex hemipterus | reverse complement strand
TTTTTTTTGTTTAATACCAAAATCCTGCATTATTTTCCGGACAACCCAATAGAACAAGCTGTCAGTATTCTCACAAGTAAAATCCAACACGCCGCTCATTTATCTTCCTCCCCTCCACGCCATCAAAAGTCGTTCCCAAATTCCCATCTTCCCGAATATATCCGTAAACTTATAACCTCCCAACGAAGAGTAAGGTTGCGATGGCAACTCCATCGTTACCCCTTCGATAAAGTAACATTTAACCGTCTCACTTATGTTTTGAAACTCGAATTATACCGTTCATCCCAGTTCCAGTCATACCTTGAATCCTTATCCACACAAGACAACTCCCTTTGGCTAGCTACCAGGAAGGTTACAAAACACTACCAAGTGCCTTCCCCAATTAGAAATCCAAACGGAACCTGGGCCAGGACAAACGCAGAAAAGTGTCAGCTACTTTCCGATCACTTTTCCACAGTTTTTATTTCCCATCCCGATATGAATGTCACTTCACAATCAAATTATATCAATGAATATCTTCACTCTCCTCTCCCTCTCGCTTTACCTCCTAAGCCCATCCACCCCGCAGATGTCATGTACCAGATTCTCCACCTTTCCGAAAGAAAATCCCCAGGCCATGATCTAATTACCGCTAAAATCCTCCAAAATCTACCCAAAAAAGTAATAGTGTATATTACCTCTATTTACAATGCAATATTTCGCACACCTTATTTCCCTATCCAGTGGAAACTATCTTTAATAACTCCAATTCCAAAACCACACAAATCCCCTAGTGCTCCATCCTCTTATAGACCAATAAGCCTCCTTCCTATTTTATCCAAAATCTTTGAACGTATCCTCCTTAAAAGATTAATTCCTATATTTGACTCTAAAAACGTAATTCCTAACCATCAATTTGGGTTTCGACCATTCCACTGTTCAGCAGTGCTTCAGAGTAGTCGACACGATTTCCTCGGCTCTAGAAAACAAACAATACTGGTCAGCCGTATTTTTGGATGTTACGGAAGCATTTGACCGCGTATGGCACCCCGGCCTCCTCTATAAGTTAAAATGTATCCTCCCTCATTCCTACTACCTAATCTTGAAATCCTTCCTCTCAGATCGTTGGTTTAAGTTAGAATCGGGACCGAGTTTTCACCTATCACACCAATCAAAGCTGGCGTTCCACAAGGTAGTATCCTAGGCCCAATACTCTACACCATCTTACTGCTGACATACCCACTTATCCAAACACACAGATCACAACCTACGCGGACGACACCGCAATCTTATCAACACACTCCAATCCTATCCTAGCAACAGAAGCACTCCAACAACACCTGAACCTTATTACCAACTGGTGCAATCTATGGCGGATCAGGTTAAACGAACAAAAAAGCCAACACGTTACATTTACACTCAAACGACAAACTTGTCCACCAGTGCACATTTACAACAACATAATACCACGATCGAACCAAGTCCGCTACCTTGGGTTTTACTTAGATAGTAGACTTACTTGGAACCCACATACACGATTAAAACGGCAAGAACTTAACAAAAGATATGGACTACTCAGACACCTTCTTGGATCAAAATCAAAACTAAGCATACATAACAAACTAACCATTTACAAATCACTCATCACACCTATTTGGAACTACGGAGTCGAGCTGTGGGGCTCGGCTAAATCATCAAATATTCAACGAATTCAGTCCTTTCAATCTAAAGTTCTTCGCCGTATCCTCAATGCTCCCTTCTACGTTACAAATGAAACGATCCATAAAGATCTTAAAATCCCTTTCGTAAAAGATCTTATCCAAACACGCTTCTTCACTCTAAACTCGCCCTCCATCCTAAGCCACTAGCCCTAACTCTTTCCTCAACATCTCACCCTTACAATCCTCCACGCCGTTTAAAACGACGATGGCCTCGTGACCATCTAACAATCTAACCCACCGAAATAACTTCTACCCCCCCACCCCCAATTAAAGATAGTTGGTTTCTCTCCCCACTGCCTCCTGGTTTGGCAGATCTATCAGGTTCAACTATTTGCTCAATGTATACTATGTACAGATAGCAATAAATAAAATAAATAATAATAATAAAAAAGGATGGTGAGAGCTCTCGGAGGAGGTTCTGCAAAACGGATTCATGCGATTGTGAATATTTCGATTAACTTTTTGTGGGTACCCAATTTTTATTGTTCATTTCATTTCATATTTGTTGTACATAATTCTAATAGTTTCAGCGCTAGAAGTTTTTTTTTTTTTTTGTAAAGATTTTTTTATTTTATTTTTTTTAATGTAAATATCCATTTTTTACAAGGTATTTTTATTTTTATTTGATTTATGTATATTTACTTGATCGAAGTTTCAAAGCAATAAAATTACACAAGGAACACAGTTTGATAGAGTTTAAACCTTATTCAGCAACTCACGACCACGTGTTGGTGCGTGTTCCTTTCATAACACAGGTACTTTTTTTAAATTTTATTTTTGTTCATAGACCATCTTAATTTGTTATTAAAAAAAAGCTCCTTGATCACTGGGGAAAGATCCACATATACAATTTAAAATAAAATCTCACAAGTTAATTCGCTTCACTTAAAAACGCACACATACATTATTTAATATTCGCAATTATTACTATCGTAGGTTAAGTAAACTGAGTGGTTTAAGTTCAAAAGTGATTTAAGTTCTTCAGTCCCTACAACTGTAATTACAAAAAAAAGAAACTCCCCCATTATTAAAACAGCAAGATTGAAGTTTTCCTATTTTTAATTTACACTGTAACCGCCCATGAGGAAGAAAAATTTCCAGCCATGTAAGAGAAATTCATGATAGCAATATACCATGTTCGGTATCGATGTTGTGTAAATACAATTCGTGACATTCTTTAAGGCACGAACGTAAAAGTAAGAGAAATCAGTTGGAAATTCAAGAGTTGATAATATACTTCAAACCGATAACGTTGGACAAAGGGGCGAGAACACTTTCTACGCCTCATTAATTAACGAAAACATTGAAAATTAGTTACAATTATTCCTTTAATATTTATTATGATTAGATATGAGAATTTTGATATTCTTTAATATTTGAAATAAATTCACGACATAATGGATTTATTTCCATTTTTAACACATTTAAACAGTTAAAACGTGTAATTAGTCTCCTAAAAAGTAATGTGATTTTTGCGGTTTATTAATCAATACCAAAATATCTTTTTTTAATTTTGATTTGCAAGTTTATAGAGCGTAATAATAATCAAGCCTGCTGCACGTAGTTTGATGGCTTGATCGAGGGTAGCCAAATGGGTAGCGACTTGACCTATCGGATAAATATTTTCGTATCTTATACCTAGGACTTCATCGCTAGTCAGCCAACTGATGCCAGGCCATGACCGTTTCAGTCATCTTGGAAAGTTGGTAGGAAGACGATGGAATAGGTTATTTATAAATAGACTGAAGAGATAATTTGGAGTAGAATTTTAAGTATCAGGATTTGGCAAAGTCTAAGACATAGAGATGTTTAGATCGGATTGGATGGTATAGTTCCTAATATAGAAAGAGATATTATCTACATATATGTATATATTACGCAGGGTGGGCGACCAGTTCCCGAGGGGTTAAAAGCCTGGTTAGGCCCGTACCCCATCCCTAAAACGTCTGGGACCTGGTCAGCTCACGAGTCAAGGACCTTATTTACAATATTGTGGGCCATTTTATCCTGGGGAGTGTTTTGGCTATCTCCTCTCCTTCGAAAGTATCGAATCTTTCCCTGGCATACCTATCGCATTCTGCAAGGTAGGTGTCGAGCCGTTTCTTCTTTTTTTATTTACTGCAGAAGCGGCAGAAGGGGCCTGGTAGGTACCCATTATGCAGAGGTGTCTTCTCAAGGAGCAATGGCCCGTTAGGGCTAACACATTCTATCAGCATCTGAAGTTTTACAAGTACATCAAGTTGTTACATTCTATCATTCTATCAGCCTACTAATTCCCCTCCTTCAGTTAGAGAGTAAACATTTTGCTTCCTTAGGTTTGATTTCCTTCAGAAACTCCTTCGATTGCCGCATCCGAGGGACTTATTCCATTCTTTAAGGAATTATTTCGTACCTCAGCAACTTATATTCTCTTTCGTTGTGCTTGTAACAGTTCAAAGCTATTATTCTTTAAACCAATTACTTGTCCCCTACATGTATAGGGTTCCTTATAATTATCTACATGCCTTACTGCATGCATTTTTTACATTTGCCGGAGTTGGTTTTACAAAACAAAAGTAAGAAATAATAACATAAAATAAAATTTGTTAGAAAGGAACTCGCATCTAGTACTGATAAGTATGTACCTTTTCAATACTAGAAATAACAATCAATCTTTCATTCACGAACACTCTGTGAAAAAAATGCAAATTCAGTTGTTACTGCCAAGCTTAGACCTCTTTTCAATTCATCATCAGAGCAAAACGATATTACATATGTGTACGCATTGATATATTAAAGTTGTTTTACATGTGATCGCAAATTTCCTTGAAGACTGACTCAGTCCAAACATTGCCAAGGATTATTACAGGACTTCTAGTATGATGATCTTTTGAAGGTCCACTGTAACGTTTGTCAGTTTGACAATGTCATCTGCAAATATACAAATGTTTATTTTGTGCTCCTAGTTTCACTCTAAAGCATAGATGTCATCCAGATACAAGGAAAGGAAATTGGAGTTAGTGGACATCTCTGTCTTACCTCAGAAAGAACCTGGAAATAGTTCGAAACACCTGTTTGGTCTAAAATAGAAACTTCAAAATTTGAATTGGTTTAGTGGAAAACCCTAAACTATCCAACTTCAACATCAAACTCCTGTAGTCCAACCTGTCTGTTTCTGTTTAAGCTTGACCAATGCCATGCTTTTGAAGGTTTAGTTTCCAAAGTAAGCCCGGGTGGCTTACTCGCTGGAAGGCTTGTCACAGGTCTAAGAAAGCACCAGAGCAGCATCCCTTCCGCTCAAAGGAAGATGCGATAATGTCTACCACCCTGAGGCATTGTTGTAAGGTAGAGTGTTGTCACCTGAACGCGAATTCATAGGATGGAATGACATTATAACTTTCAAGGATAGGATATAGATGTTCCATGAGAATATTTTTAAAGGATTTTGGTGAGTAATGGAAGTAAAACGATGGGCGATGTAACGTATGAAGATGCTCCGATTGTTGAGGCTTGGGACTGTTTTTATTATTTATTTAATTGCACATAAATTACCATCATAAAAGTAGATTTAATTTCTACTATTAAAACGTGTAATTAATCTAGAAAAATAAAAAAACATTCATTTGGACGAGTCATGAATTAATGAAAATATATTATACAAATTCATTAGATTCGTGTTTTTTAACGGGTAAGAGCATTTTGAGATCCTTCTATGGTTTACATAAACCATGAAAAAAATTCTGTGTTTAGCTCGGTGGAACAATTAACATGTGAAATTGGCCTAATAAAAGTATAATGAAAGTAATTGCAGCGGCTTATTCTTCAATTATACACCAGGTCTTATCTTTGTTGTTAACTTGAATGCCGTTACATAGGGGAATTTCGTGGTAATGACAACATGTATCTAAGCTCCAAGATACATGATACTCAGACATACCTAGAAAATGATTAAATATGTAAGAGCAAGCACATTTTTAAGCCTAAGCCATCCATATAGCAGTATTAGTACATTAGTTTTATTTTATTTTGTAAGTAAACTTTTATACAAGTTCGAAGATAAAGTGGCGGTTGCTTATTATGACAATTTTATCGATTTTGGCTAAGTTATTCTAAGAGATATTGTGCTCATAATCAGCAGAACTAGAAATTATGAATGGAGTGAGTGCGGTGATCAATCTTTTGTTTAAAAAAATACTATAGTAAGTTGTTTTCCAACGATCCGGATTTCGAGCTCTTAACTCATCATCGGGGGTTGAAGGGTTTCTACAACCACGTCTCTCGATATGAATTGCAAAAGTGAACCCCTCCGGTACACCCGCCAACGCGACGTTCCAATGAGGAGCTGGTTTTTTTTTTATTGAAGCACAATTTGGACGTGAGAAAAGCGAAATTATTATATTATTAAGTAAATATTACAAGGTTAATTCTGAAAAAAAAATTAATTGAGTGATTAAAGATAAAAGATAAAAATTAGAACAATACCTTAATAGTATAAAATTATTATAAACATAATGATAGTAATTTTTTATGTATATACGTTGGATTTGAAAGGGTGGGGAAGGAAGTCGGTATAGCAAGACATTTTTATATGAGGAGTGAGGACTTCTTTGAAGGGATAAACAAACATAGCATCAATTACAGAACAGTCACACGTAAACTCAGTCGCAGCTATGCTAATATCATCAACCAAATTCAATATCGATAACATATTGATACAGGCCCTGAAGATGATCTCAATAAAAGATCGATACGTTGGCACGATAAAGAAAACGTTTTTCTGATACCTACATCACACCAGACCGCATCTCACGGTATCTGAATAATTATAAAAAAAGGCCTTTCTATCCCGACTTCCTTCCCCACCCCTTCAAAATCCAACGTATATATATACAAGTTACGCCTGTACGAAACCACTAATTTAGCAACAAGTGATTCTACCCCTATACAAATTCAGGGAAAATGTAGATGTATGACTCCCTGTTGTCAGATCCACTCGGGACTCCGAACAGGATAGACACTTTAAAATACAATCCTTGTGTAAAGTTATAGTTTATATTGAATAAACGTTATTTTTTTTAAATTATTTTCTTACGTCGAAACCATAAGTGGTGCAGTCGATAGGACACCTTCGGAGAAAATTAGGGAATATAATTTTCTTCAATTCAACTATCTACCGCAAGGACCAATGAATCGAAGAAACTCTACACAGGAATTCACATAGAAGCGTAATACTGTGAGTTGATTAAAAAACTTTGAAGTTGAAAAATCTTGTAAAATTAAACTTAAGGCACAGACAATTAGTACAGAATTTCATAAAATTATGAATCCCCCCCTTTCCAGAAACATTAAAAGTAGTAGAGTATCTCAATATGATACCCACTTTTAAGAGTGAGCCTGAAGTTTATTTGCCAAAGGTTATTTGACAAATTTTACATACTGACGAATCCGGGAGGGATTCAAAATGAATATATTAGCAAGTATCAATTCGAAAATTCAGGGACCGGCGGCGGAAATAGTCTTCAACTCAGGCGCAAGCAGTTGGCCTGAAATAAAAAATGTATTGTTAACTAGTTTCTCGGAGCAGAGAGACATTTACACCCTAGTCCTTGAACTTTCGGAATTAAAACAAACTAACGATAGTCCGTTTCATTTTCTTGAAAAGATTCAAAAACTTTTAAATTTACAAATTAGTTATCTCAATAATGTAATACGGGTCGATGCTGACACTGTAGATGAGTTCTGTAGGAAATTAGGTTTAAGGATTTTATTAAAGGGATAAGAGAGCCCATGAGCTCTGTTTTGAAAGCTAGAAACCCCTCAGGCCTTAATGAAGCGTTCAATATTCTTACTAATGATTTTCAGTATCATTCCACTCAAGGATCCAAAAATATTGGACAGGTGAGAAACACAAAAGCGTATGTAGACCGTTCAGATACCAACAGCAGCCACCATTTTGTATACCCTACCAAAAGAACTACCAACAAGGAATCCCAACACCGATGAGTATTTCCACAACACACTCTCGGTCCATACCACCCATTTCGAAAACCTCACACCTGCACCAAATAACAACGAATGAGGGGCAAAATAAATCTCCTAAATCAAACTCAAGTCCCCAAAATTATTACTCGCAAAATTTAAATTCAACCCTCGAAAATCAGTCAAACACACAGCATTTTTGGGAGTAAATGCCGAAGGGAACGGATTAACATAATGAATCTATCCGATTCGAACAATCGGCTACTGCATTTCATAGATCCATTGACGAAAACAAACATTTTAATAGATACGAGTAGCACCAGGTCGTTCGTCAGTCCTAAATTAGCTAAAAATAATTTTAACACTCCCTTAATAAAAAATACATTCGAAGTAAAAACAGTTCATGGAATTAGTAAAGGTGGCCACAGCATAACTTAATACGGAGGTTTTTAAAGGAAAATTCTTAACATTAGAATTATTCTTATTCGACTTCCATAATAAATTGGACATGCTGTTCGGGCTAGATATTATGAAAATATTAAATTAGATTTTAATCAATAACAGTAGCGAATAAAAGTTATCGCGTACAATACTACGAAACTGATAAAGACGAGCAGAGGAAGATTGAACATCTGTTTACTCGCCAAAGATAAATCCAACGCACCTCTTCACATCAGAGGCGTGCACGGAAAATATTATTAAAATAAAAATTGTTAATATTAGTGACGGCGAGGCCGTTCTACTTCGTCAATCTTTACTGGGAACAAATATTCCCGATTGCTTGATTAAGGTGAAAAATCATGAAGCGTTGTGCCCTATCGTCAACGAAAATCATGAACGATTTATCGTAGAAATAAAAAGACCATTCGTTATAGAAAACGTAAATGATTATGAGATGGTGCTCTTCGAAAGTTTGGAAGGAACACAGCCCGATAAAGAAAAAAGTTTCGACTTAACTGGTCCCGATTCAAATGATAATGTGGTCATTAGAACCTTTCATATGAGTTATGAAGATAATATGGAAACCATATTAACGGATGCTGTATCCTGCATAGAACTCCATAATAATGAAATAGATAAAACGGAGACAGGCGATGAGGAAATCGGCAGATTTCTCAGGGAATTTTGTCAAATCCACCCTGAATGTTTTGAAGATGTACCAGCAGAAATGGCATCAATTGATGATCATTATTCGATCATAAACTTAGAGATTTTTGATGACAGTAAACAATCGATAACAGTAAACGATAAAGAAAACCGTAAATCCCCTGAAGACGGAACCGCTACAGTCCATTCCAACTATGAAAGAAATTCCACTTTCTATCCCAATTTAAAAAATGGGGGAAAATCAGATAACAATATCCGAAATAAATTTTAATCCGAAAAAAACAAGAATTTCTAAATTGTTCCAATTAAAACAGAGGATTACGTCACACGAGACCGCATCTCATCTCCGAATAATCATTGGCTAACGGTCACTAAACACCTCACACTTTTATTAATCTTTTTATAGTTGTTTAGGTAATGTAGTTGTTTATTTAAATCCAAGTGAACATTACAAAATTCAGATGGCCTAATTTCTTTATTAGGTTAATTGAAAAATATATAATAAAATATCGAAAATATCTATGGGTTACTGAAATTGCATACCTGCACACTAGAGTTCATTAAATTTAGTCCATTCCATTTGGTTCATTCGTATAAAGAATTACTAGGAAGGCTCAAGAGTCTTCACAAGTTCAAGAATTCTTCTTTTACAATTTCCTGTTTTCAACGTTCTTTCTTGATTGTAGGTATACGCAGATCTTTTAGGCCATAAATCCGACTTCCCCCATAGTAAAATCATTACCGATGGAATGACTTTTGCTTGTTGTACTGAATACAAAAATAAATCCGCACTGTTGTCAATTTGATAAGGGTTTGTCGCCGTCGGTCAATAGCCGGGGGATTTACCTTCAGCACAACAGCTGAGCTATCACCCCGACCGACGTTGAGTACGAGATTGAACTGTTATAATTCTGTTTCAGTCCATAATAGTATTATAATACTGTTCGTTAAATACCATTTGTATTTTTCAAATGTAAAACAAATTTCTTATTTGCTTAAAGCGAAAATAATTCAATTTTTGATAAATGTGCATAAAATACTGTTCAAGGCAAGATTCAAAAATATTGTTTCAATTTTTTTTTAAATAATTTGAAATATTATTTACAGACGTTATATTTGAATTTAATCAAGAAAAAAGATTTAAGACCCGCGTTGTCTTGCACATAAGCGACCCTCTTTATAAAAGATTTCCTCTATCCATAGTTTCCATCTCCACAGTTTTATTTGATTCAATTTAGTTTCGATAGTATGTACCTATTTAATGAAAATGCCTTCATTCACCACCGAATCGGTTATAAATACCAAAATTTCATGGTAGTAAAAATTAAACCTACTGAAAAGTGCAACTCTACGTTGACAAACTCTCTAGTACTGGCTGAACAGTGTAGTATCCAAGTTATTAAATTAACTGATATACCTAGAACACAACGAGCTTAGTAAATACTAGAGAGCACAATATCTGAAATTGTGAACCACGAATTATGGCATTCAACTTCAGCAACGTAAATCGTACTAAATATTTAATATAAAAGGTGGAGTAGATTTAAACTATATTTACTGATGAATATATTACGAAACATAATACATTTATTATTCAGACATCGTGAGATGCCGTCTGGTGTAATCTCACGATATCTGAATAATTATCGATTAACGGTCACTAATATCTACACATAATACATTTATGTACACTATCAGGTATCCAGATAGTATACTGAACTCCTATATCAATTTAAACCTGCCTGGAATTCGCTGAATAAATTAAATAAAATGGGATTTACGAATATACTAACCCTTAGGTGGGCCCCAAGTCACGAGGGAATTTCACACTGCATGCTAACTAAAAAGGGAGCCTCGGAATAACAAGTCTAAACCTATTTTGTGATATAAATTATAGCAACATTTAAAAAAAAACTCAAAACCCTATTAGGGCAATAAAATACTACTTTAAAAAATTTGACCGTCAACAAATGACCAAGTCGTGTATTTATAGAGGAAACAAACAGAACGTATTCTGTGAAACTACCCTGCAATCATTAATAAAAGGATATGATACCTAGGAAAGTCATCCTTGAGATATAGACTTCAATACTATGCCCCTGAGAAGAATTCTGTACTTAATTAAAGAAACTAAAATCTTACGTAAAATCCATTATACAACATATGAGAGTTTAAAGGGTTAAGGGAGAAATTCCAAATAGTAAATATACATATAGAAAAGCCAATGGAAAAAACATTTCATTTTATGCTATATTTTTGTATTAATTAAAAAAACACGCATAACAAAGAACGAATGAATTGTGAATTTATTCTTGAGGTCTATGGAATGGTTGAGCCTGTTGGTCGTTTCCGACCACCCAGGTCTAATTGCTGTTTTAGCCTGACGTTTCCTTTTCTTGCCATCTTCAGTGTTGTTCAAGGAAATAAGCATAAAGTAGGCAAACTAGATGATAGAAACTAACCAACTTATTATAAATTAATTAGAAACTCTATGTAAATATGTGAGTAGAACCATCCGTTACAAAAAAAAAAAAATAAATAAATCGAAATACTTAGACCTCACACCAATTAGTTCTATTTAAATCCTTATCTGCATGCAAAGAAGGCTAGAACTACAATTAAAATTATCAGTTTTGTCATTTATAACTTTTACTTTTTCAACATCCTTCGATAATTATTTTTATAGTTGTACGTTTGTTTATTTTTAGTTGAATTATGTGATATGCAAACTAAAAATGAAAAGAAACATAGAACAAATATATTGAAATAAACTACTTTCAAATCGGACAAAATGAGCACACATTTCTATATAACTTACAAATCCTGTCACATTTGAAGTGAATTATTTATTTATTGGTTATCTACTATCACAATGGGTAGGGAAAATACTTTCAAACCATTGTATTGGTAATGCATATCTACACATGATTAGACAGGAAGACAATGACCTGCGTACGGTGTGCAACAAGGTTGAAATGGTACTGGAAAAAAATTTGAAAAGGAAAGTAAGGCACTTTTCCATACGATAGATCAATAAAAAAAATTACAAAGGAATCTAATTTCTAATAATTTAAGAAAACTGCAGCGTTTATCGGGCTTTGGTTGATTTTATGAAACGACTGGTTGTAGCTTGTGACTGCTGAAAATGACCAATTAAACAATTATTCGCAATAGGTCTATGGCAAAAAAGAGTATTTTTATCGTTTCCGATCATCTTGATCTACCTACCCTTCATGCAGTCGTTTTGGACATTTCGCCATCTTTAGGGGTTGGTCGAAGACAAAAGCAGAATGAGGCCAAATTATAAAACCTCCTAAAATTTCTTAATACTGCGATTTCTACCAGGCTTTAAATTATGCATCTAAAAATGTGAATCCATGATATTCAAAAATTAGCGCTTATTATTTTAATCTTCACAAAACCTTATTATTATTGACATTTTAACTTTTAGGGGCGGCTCCTTTTTTCAATATAAATATTCTATAATTATATCAATGACGATATTATTAAAAAAATTGAGAATTTATTTTTATTTACATAACAACAATAAGACAGACATAAGTAGATTTATTTCTATGGATAGCATTCTTAAACACCCACCAAGTTAAATTGAAGTAATTTACTGTTAATTTAAAAAATACTTATCCTGTGATAGTTTAGTCGAACAGTTTTCAGCTGACAGTACTTTTGCCGAACGCTTCGACTCTTTTGAAGCGGGAAGAAACGGAAATATTGACTTTAATGAAGTGCACAAGTTGATCTATTCAGCAAGTTCTTTCTCCTATATTTTTGCTAATTGTTCCTCGGACGACACCCTCTTTCGTCCTTTCGGAGTTTTATCACACCTGGCAGAAAAGAAAAGCCTACACTCGTATTTTTTTCAAGCAGTGATTCTTAGAGGAGGGGCACGGGTCGGAGAGTGAAAAGAACTACACTATAAATAGACGAGCTCGAGTCCACCCGGGTGATCCGATCTGCCAGTTTGATTTTAACCTGGGCCCCCTCGGCATGGAGGCGCCGATAACGTTGGTTAATTAACCGTGTAAATATTCACCTCTACAAAGGCGATCGGAGGCGGATTTCACATCAGCCAACCACCGGGTGCTCCATCCTCCCTGCTTGAAAGCGTTCAATCCCCATGGCTTTTCGCCGACCTCCCAGAAAGGATAAGTACTCGAGGAAGGTAAATTACCGATAATACTTTAGAAGCTACTCGCAATTTTTATTTTCATAAAGTGGATAAATTATAATTCAAATGACAGCTTGTTATTTTATCATAATATAAACTAACAGTATTTCCGTCCTATAGTACATTTAAATATTTGTTAATTGCTGAAGTTAAAAAATTTAAAGTTATCACAAAAAATCACATCATTGTTCAGTCAGAAATTAGTAAGAAACAATACACCAAGCAATGGATAATAATGAAAACAAGCCGAAGTGGGTTTGAATCACGCTCGTGACACTCACTTTTTCATCTCAACCAAGACCTTACCTAAAAAGAATAATGAATTGAAAGAAGTAATTTGGTCACTTAGACCACTAAACGTAAGTGGACACCAAATGTCAAATCCCCATAGCAAACCATAATAACAAATTTTTGCCCAGTAATTCTAAGTTGATATAAGTTATTTAAAGTTTTATCTATCTAAAAACCACATTTTATTTATTTCATATCGTATTATCGTGTAAAATTTCAAAGGTCTTCTTAACTGTTAACATCCTGTCTATTTAAATTAGATTAATTTTAGTAAGAAAGTTTAGAAATTATTTCATTTCCGTTAAGGCACTTTCCACTTTAAAAAGTTCCTTTTCAAAAATTAATACCTTATAAGGATAAATTAAATTATGGTCTTCTTTTTTTATGTTTCAACTTTTTTTTCCCCATACAGTAATTTTTATTTTCACGTAGTTTTTGGTCTCCAGTAAGTGGTTCTATTGCAGAAATATGAACTGCACTCAAAATTGCAGAAACGTCGCTTAAAAGTAAATCTGTGCATTATAACTTGACTTTTTTATAGTAAAAAACCATAATAAGATAAGAAAATAAATTTTATATTTCCACTGTACTTTCTAGTAACTTCTAGAAAGTAGTTTAACCTTTTAAAAAACGACGATACACGTCTAATACTTTCTGCTTTCAAGGTTTATTTGTATGTATTATATTTATACATTTGATTATATCCAAAACCCGTTTCAATATATTTATGGAATCCGGCCATTAGGAATTAGGGAAATTCGATTTAAAACATGTCATACGTACGAGAATAAATTCCATTCACCAATTGACATACGTATGAGGCATTTGCAAAGATTACCTGGCAATATGACAATGCACCCACAGCAGATACTAGAAATAGTTCAAATTGTAGCGTATTCTCAGACATGATTTACGTCCTTGCCACTATTCGACGATGTTGAAAGGTCTAGGACACCTTCACAAACATATTCATTTCAACAAGCTGTTAATGATTTTATAGATGTATATGTTTACAAGCTGTTACATTATCTCTAGCTCTGTTATAAACATCCATAAAGAATTTTCTTTGTGCTCTGATAGGTGATGAAGTATCTGGGTCATTTCTGATCATCATGTGTCTGTTTGTGAGGGCGTTTTTGACATCTCAAGATCTTCAATTGATCACGTTTGAGATAATATTCAAATGCCATCAGGTGAAGTTTGCAAATCTGATCAACCAGTAGTTTGATAGTGACCCTGTACTAAATAATAGTGACTAGCCGATGAATATGGCAAGAACCTATTAGGTTTACCCAAAACGGCCAAACTACGTTTGTTACTGTTACATAAATCAAGCCTATGCCTCTTATGCTTCCTAATTCTCACGTTTCTCTCCATTTTGATTCAAAATTAGCGGTATTTTCTATCTTATCCGGAACCAACTGAGCACTTTCACGATCGGGAGCTGGAGGACTCGTGCCGGTACTCCGTCATGACCCCGTCGCCTACTCGCAAAACTTTTTTGTATAACCCCTCGTTATTGTGCCATTATTTTAGCTCATTGCAAATAAGTTTCTTTCGTCTATTTTTTAAATTTAATTTGTATTTATTTTATTTTATTAATTTTTATTTGGTAGAAAGGGACACCGCTCAACAGTGAATTTAACAAAACACCTCCACAAATAAAAGAGGTTGAGCGAGTCAAGTACTAAATTACCACGCACATCGGGTTTTTCTTATGTTGTACATGTTCATTATGAAAGCACCAAATCTTCCCAAAACTTGCGAAGCTGGTCTGTTTTTTATTATTGATTTGTCGTATGTAACAAATGTTAATAAATAGCATAAAACCCCTGTAGTATCGTTTCCGAGAAATGGAAAACAAAGTTTAATACATCTATTAGGTTTCGTGGTTCGATTGGCAAAATAAATTATTTTTAATTAATTCATCTTTAATCAAGGTTTTGGTTGAGATCAAAAAAGTCAGCACGAACGGGATTCGAACCCACGACCTTCGGCTAAAGTGTAATATTGATTTTCTTTGCCGAAGGTTAAACTGAATAAAATAATAGTTAAGATTCGGGTTGTGGTCTTCAAACGTACAATGTTATTATATCAACGCTCAAAGCTTTAGAGCCTAAATCAGAAATGCAAAAGACATAATAATACTTGGCTATTTTCCCAAGTCTATGGAGTTTTTCTCTCTTCTCCCTCCTGTCACCTTTCTGTCCCACGTAACTTTGATATCCAATAAATATACGCCGCATTTACAGATGAGTTACCTTTCCCTCTTGTTAAAAAATATGTTACTCCCGCTCAAACTTATTATTTTTTTTCGGGGGGGGGGGGGAGATAGGCATTTCTCCTGTTGATGCGATATCGACTTAAATATCAAGTTTAAATCTGTTCCATTTGCAAGCATTATTAAGTCGGTTTGGCTAGGAGGAAAGGAGGTCAGTCCGTGTGACTACAAGGACGGTCTCCTGTATATAGACTATGGAATTTACGCAAAGGGGGCGGCGGAAGGGAGCTTTGTCCCTCCAGATCGATACCCAGTCATGCGCTTTGGCTCCCTCAACAAATTCTCGCTATCACTCCCTCTCGACAAATGCTCGTTCGGGTGACTTTTCATTAATCCTATACGCAGAAAAACTGCTCCACGCTGGGCAGGAGGTCTATTCGTCTATCCCGACCGGAGTACGCGTCCTGCTACAAGAATACTTGAACCAAGCAGTTATGTGCAGGAGAAGGAGATAGTGCCTATTCGTGAGGGTCTAAAGGACCACCACGCCATACTGCATCCACCAAAAAGGGATCATGTCGCAATATGATAGGCTACAACCAGGGCTATAACAAGCTGTTTACACAGGTACAAATAGTTACATTACGTTAAAATCCTTCAATCAACTATATTATTTAAAAAATCTAACATACCACAATAATGCACTGGTCCGGAAACATAATTGTATCGAAACGCAATGTTTGTAATTGCACAAGAGCATACGAGCTTAACTAACTGTACAGTTAAGATATATCGTTAAACATCGTAATTTACATGCATACTTTTGAGAAAGTTTTCAACCGCTTATATTACGGATTTTTGCGAAGGCTCGGTTTATTGGAGACCCCGTTAACCCCCAAAAAATAGGATGTCGTTTAAAAGTAACATGGAACATTAACGCAAACATTAATAAACTATAAACCAGGCAGACCTTTATTTCTGTAAATGATGCATCCCCTCCACCATTCGTTTAAATTAGCCTTGAGCTGGTCTTCGAGCGTGCACTGTTACTTTTGTTTTTAATTAGTTTATGTTGATGAGTGCTTTACACTCTTTACAGTCTGTACACACTTAATTATTGGAATGGTTAAAACAACGCTTGTCTTACACCGAATACCTTTGTTTCTCATAAAGTACATTTTTAAACAGTGTATAAATATCTATTTAGGGTATTTATCTTTCCTTAATCTCGAAGTCTTATACTAAACCCGCACGTCACTGCTGTCACGCTGACGTAGTGTTTTTCCTGTATGCACCAATTTTTTTCAACGTTGTTACTGCAGTAGAGCTGCTAGTAAGTTTTCTTTTTCTGTTTTTCCCGTGAGAAACTTGTTTAATAGAAATTGTATTATTTCAACTTCTAGTTTTCTTCTGCAGTTCAATATGACTGGCTGTAACTAGGTCAGCGTCTTCATTGTTTTAACCTCCAAATAGAGTAGGCTCGTGAACTCGCGAATAAGGCTTTTTACAACCCGGAATCGGATTTTCTAAACCGCTAAGTTCTATTTTTAAGTTTACATTTAAGCAAAATACACAGTGAACAACGTTTATTCATTTCCAAGGGCTTAATTTCATTGTTTCCTTTGAGTCAAGTTAGCCAGGCCTAGAACAACAAATTCTATCACCAAGATATTTTTAATTTTTTTAACCTTAATTAATTAAAGAAACTTTTTTGAACGTACATCTTCCTGTACAGTTTCTGTAGCAATTAAGAATTACTAAACGAACACCATTCTGCCCAGCACAATTTCCAACACACAACTCCCTCCAATAACAATTATGTGTAATTGAACTGTTCAATAATACACTTAATCAATAGTTTGTCGCAGTAGTATAAATTGTTAAAAACATAATTAAAAAATCCATCCTGTTTAGGAGTTGAAAGCCACAGGTGCTCCCAATCCGACTATTTTACATTATCCTAATTTCTGTGAGCTCTTATAAAATAACGTGTATTTCATGTTGACTTTTGAAAATCGTGGGCAGGTTTTTTTTTCTTTTTTTTAGGTTCTTGAAATGAAGCAATTTGCAGCTTTTGTTCAACAGTAAACAAATATTTATGAAATTTTTTAATAAAACTTTCCGTTTTTTGATATTCAGCCACTAAAATAGAGCCTAATGACCTTGTATTATTCAATAAACGTAAAATTCATTATTTTGTGCCCGTAAATAAAAAATTCATATTGGGTTGTCCGGAAAATAATGCAGGATTTTAAGTTTTCATTTAAAAAAATCTATATAAAATATTCTGTTTACGTTTACAGGATTACTCA
>CM077099.1:87978-106093 GCA_039619505.1 Cimex hemipterus | reverse complement strand
GGAAATTATTTTGATTAAAGAACATTGCTTTAAAGTAACTAGTTTCTATTTTTTTGTTTAATACCAAAATCCTGCATTATTTTCCGGACAACCCAATATTATACAACCACTACTTTTTTTAAAAAAATAATGAAAACCTCTACAATAATGTAAAGTCTTCCCTGTAATAAATTTCCAAAACATGTAAATTTATAGATTCGGTTTCGTGCATATCGAAGTTGACCACTTCAATAATTGACTTTTAAAGATTAAGTAATTTTTGAATTTTAATACAACCATACTTTCCGTTTGGCAAAAATTAAAATAAACATAATTTTAAATTTTTTGAAGGTACATCAGACGTTTTTGGTTGGATTCCTGAAAGGAGACAATGTTCAAGCTTTTTCCAACAGTAAATCATTTTTTTAATATTAAAATCACTACGATAGAGCTGAAAACCTCTACTTTACATTAAGTTTATATTTTTACACCGAAAATTCTTGTCTGGTAAGAATTTTCAAAGCGTGTAAATTTATAGATTCGACTCTGTACATTTCAAATGTGACTTCTTCATTAGTCAATTTTTTAACTTTTCCTCTTATTTTTGGATAAGAAACGTACTTTCTGTGTGGCAAGAAATAAATTAAACATAACTTCAAAAACGTTAAAATATCAAATCGTGTTTGCACGATCGAACCAATTTGCTCACCACTTTTCGATAGAACTACGCCATTTTGTTAAGTGGTGTAAAAAAGGAAAAACTCTGCTGGTCTTTCTTTTGGATTTTTTTTAGAAAACACAATGAATATTAAAGAAACCCGCTTTTCAGTGCATATTTACATCTCGATAGGACAGGACAGAAAATAAATGAAATTATTTTTGTCAAAGTGGAAAAGGTAGAAACTAAAATATTAACAATAGTTTGGTTAAAAATAGTTTGCATATCACAATTCCCTCCCCGAAACTACTTCTAAAGTATATAGGCAGATCATGCGTTAAATCAATACTGCCTTTTTAATTGAAAGGACCAACCGTTCTGATGGCCTCCTTTATAAATAAACATAGGTCTAGCTAATGTGAAATCAATTCAAAAGTGGAAATTTCTGTGAAAATTAAAGACCTGTGAAAAAACAGGCAAACAAAATTTATGACATTAGACATATAGAAAAGAACCATTTTTACAGTCTAAGGGAAGGAAGGAATACCAGCCATCAGCAAGAAAAAATAGATCAAATTTTTAAGTCTTGACACATTGATTGCAAAAGTTTGTTTTTATTTTATTTTTAATCATTAACATTTAACATTTGTCATTATATTATCATGATTATTAACTGCACAATTCAAAGTGAAAATAATAATTAAATAAATTATTTGAAGAAATAAATTTTGAAATTATTTGAGTAAGGATCAGATAATCATCAGATGGGGGGGAAGTGCCCAAAAAAGCTACTAGTCTCTTTTCGTTCTGAAATAATTATAATGTATTTTATTACATTTTATGCACTAAAGAAGTACATGGAGCACTTAATAGAAATAGCGAAAAGCAGATTCATGTCGGCAGACTAAAACAGCAAGAATAAACAGACCAGAATATAAACAATAAGAAGTTTACTGTCATGAACTACTCATTTTTAAAATATTTTGTTTTCTTCTATTTTGATGAGTTTGATAACGGAGATTGTAAATTTGTCTTGATCCCATACAAAAACTTGGCATTAATTATCATTAAAAAAAGTCACTTACACTCTGTTGCTATATGTGTAGATATTAGTGACAGTTAATCGATAATTATTCAGATATTGTGAGATGCAGTCTGTGACACTCAACACGACATGCAAGAATAGCACAAGTACACAGAAGACAAAAACTTTGACCCCTGAAGATGATCTCAATAAAGATTGAAACATGGGCCCAATAAAGAAAATGTTTTTCTGAAAACTACATCACACCAGACCGCACCTCACAATATCTGAATAATTATCTGTTGTTACAATTAAAAGTTTATTGCGCTTCACATTAAAACTTTTCCATGAACTTAACACTAACTAATAAAAAGAGAAAAAAAAAAAAAGAGAAAAAGAAAAAACATTAGTGAATTATTTGATGTACATGATTTTCGTAATAATAATAACCCAATTCTCTTGATAATGACACAGTTTTCTTAGCTAAAACAATCAAGTTTTTATTTAAAAATTATCATTTGGATGGAAATAATTCATTAATCATTTTGAACAAAACTTGTGAAATCCCTTAGATTCCAATTCATGACTGTTTTTAAAAATCATTCTCTGCAAAATTGTACTACATAATGAGCAATTGTGATGTATAATAATAAAAATATTTGTAGGCATATAAAAAACACTATCTAAGTGATTATTATTATTATATTGTATTACACCAAGTTGTGCCTGAATTTTTTGAGACCCTGTGGATCTATAAATCGTATTTATATAGCAATAACAAATTTTTCCTGTTCCTCAACTGTTCAAAACCAGGAAATTTTTTATGTAAAATGGAATCTGTCTGAAAATCAAATTAAGCACTAAAAGCATCATTATTTGAGCTATCATTAAAATAACAAAATAATGTGTATGACTATAGAAATATAATCTAATCTTATTAACACAACATGTTAATTTAATATAGACTGATTAACTAAATATCACCTGACAAGTTGAAATTAATATGTGACTTTTTGAATCAATCTTTATTACTGCTGAATAATTCTATAGCTTGTTAAAAAATACCAACCGTCACAAATCCAGCTCATAAAAAATATGATCAATCAGGGAGGGTCAATCTTTAGTTTGAGACTTTTTGATGTGTGCATGCCTTTTAAGTAGTAATCTATAAATAGATCTGTATGAAGTTTAAACAATTGGGTGCTGATTTACATATTGTTAAAGTTCCATTATAGAAATGTGAAAATTTCATTATCTTTTAAATTTCTGTTGGTTCTCAAGAGAACAAATAGAAGAAAAGGGCAAACAATCTTAGATCCACACTAAACTCATATGCAATAGAACATAGTGCTACAAATAACTATAAAAAATATTCTCAGGTTTTCAACTTAAACCCACTAATTTTGAATTACCTACACCCCATTTTGATTTTTTCCATCCTGTTATTAGGATATTTGTTTGCTTTCAATAAAAATTCTTATGATTTTTAATATTTTAAATTTATATATTTTTTATTGAGTTTATTCATAATTGTGTCTTGCATGCTGCACATAAGTACTTGGTTTGGTGTGAACTTACTTATGTCCAAGTACACATCACTGGTAAGAGATTTTCAAAGAGTTAGTCGATTAATAAAGTAACGATTAGCTAGTAGTTGTTTGCATGAGTAACTAAATTTCTGGTCTGTACTCTAGTTATTTATAAATTATCTGTTTGCATTCTACAGTTATTGGTTTAAAGCCGCATGTATTTTGATTTTGTCAATTAAGATAGAAAAACAGCATATCTTAACAAATTTTAATTTTTAAGCTTTAAAGCTACATTTTAGTGATGCTTAATGTTATATGAGGTTTTTTTTTAGATTTAACATCAATATTATAAAGTGAAAATATCATTTTAAAAACAGCTAATGTAATCATTGATACTAAAATGGTCCTGATGTAAATATTCATAAAATATTTGCATACTAGAAGAACACATCATACAAAACAATAAAGTATTGGTTATATAATAGAGTATATTCATGGTAAAATTTGAAATTTTAAAAATTAAATTCGATAAATTTCATGTTTTTTTCAAACATGATTGCTATTAAAACTATTCTTGAGGGGAATTAAACTTAAAAATGTACACTCATATATTCTACTGTCTTTTCAATTTTAATCAATCAAAATGCAGGGAAAAGTATCAGGTTCAGCAATCTTTTGGCAAATATTTAGGTTTTGACTTAAATAATGCTTTTGATTAAATAACAAGTACAACTTAAAAGGCATTTATTTTGAATGTTTTTTCGTATATCTACAGTTCTTAAAACTAAGCAGGCTAAATAACTTCAAGTATTACTTCATTATTGTAGCTCAATATAGTTCAGTTAATTTAATTAAAAAGATAATTATAAATAAATTTATATTCATTAAACAGTAGGAAAAGAGGAAGTAAATTCTGACCTACTGTAGGCTTTAATTTTCTCTTCCAGATGCAGCTTTTTTAGGTAGCTTAAAATATTGTGTATACTTTAATTGAAACAGCATAATGAACCTCTCTTTATTTGCTTTGTAGAACCAGGCTAAAAAGTATTGTTCTTATAATTGTTTCATATTATATTACGATAAAGTTCAAATAAAAGGTTATTTCTTTAGCATATTGGGAGGTTACTTTCTAAATCTTTTGTTATATTTGCCTGCTTGTATATTTGTCTTATTTGTTATTTTCTATCTCAAAACTAAATAAGTTTTTATAAATCAAATGAACAGAAAAAAATAGGTTATAAATTATAAAAGTTTAGTAGATTTATTCATATTTGAACCTTCATTCAAAATCATTATTTTCTTCTTTTCTAAATAAATAAATATGGAATGAAAAGTAACTAACATCTTTTTTGGGTTGTAATGAAAATCTTTTT
This sequence comes from Cimex hemipterus, assembly GCA_039619505.1. Lineage (NCBI taxonomy): Eukaryota > Metazoa > Arthropoda > Insecta > Hemiptera > Cimicidae > Cimex > Cimex hemipterus. Next base: position 101,530 of record CM077099.1, on the reverse strand, counting down.
ACCACTGTCTAGTAGTTTAAACACTAAAATATTTATATTAAATTTAAGCTTTTTCACAATTTATAATTGAATTTTTTCATTAATTTATAAAATTATTTAGGCACAAATAGGTGCCTTAGGTCTCAACATAAGTGTAATGAGATGATACATAATTGAAATATCATAATTTCATTATTGATAGTTTGATTCTTTTTTATGCGTGTTAGGGCTCAGCAGACTCTAATTATTCTCAGCCATCCTCAGACTTGTCGCTGGACGAAGAAAAAGAGACGCTTCGCCGCGAAAAGGAGCGTCAGGCAATTAGTCAGCTTGAAAAAGCGAGGGTAATTTATATTACATAACTATATTCAAACTCACTTTTTAAAACTACAAATTACGAGTTGCATATGTCATAATAAAATTGTTTATTTATACAGTCAAAGCCTGTTGCATTTGCTGTAAGGACAAATGTCTGTTATGATGGATCAGTGGATGACGATTCACCTGTGCATGGCAGTGCTGTATCCTTTGACATCAGGGAATATCTCCATATCAAGGTATACATATATGTCTTATTTCATAACTTTTTTTTTACAAAATTTATATATTGCAGGAGAAATATGACCATAATTGGTGGATTGGAAGGCTTGTGAAAGAAGGCTGTGATGTGGGTTTCATTCCTTCACCTGTCAAGTTGGAAAATCTCCGACTTCAGCAAACACAGGCGAGAAACTCAAAGCTATACTCCTCCAAGACATCATCTTCGAGTAACCTAGGTGCGCTAGCTAACGACGTGCTCTCTACCTCAAAGAGTGCCAACTCCCGGGGTTCAACCCCTCCCACTCCTGGTATGCCCATGCAACAACACAATCATTTTGTTTTGTTTGGTTTGTTTCCTTTTTTGTTTATGCTATGTTTATGTGATATCGTTGTCTATTTTGCCCCACACCATTTTTTTTTTTAATTTTGTTTATTTGACTTTTGTTTTGTGTAATTATCACAAGGATAATTTGCATTTCAATATCACACACTCAAAAATGTCATCACATGCTATTAACTATTGATTCTAAATAAAATTTTAAAAACTCAAGAAATGCATTGGATAAACTAGTTTTATCATTCAATCAATAATGATATTCAACAAGAAATTAAAAATTTTAATCAAATTAACTAAATTAGTTTTAGAAAATTATTATTTTTTAGTTATAAATAAATTATTAACAAATGTTTCATCATTAAAAATGAAATATTAATGTTTAATTTTAACTGTTCCATAGTTCAATTGTGCGTTTGTGTGTGTTGTGTGATGTGCAAATATTGATTTATGAGAATGGAATGAGTTTTATGTTATTTGTCATTTTTTGTTGTCTTAATTTGATGTTTTTTTGTTTTGTTTGTGTCTATTGTGTGTTTTGTTCTCATTTTGCACAACTGATCCTTCCCCTACCAACTTCCCTTACCCAGAGGCCTAATTGCAGATAAGTGTTTATAAATATTAATAATTTAGAGTAGCACTAGATGTAGTGTAATTGTGTACAATTATTCTGAGATAGGATACTTATATGCGTCGATTAAAACACGATATGAATGTTTAGTAATTAGATGGTTTCATTCAGTTTTTTGCATGTATGCCAGTCGATACTTTACTGTGATATATAAACTGTATGTTATTTGAATACAACAATTTGATAAGTTGAATTGTTTTGTTTTATTATTATCAATTCTCAACTTCTTAATTTGAGAATGTCAACCTAATAACATTTACTTTCTAAACTAAAGGAAAAAATAGATAAAGACAGGTGTGATATGATTATAATCACGTATCTATTTATAATGACTTCATTTTGTTAAACAACATTTTCCATTATTAGACATAACTTGGAAATATATAGATTTATTATAACAATGAATTTATCCATTTAAATAACTAATTCATTTTAAGTTTTAGTGTCAATTGACCAAGTTAATTCATTCAATTAATTATTCTTTCTATATAAGATCTTGGTTGAGGTAAAAAAGTGTCATGAGCGGGATTCGAACCCATGACCTTTGGCTAAATATGCCGCTACTCGACCACTTCAATGAAGTTATGACTGTTCAAGTGGTAGAGTAGCAGTGTATTTAGCCGAAGGTCATGGGTTCGTATCCTGCTTGTGACAGTTTTTTACCTCAACCAAGACCTTACATAGAAAGAATTAAAATAAGTAATGTTTCTTTTCTGTTTTTAATAGTTTCAATTTTTAAAAAAAATTCAACACTTTATTTGAAAAAAGCTTTGTACCAAAAATTATATTAACAAGTTTATTTATTTGCAATCAAATCCACTAATCCATAACTCAGTTTAAAATAATTTTACTGCATTTCCTGAAATCCTTTAATTGTGTTGTGCAAATCACTTTCTTATTTGAGAATAAACAAAGTATACTTTTTGCCTGGCTCATTACAATTAAGAGTATATTAATGCTGAATGAACCAAAACTCCAATGTATGTATACACATTTGCACAATTTAGTTTGATTTTTTTTACTAAACAATAGTTTTTGCAATGAAATTGCTCTGTACGTTTTCAGCATTCATAACACGAAGAGATCTCATTCATAGATGTGCCCTCTTTATTTGTACATTTGTTTAAATAAAACGTTTCACCCCAGGTGAAGACTCGGATTCTCTTGGAAATGCACGATTGCAAGGGAAAACGACGCTCACAACCCCTCCTGCCAAGGAAAAGAGGAAACCCTTTTTCAAAAAGCAAGAAACGACCACACCATATGATGTGGTACCTTCAATGCGACCGGTAGTTCTAGTTGGCCCTTCCCTTAAAGGTTACGAAGTGACCGATATGATGCAAAAAGCATTGTTTGATTATTTAAAACACCGATTTGAGGGAAGGTAATTTGCTATTTTTTACTTTTTTCTTTTTTTAAATAAATAGTTTCATTAAAAATATTGCTCTCAGGATAATAATAACAAGAGTAATGGCTGATATATCTCTTGCCAAACGATCTCTCCTCAACAACCCTTCCAAGAGAGCAATTATGGAAAGATCAAATTCCAGGTCCACATGCCTTGCTGAAGTCCAAGCTGAAATTGAAAGAATCTTCGAGCTGGCTCGAACCCTTCAAGTGAGTGATTATATTTAATTTAAACAAATTATACCCAGATATATAATTTAAAAATTAATGCATGTTTTACAAAATTTGCAGTTGGTAGTTTTGGACTGTGATACAATAAACCATCCTTCACAGCTTGCAAAAACTTCTTTAGCTCCAACTGTTGTTTACCTCAAAATATCATCTCCTAAGGTATTTAATAATAAATTTAAAAGCAAATTCATGGCAAGATTGTTTGATTGATAATGAAATAAATGTGTACACAAAATACAAGTTTAACAATTATTCGTCCTTTCTTTTTTTTTTTTTTTTTTTTTTTTTTTTAATTTCTCTATACTGTATGACATTAATTATCAAAATTTAGACACAAACTCAAAAGTTTTTAGATTTTTTGTGTGAAGGAAAGGCATAAAATTTGTAATAGGATAAAATGTATATATTTATCAGTTGCTTTCTGTTATTAAACATAGTGTTATTAAGATAGTTTTATTTTAACTACAGGTAGGTATTTTATGCTTAATTACTTACTCAGGTACTGCAGAGATTAATTAAATCTCGAGGGAAGTCACAGGCAAGACATCTAAACGTGCAGATGGTTGCTGCTGAAAAGTTGGCACAATGTCCGCCCGAGATGTTTGACGTTATTCTGGATGAAAATCAACTTGAGGATGCTTGTGAACACATCGCTGAATACTTAGAAACCTACTGGCGCGCAACTCATCCTCCAATACCTGCAACATCGACCCCAGCTCTTCCCGGCATCCCGCGACCTCTTCACCAAACTCCTCAGATCTCTCCAACGACAGACCATGCTGCATGTAGAACCACAATGTCACCTACAGGTAATAACTGCAAGATATTCAATTTATTTTGATACTTTATTATGTTAGGAAATTATTATTTTAAATATTTTTATAGAGGTTATTAAATTTGAAAATGTATTACTTCCTTGAATCCTAATCTTATTGCAAATTATTTAGAAAATATATAACATTTAAAAGTTACTGTTGTTTCAGGAGTTCATGAAGATTATGGATACTCACATGATTCAAGAGGTAACTTCTTTGATATATCTAATATATATATTTATTTAAATTCTTCACATTAATTTTGGTGATTCTATAAAGCACTAGATGAGCAACAGTTGGGGGTTGCAAAGACACAATAATGGGTGACTGGCTATTATTTTTTTAATGTGCAGTCTCACTTTCCGAGATGCATATTGCAGTAAAATTGTCTTTTAAATTGCTACAAAAGAAAAACATTAGACTATTACTGTAAGTTATGATAAAAGTAAAATTTGAAAACTTAACATGAAAATTAATTTTGTTTTGGTAACTGAAAAGTGTGGATTGTTAACATTGTTTTAAAATAACATCACTAATTTGCATTTTAATTGTTTGGGAATGATAGAATTTAGTGTTAACATGTAATGTAATATTATCCTTTGTTTATTTTGAATCTGTTCTAGTTTACATTGAGCACTCTAAGACTAACATAGAGCATACTGAATCAACTCTATGCCCCACTGAAATTCTCATTTGTTTCAGGTTTGTACAGAGGGAGATCAAGGATGGAAAGGGAGAGAGACTATGAAGAGTACAATTTAGAATCACCGAGAGAAGTTTATCCGCCTGACAGGTACACATTATCGCAGGGTCCTTCTAGGGATGGTTACACGAGAGCTCCATCAGAAGAAAAATATCATCACCATCACGAACATCACCTTGATCATCATGTCCACGATCACACTATCCCCGTCCATCATGACCATCACCATGACCATTCAATCCCCATCCATCATGTTGACCATGGGATGCCCCTGCATCATGATCACCACCATGATCATTCAATACCTATACATCATGATCATTCGATCCCCATTCACCATGACCACCACCATCACTCAATGCACCATCATCATCCCCCACCACACAGGTCAGATCATCTTCACGATCCTGAAGAGTACCATTCACCGCATCAAACCTCATCAAGAAGAGCCTTAAATGCCATTTAATGTCGACTCCCCCATCTAGCGTATCAGAATTGTAATTGGTGTTAATTTTTAATCCAACAGCTTTTTTAAGCACCTTTTTTATATGTAATTGTTTAAGTATGAACAACAAGATTTAATCAGCCAATATATTTATTTTCATAATTTGTTGAAAAGAGTAATCAGTAAGAGTAATAATTACCAAGTATTGCTAATTTTGTGATTTTAGAAGCATGTAAATATTTGAGGTAAAGGCCTTAAGTAGTTTAAGAGTGGACATTTCCTTTTTGTTTGATCTATGTTATATTTCCAGCAATAATTTAGCTATAATTTCTTCTTGGTGAACAGAAACTCTGTGGGCATGCACTGAAGAGAAATCATTATTATCAAATTGAGTAGGAGGTAAAATAATGCCCATCACATTCCTCCTCAACCACCCTATTCATGACTTGTGGTCCATCTCCTCTTTAATACCATAAAATGTAATGAACAAGGCCTGTGTAATTGATGACTATGTAATTATTTGTACAATTTGTAAAAACTAAATAAAATTAGAAAAAAATATTTAGATGCTGTGTAAGAAAACGTAATTTGTTTGATATTCTCCTTATAAGAATTTAAAAGTCTAACTTTTAAAAAATTGCAATTTCATTTATTTATAAAGTGATACCTTCTTTTAGGTTACATAGTTAAATTAGTTTATTCAAATTTAAATTTAATAGCGGTCATTATGACACTTTTTTATTGGCATTATTTGGCTGAAATATAATTTGGACACCTTGATTCTTCATAAATTCTTCATAAATGAATTTAATGAATGTTGAATATTATTTAACTGTGTAAATATTTTTTAAGAGAAGCTTGAGTTATTTTCATGAATTTAATTAGTTTTATAATAAGCGACAAAATGACAAGGCATTCATTGTTAAAAATTCGTTGAAAGAAATGACGTTATAAGAGTTGTCTTAACAAGAATCAATTACAATAAAATGAGGAATAAATTCCTTTTTTAACATAATTTTTTCAAATCGTATATTACATTACTTTTTCATCTAGGTGTAGAATGTTTTGATAATGTTCTGCATAACAGCATAAACAAACCATAATTATTTCATTTGAAGTAGGCAAACCAGTTTGCAAGTCCTACATGACCAAAAGAAGTGTGCACACGCCATGCACACATGCACACACACATACACACACAGAATGTACATACACAGAATACAAACACCAAACACAAACTAATTATACTTCTAATAACATATACACCACACATGTAATAAATAAATTATATGTATATATTATATATACATATAATATATATATATATATATATATATATATATATACACACACACGCACACACAACTTTATTATATGTAAGCCAAGACTTGTATAATATAGACATAAAGACTGTAATGTATAGTTAAATTGATAACCTTTAACTCTCTACTTTAAAATTTTTTAAATCTTTAAGAAATTATTTTCTATTGCCAAAGGAATTAAAATTAATGCAAAATGAGGTGATGAGATAGCAAAAGAAAACCTATTGAATCATTATAGTCATCATCCTAACAATGGTTAATTCTTTTAGTGTACAAAAACCTAGAACAACTCTTGCCTTAAACAAGATAATAAAATTGCTACTTCAACATGTGTACAGCAAATTTAACTAATTAAGAACAAAACTGAGAATCTCTTGTCATGCTACTAATTTAATGGATCTAGAATAATAGCATTGCTATTATCCATTAACATCCTAATTAATTAATTAATGATAAAAATGAGAATCTCTTTTAATACATTCAACCATGTGGGCATTAACAAAATTTAACCTGTTTGGAAATATTTGATTTATATAATAACTTTTTTTAATTAATAACAAAATTTTGTCCAAGATTGCAAAACAAGCTATAATTAGCGGGTTTTGCCAAAAATGAAAAATAGATAGTACAGCATTGAAAATGCAATAATTAATTGGAAATAGAGTACGAATAAAATGTAGAATGTAAAGTTTAATCTTGCAATTCCAAAAATTATATACCCCAGAGGGAAATTAAATTGTATAACTTTACTTTATTTGGTTTTTTAAAATTACGTACGCATTGCACTCCTGTTATTTTACTCATGTTAAATATTTTTCTTCCTGCTCTTAAACTGTCTTATATGGGATTTGATTACTGTTTTGCTCATCAATAATGACAGGAGTGAAATGTTCTCAAATAATTTAAACAAATATTCGACCAATTGTTATTCCACTCTAAACAGATGACGATTTTAATACATCGTTAAGAGTCAATAACAGTTAGGTTTAGGGTAATAAAAAATAAATTATACTATTAAATATATTCTTTATAATAATGCTCAATGCTAAATTAATTTTATTTACCAATGTCTGTTGATTCATGAAATATTTATTTGTTTATATGTTATTTTTAAAAATTCAAGCTGGATGATAAAAGGGAAAGAAAAAGAGTTCTAATATTAGTAAAGGGTTTTTATTTTTTATTTGAACCCTATTAAAACTCAACATATTAAAATGTACTGTGAAGCACTCAGTTCAAATTGAAAATGGGAAGCAGCAAATTTTGTTACATGCCAAATTTTATTGCACTAAGCTTTCAGCTGCTTTTAGATTTATATTTATAGTAATATTTATAAAAATAAGTTACATGGAAAGTGCTTTGAAGAAAAAGATAAACCATAAAAAGTCTTTGATACCAATGATATTACAATTGTATTCAGTTGTATTTAATTTATGGCAAGCCTATGTTGTCAGCTTACCATAAATGCAAATACTGAAAGTAAAAACGTTTTTCATGCTGGCAAAGTGTAAAAAAAATAATATTTACAAATGACCTGTGATGGGGATTTACTGAAGGAAGTGCAAACAATTTCTAAACTCATTAATTTTAATAGAATAACGTAAAAATATGCAAATTTATAAACTTTAGAAAAGGGATATAAATATGTAATTAAAGTATCCATACCCTATTGCCTATTGGTCTCTTGTAATATATTAATAAGCTTCATACAAATTTTCATTTCAAATGCTATGCAATTCCCACTATCTACTATAAGCACACAACTTTTAAATTGATTAAATAATATGATAATTGTAAATATGAATTAAATTTGTATATCAAACACTTATTTGATTTATGTTTTATGCACCCTTCAACTCAACAAACAAAAAACATTTTTGTGAAAAAAATTTAAAATTGTCTCATATCCAATACAAAATTATTTTTGGTTTCTTAAATCATGGACGAGTTTTCACTCTGTGTTTTGACTGCTATTTAACTTTTTGTTAATGATAAACACAATTTTTTCAATGAAATTTATTAAGGCTCACTTATAATATTTTTTAGGAAAGAAAATGTCTAAAGTCGTTTGTTTTAAAATCAAAATAGATTGCCTAATTTGACCAAATTTTTAATTTTTAACCTGTTAAATGTCTACCAATTTCTATGCCAAACTGTCCATTTCGATCCTCTGTTTATTAAAACATATTTCCCTATTCTACATTACAAAGTGTTGATCATAAGATATTGATGTTTATTTTTATATTTTACCAATGAAGCTCACATACAAGATAGCAATTTATTTCATCATTTTGATTGAACAAGAACTTTTTTAAATTGAATAACAAAATTATCGCTGAAAGTCACATTATTAGAAATATTTTTTTTTTATTTTTTATTTACTATAACATATAGCATAGTTAAATTTTCAATAAAAAAATGTGCAAATGCATTTTAATGGGGAAAAGAACTCTCTTCAGTCAATGAGTTCATTCATTTTCTTCATTTAGTTGATAGTGTCTGTCATTTTTAGAAAGACTGGTTGTTAATATTTCTTTTGAGTAGTTGCATTGGTTGTTCCCTTGGAATGGAAAATTATTGCATTTTTCAAATTATTACATTATTTCAGCTTTAATTACTAGACACTCTTATTTGCTATTACAATTTAATATGTTGATTTGATCATCACATTTGCATTATACAGACAAAACCAGTAAAAATAGGCAAAACGAGAAGCTACATAGTCAAAGTTTTCCATTACCTTCATCCACAACATTCAACAGAGTCAGCCTTTCTGTCTGAAATTATTTTTACTAAAATCATTTGATGGGAAATGTAATAAAGCAAAAGCACAACTTTTATAAAAGACATTTGTAAAAGTGCTTTTGTCATAGTTAGCCTTCTATCACCCTATATTTGATAAATGCAAAAACCAATGGATTTGAAGGAATTTTCGAACATCTTTAAATAGCCAATTTAACTGTTAATATCTTACCTACAAAAATTTACATTATCTTTTCCCAGTTATCTTCATCCAAAACTGTAAATTTTTTAAAAAATGCTCACATTTTGCCTTATTTTATAGTTTCTGAATAATTTTTTGAAGAATTAATGTAATGTTGGTCTAACTCATTTACTTTAAATTTTTACCGTTTTAAGTTTGAAGTTACATCATCAGAGGTTGGATATCAATGAAGTTTTTGATGAGCAGGAACTAAAGGCTTTATTGATATTCAACCTTTCATAATATTGTGTACCATATATAATATATAATAATTATATAACAAAAACATGGTTTAGTAGTCATTTTAGAAGGAAGAGTATTATTATTAATGGAGTGAGTTAATAATATATAATTAGCTTTAGTCTAGTAAAAACTCTTAGATTAGCATTTTTAAATATTAAGATACATGTGGTATTCTACTTGTGATATTGAACAGTGAAGCCTGATTGGAGAATTAAGCAGTCATTTTTAAGTATAAAAAACCTAAGTAATCACCAAAGAGAAGAGGATTTGAGTATGTATTTTAGAATAAAACTAAAGAAGATTTTAGATAAGTATTAAATAAGAATGGAGATAGATTAGCATCTTGGAGAAAATTAAAAGAAACCTTTATTATTTGAGACTGGTAGCTGCCTAATGCAACAAAGAGAGCTAAGAATTAATGAACATTTTGTGGTCAACATCGTTGAATAATAAATCTTATTAAAATGTAAACATTAGATTAAAAAATAAATAAAATTACCGCTTGAAGAATTTGCCCTGATCTATATAAATTATGGTTTTGTGCGTAGTAAACTAGATTTTAAAAAGAATACTATTTATTACACGGCAAGCAAGTACAAAACTGGAATAACCACTTCCAATTAGGGAATCTTCGGTCTATCCTCGATGAAAGCCCGAGACCGAGACGAATTGAATTAAAAATATTAGTACATATTAGCAAAGGCTTGGGGATGTAATGAAGGAGGGGTTTTTTGGAAATGAACACGTGGAGGTGTGATAAGGGAGGAATGTGAAGGGTTGCAACAGATAAGGGTTTAGCGAATATAAAACATATATACATGGATTTCTTTACTTCTCTATGTTTAGACTGTGTATAATACTAATTACTAGTATATTGAGTACCCTAACAAAATAAGAAAGAAAATGCAATAAATATTCTAAGAAATATAGAGTACTTTGGCGTAGAGTGAATACATTTACGAATGTAATTTATTAGCATGAATGGAGAGGCTTATTATTACCCCGTGGAGTAAAAGGGTTAGAATGAATGTAGTATGATGGGATGTGAATGTAATTTATTGTAGCGAATGAAGAGGCTTATTGAGGGATATTGAGTACTCTGGAGTGTTATAAATCATGAATGTAGTATGGTATGTGAATGAATTCATAGGCATGAATGGAAGGGCATATCTTCAATTGTTCTGAGGAATATCAGGTACTCTTAAGCAGTGTGACTGCTAGTGCCACTATATGTCATATTTTTATTTTGTTTCAGGGTATTTATGTTTGTAATTTTCCTTATTTTATCAAGGCCCTCAGGTATAGAAAGGACAAAAAGAGAGCGCTGATCACCATTGTACAATAAGATATCTTAACTCAGTTGGAGAAACAGAAAAATAGGTTAGCAGGATTAAAAAGCAAAAAAATAAGAAAACAAATAGCTAAAGAAGCTTATAGTTTACAAAGTTAAAGAAGAGGGAGCTGGAGATACCCACGCCAACCATAGTTTGCCAGCCCTAAAACTCAATAATAATTGATAATAGTGAAATCTTGAAAGACAAATTTTTGCAAAGTAAAAGGCAGAATTTCACAATTTGAAGAAACTCCTTGAATCCCAAATGACAATCGTTGGCATCACTGTTGGATAACAAGAAAGAGGACGATATGGTTATACAGCGTTGTAGATCCAATCATCCAACAATTGTTAGCACATCTCGTTATCTTTCTTCATCGCTTTCCTCAGCGTATTTACTTCAGTAATGGACCTTGACGTGATCGAATCTCTTCAAGACCTCAAGTAAGTCATACCGTCAAGCTGGAAAAAGTCTTTTCTCACGTGGCTAGTGTTTTCCAGCTATCCACTCGATGAAGAAGGACTTAGAGCTGCAGTTGCCGAAGGTCCTCTGTCACGACAGTACACAGAATGCGTGGAATGGATGACCAAAGAGCTGAAATTCCTCTACTGCCTCGACGAGCACGTCAACGCCATCACCTCCAGCGAAGACGTCCCGTCATTTTTAATGGAAATAACAAGTTTTTTAAAAGAGTTGGGTAAGTTCAGACAATTTCTTCTTCTACTGTCCTCACAACACCAACTTGTGCCAGAAACTTTTGAAGCTGAAGCCTTCCACAGTTCATTAGCCTCTCTTTGAGCCATACACAAGTTTCCTTTTTAGTTTTATTAATTAATCCACACATTCCAATCCTCTGGTGTGGGGAATTGTAGTGATCAAGCTAGGCATCATCCTCTCAAATCGCCACCCAGTCAGTTCAATTTCCAGCATTATCCCTACAATTTGTCTTTGTCTATATGTATAAATTAAAAGATTTAGGAATCCAGGGTCATGATTTCAGAGACCTCAGAAAGTCATAATCTTTATTCTCTAGGGGATCTGACAGAGGTCTGATTCTAAGTCTATCCCTAACCAGCCTAAACTGTTATGGTCATCATCGCATTCAGTATCCATAGTATCCATAGTCTTACAAAAAAAATTTGGTATAACAAATTGTTTTATATTTTTCTGCAGCTAGATTTAGACTATGGCAATATATTCTTGGCAAAGGGACCTGACTGGTCTGATTCCAAGTCTGAATAGTTGAGGGTTTTCTCCTATTAAAATATCACTTAGAAATATTTGATTTATTCAGCAGAATGCTATCGTTTTATTCTTATTTATTTATCCTATCTATTATCATTTGTTCTAGGTTGTGAATACAAAAGTTTGACAGAAGGAAAAATTCAAGGCAGACTTCAGTCTCAAGAAGATCGCTTAAAGCTTTTAGACTATCTTATAACAGAACTTTTCGGAGCAAGGATAATTTGCAATAGGAACCCAGATTCTAATAAGCTGAAATTGGTTATTGTAAGTTTTTATTTATTTGTTTTTAAACTATTGTATCATTGTTTGAACTGAACACAGAATGAAACACCAACTGCGGCCTGCATGAAGAAAATGCTAATCGCATTGAAAATCCCCCGACCACCTGATAACGTAACATCTAACATGTTGTTTGCAAAAATTAAAACGAAGGTGAGTGATTTTTCAGAGACAATTTTCTTTTCCTGATTTCTTCCATTTGTCTAGGTAGAAGAATCTAATCAAAATTGTATCAGTGACCCTTTGTTCACTGGTCAGTTGTCAGAAAAACAGTGGAAGTCTTTGGAAAAAATTCAGCAAGAATTACAGCAGGAGTATGCTATCAGAAGGCAGATGTTATTGAAAAGACTTGATGTCACCATTCAGTCATTTCAGGTCATTGACATTTTTAAATAATCAATTTTACATTATTTGTATCATAATAAAAGCTACAATTTAATTGTAAAATCATGGATATACAATTAAATAAAATTCATTTTAGTGGTCTGAGAGAATGAAAGGAAGGGAAAATGAGATAGCAACTCACTATTCCGAGAAGCGGAACCTCATGACAACAAAGCCAAATGTAAAACTTTCAGATCTATTAGCTGCCAGGCATCATCTAGCTATTTTAGAAAAGACTTCAAATTCAAACGTTCGAAAAAATACACAATCTTCTGTAAACAAACTAATAATCGGAGCAGTTAGTTTTTATTAATTAATTTATTTTATGTAAGAATTAATAATTACAACTACTACTTATTATATTTTAATTTTCTAGGTGCCAGATAGAGGAGGACGGCCTGCAGACCAACAACCACCTCCACCGGAAATGCCTAGTTGGGCTCCAAGAGCATCTGGACCGCCAGGTAACAATTTTTGTCAAATAAACCTAATTTAAGTTTATGTAAAATGGATATATCTTCCAAATGCTTGTTAACTCATTCATCTTAAAGCCCCTGGTGCTGATACAATATTATCATCTCATAAGTAATAAAGATAATGCTGTTCTAAGCAAATTTTCTCTCTCTCTCTCCCTCCCTCTCTCTCTGTCTCTTTTCCACATTCTCCTGTCTCTTATA
>CM077099.1:30879-66578 GCA_039619505.1 Cimex hemipterus | reverse complement strand
TGGACGTTACTCTGGTCGTCTCTCTCGATGTTCCTCCTGGCATCTCTATGGACGTTACTCTGGGCGTCTCTCCCGACGTTACTCTAGGCGTCTCTTTCGACGGTTCTTCACGGCGTCTTTCTGGACGTGTCTATTCCTACGGTCCGTGACAGCACTCAGCTTACCGCCTCTCTTTTCACTTAGTGCCCGTCTCCATGGAATTCCCTCAACTGCCGGCTCGCAGACTCGGACTGCCGTCCACCGCGAACTCTAGTCGGACTCAACGCGTATTCTCTTTGGTTCTACTCTCCACTCTCTACTCACTACTCTGTACTCTCTAGTCTCACTACTCACTACTCTCTCGCTATTACACTCTTCTACTGCGTGACCCTTTTGTATCAATCCGCTCAGGGAGGAGGTGGGGGACAGTTGGATTTTAAAAATACTGCTATGCTTCCGGGTGACCCGAATGTCCTTGCCCTCTCCGGGTCATCGTGCCATCCCGGATGAGTCAGGACATTGGCTAACCTTGAGGGTTGAGCAATAAGACGTCTGCACGACAGTTGATTTTTCTAGAGCGATTGCCCAGGAATCGACCCACATTTCTCAATCGAAAACATCTAGTTGTCATTATTTCGTCAGCTTTGTTTAGCTGCGTCTGGAGTTCTGAATGAAAAACGGGGTCGGCTCTCGCGATTCCAGGCCACCTCCGGACGCAGTCCTCTTTCCCAATAATTAGCTAACATTTTTTTTACGTATAATCTTATATCTACAATACACTTAATTTCTATAAAGCTCCGTTTAAGATTCCCAACATGGAATCTTCACAATAATAATAAAAAATGTTTAAATTATGGAACAAAAATTCAAAATTCTAATTTTTAATAAAAATTTATATGTAATTTAAAATGGGATTTTTGCATACATTTGGCTTTCCAAATTAAGAATTTTAAAAGGATAAATTAAAGCTTGGATGGCAATATGAAAAATAGTTTGGAGACAGAGTTTTATAGCACTCAGGAAGGTTATAGTTAAACTGAGATAGAAGGTTTGGTATGTTAGGACATGAAATGACCTTAGCCATTAAAACACCCTTAAAAATTAATAATAACAATAATGATATTACTTATTAATCTTAACATTAGGTGCAGGTACATAGTCCAATAAAAAAAGAAGCCAATAAGAATATTTAATGCGTACTATACATATAAATCAACCAATAAAGACGCCTAATTACACTTGAGAGATTTTGGACATGGGTAGGTGTTAAGTTATTATCTTAAGAAGTTTATTTTATTAAAAATAAAAAGAATACTTAGATATGTTACCAGAATTTCATGAAACAAGTCTGTTGTGTGATTTCATACAAATTATGGATAAATTAATAGAAAATTTTGTTAATAATCAGAATGTTAACGACTTCCAAAATATATGGCTACTGGGTAGCATAAAAGCCAAAATTAAAGGCAAAGCTTCTGAGATTCTTGGGATGAAATTAAAACCGCTCTACTAGCAGGATATAGCGACAAAAGAGATTGCTTCACGTTAGAAATCGAGATGACAAAATTCAAACAAGAGCATAACGAAACTAGTATATTTAGAATTTTTCAACAGGTTGCAAAATATACTAAAATTATTTACTGCTTATCACTAATGTGATAAAATCACTAATAACTCATTATGTCACCAACAATCACCAATTTTGATAGGTTACGCTCAAAAATTAGCATTACGAGTTTTATTAATAGGTTTAAAAGAAACTACAGGATCTCTCATTCGTGGGAGAAATCCTTCAGATTTAAACGAAGCTCTTAGCATGCTCACAAACGACTTTCAATATGACGTCCAAAGAAATATTAACAGAAAATTAACTAACTCCAAAAAAATTTCACCACAAAAACCCGCATACCCTCGTTTTAGCCAAGCAATCTCCAAAGTCTCCAAATTTTTTTATTATTCCAGAGATAACTTTCAATATCTTTTAGCACTGATAATATATCATGTTTAAAAATATGTTACGATATAATAAAACTTTATCAAAATACAATTAATTAAGGATTTTAGTTGAGATACAAAGTCAATGGCACAAGAGGGATTCGAACCCACGATCCGCCGTCCACCACTTGAGTAAGGGTGATCATGGACACTAAATCCCCACGTAATGAAAAACGGCAAAATGGAGAGTAAATTCAAAAGGTGGGGTTGTGTCCGAGTAGATCGAAGTTCAAACTAACGATAGCTCAATCTAGCCGAAGATCGTGGGTTAGAATCCCGTTCTTGACACTGACTTTTCTATCTCAACTAAAAACCTTAATTAATTGTAATATATTAATTGGTGAAGCGGACCACAAGGATAGTGAATTTAATGATTTAAAATGAAGTATACTTCACTAAAATCTCCACAAGGCCATTTCAAATAACGCCGAGAATCCAATTCGATTACACTAATTTTGAAAGACGGCAAAAAGGAGGGCAAATTCAAAAAGTGGGGTTGAGATGGTCAGTACTCACGAGTCACGATAGCTCAAGCCTCAAGCCTCAAGTGGTGAACAGCGGCGTATCTAGCCGAATCGTGTGTTCGAATCACTGACTTTTTTCTCTTAACTAAAAACCTTAATTAATTGTCATATATTATTGGTCAAGCGGGCTACCAAATTAGTGAATTTATCAAAATAATTTGTGCTCAGTAAATGTCAACAGTATGAGCCTAATTAGTAAATTTAATCATGTATGAGTAAAATGTAGTACCGTATGTTTATTTTCTCATGGAAGTTATGGTACCGTCTTCCAGAATCCACAGCATCTGAGTCAGCAAACTTCACTTCCATATAAATAGGGCTCAGGCGCTAGGGCCGACAGTCTTCCAGAGTCTTCCGTTAGTCTTACATTAGTTTTATGCTAGACGCAGTGTATTGCTAGTTGTTGGCCGGTATATTTGTAGTATAAAATTGTATTCGTTATTATAAATAAAATTTTTTTTTGGACTTTTATTATAACGGATTACATAACTGGCGCCCGAACAGGGACCGCGAAGGGCTAAAATTCATAAATCGTGACCATTTGTCCCGTTTTCTTTAAAGTGAATTTAGCTTGCATTCAGTGCTTTACTCGCGGTTACAATATCCCGGATCGAACTACAGCATCTACTGCATCACCTGCAAGAAATCAACCTGGAAGGCCCGAATAAACTACCAGCTAGCGTAAGTAACTCATCAATACTCAAACCTCCTAAATTCATAATCCCTCCAAACAACACTCCTAAAATGGCCAAAATAAATTACAAAATTTCTAAAGAAGATTATGATCATATCCCGTTCTTCGACGGTAACCCGTCCGAATTATCCTTTTTCTGTGACATAGTAGAGAACGCGTTTGCCATACTATGTGCGGAGAATGTAGTTGAAAGAGATTACAATCATAACATTTTACTTATTAAAGTAAAGAGTAGACTAGTAGGACCAGCTAGAAATATACTTCTTGCAAATAATATAGAACATTTAATAGGATTACTAACACACTTAAAAGAGAGTTTCGCTGATTCAAGATCATATGAAATATTAAAAGATGAAGTTTTACAAACAAAGTTAAACCCTAGAGAGTCACCAATAGATTTTGTAAACAGAGTACAAGAGTTGAGGAATTTAGTTTATATTAGACTCAAATTAGACGGTCTAAAAGCTGAAACTTTAAAACGGATAATAACACGCGTAGATAAAGAAATAATTTATCACGTTTATAAATGCTTACCCTCCAATCTTAGCAACCACATCATGATATTTAATCCTAACACTTTAGATGAAATAAGAAGTATTATCTATAACAAGTGTTCTTTTATATTAGCAAACATGCAGGTATCACAAAACCCTAAGAAACACACCTCACCTTTTAAAAAACAGAATCATTTTAATGATCACTCACACTTCTTCAATCCTAACATAAATCGTTTTTACAACCCCAATCACCAACAAAATATTCCCAATTACAACTATTCTCAAAAATCGCAAACCTTGTACAATCAACAACAAAGACCAAATTTCAAACAAACCAACCTTCATCCTAATGATCCCAATCACCCATTCAATCGTAATAGAATATCTCCTAACAATAATTCTCAAAATACCGTCTCTATGAGGACAGTAGGCAAACCCCGGATGAAAGATTTCATATCCCCCTACGAACTCACTCATTGTGAAAACTATGGTCAGTACAGACAAAATAGTAATTTCCTCGAAAACCGATTGTCTAGTCTAGAAGCGTCCCTAGAAAAAATCACGGAAAAATTCGACCATTTTTTAGAATCAGGTCGGAAATTAGAAGAAAACCCCCCGAATACCAGTTAAACTTAGTAAACAAATCACTACCCCACTTTCGAGATAAATTCGGATTGAAATGGTTAATCGACACAGGTTCAGCGGAAAATTACATTAACCCTAATGCCTTACCAGCTAACACTACAACATTCAATGATCCCTTTATAATTTCGACCCCCGCAGGAAAAAAGAATGGCGAAAAATCCTGCAAATTAAATATTTTCGACATTTTCAACACCAATCTTGTGTCTAAGTTTCATTTATTTGACTTCTCCGATAAATATGACGTTCTATTAGGACATAAAACTATGCAAGAACTAGGAATAAGCATTGACCTAAATAAAAATATTCTTTCTTATCCCCACGGCACAATTCCTCTTCAATTTACACTAAGCACCCCTGAAAATAATTCAAAGGTAATAACCTTAAAAGAAGGAGTTAATTTTATTGAGTTACCAGTTAAGAATAAAAATAAGAATAACTTAAAATGTGGATTAATTAATGAGGATATCAAATTAAATGATAAATGTGTAATAAAAGAAGGTTTGTATAACATTGTTAATGATAAAATAACTTGTGAAATTGAATCCAATGAAGTAATGGCCATTTGCCCCGAACCAATGGATATCGACGAACCACAAGAAATTTGCACGGATGTTCCCGACATAGTAATGACCAATTGTCCCGAAATGTCGAGTGAATCAGTCCTAAACGAAATAAGAGAAGAAATTCCTACTTTAATTAGAACTGAACATATGAATTCAGAAGAAAAAACTAAAATAATTGAATTATTAAAAGAATATCCTCAAATAATTAAAAGAGAAAATGATAAGTTGAGTTGCACTAATCTTTTAAAACACAAAATAGTAACTACTGATGATAGCGCAGTTTATACTCGCAATTACAGATACCCAGAAGTGTATAGGAAAAATACAACTAATACTCCGCCTGTTTCAGATGAGAGAGGCATCACAAAAAACTTCCCTCCTGACCCCGGTGGTGAGCATAGTCAGCATAGTAATTTTTACACTGGCGAGCCCAGTCAGCCCTCTTCAAATTAATGACATGACCCAAGGACCTGGCATAACATCTTTTAAAATCACTAAGACGCTTGTTGTAGATAAATACTATACGTTCATTCATATTACCAATTTAGAATTACTAGATTCAGAATTACAAAATCTTCATAACATTATAAAGGTCTCTTATAAACTAAACCAAACCAGTTCAGTGAAATCCTTACACAAATATTATTCATATAGTCGTAATAAATTAGACCATATAATTGCTAACCATCATAGAATTAGAGTCAAACGAGGTCTCATTAACGGTCTAGGTAAGGCCATATCCTGGCTAACAGGAAATATGGATTCTGACGATAAAGAAAAGTACGATAAAATCATAAATGGTATCGAAAGAAACGCATTTCATTTAGAACATAATGTCGAAAACCAATTGGCATTAAATAAAAAATTAATAGAAGAATTTAATCATGACATATTAATAATACAATCAAACAATAAAAAAAAATAAAACAATTTTTATCCAGCCCAGTTGTTAATCAGATCGAAATCAACCAACAACTCAATTCAATATTTCTTAACTTAGTACTCATAGCAAACAAAATCAGAGATGTGGAGACTTCTATCAAATATTGTAAAATAAATATATTGCACTCAAGCATCTTAACTCATAATGATCTGGAATCACTTCAAACAAATAGAAACGTAACTTTTTTGACCTCAGACCTTACAGCACTTTGGCAACTAAGTAAAGTACATTGTTCAATCAAAGACAATAATATATATTACTTCATTAATGTTCCTTTACATAGTTATTCTCCTGAAACATATTTCCTTCTGTCCTATCCTATAGAAAGAGATAATCTGGTCTCAACAATTTATGCGCACCCTCCTTTAATCCTTAGAGTGAACGATGAGTTATTTACAGCTATGTACATGCGAGGAAATCAAGGACTACCTGTACTGCCATAATAAGACTCTTGTTAGTGACAAGTGTATTTTGCAAATTGTTAATAATGTTAATCTAATAGACTGTAAGGCAGTATACACTTCTAGTTTACCTTTTATAAAATATATACCTTTCGTAGATTATTATTTAACTTTTAAGGTTAACAAAATAGTGGTAAATAAACATAACTGTAATGATACTGTATTTTTAGCCAACACTAGCTTAATTAAATTAGATGAGAATGAAACCATTTTGGATAATAAAGTAATTCCTATGTATAAAAACTCCAAAGTCATGAGTCTTAGCGCACAAGTATTTGCTCACTCAGACCTAAACATATCTTTTGAAGATCTGCACAAATTCAATATAGCAATGAAACCGCTGGAGTACCTAGAGGACGTCCCTTCCACTTCTATTGAGAAATACTACTACTTCGTGAGTGGCGCTCTCCTTTTGGTTCTATTCCTGCTTATGTACCTCCGTTGTCTTCGCAAGAGAACTCTTCATCGACCCGGGGCAGAGACCCAGGCAACTCAAGAGGACCAAACAAGTGTCTACCCCGGACTCTCTTGTCTGATCTCACAGGAGCTTCGAACATAAGGATGGAGGAGTTATGGTACCGTCTTCCAGAATCCACAGCATCTGAGTCAGCAAACTTCACTTCCATATAAATAGGGCTCAGGCGCTAGGGCCGACAGTCTTCCAGAGTCTTCCGTTAGTCTTACATTAGTTTTATGCTAGACGCAGTGTATTGCTAGTTGTTGGCCGGTATATTTGTAGTATAAAATTGTATTCGTTATTATAAATAAAGTTTTTTTTTGGACTTTTATTATAACGGATTACATAACTTGGATGAAGATTGTATTAATCAAATAAATCCTCCTTTTTTCTCATATACACTTTTGCATAACAGTTTTATCACAACATATTTGGTAGTAGATAATCAAGTTATATCGGTTGTGTAGAGTGAGATTCGGTTTTGCCTCAATATCCCGTTTGATAATGGTGAAATACAAAAATTTATCCTTGTAGAAAGAATATTCCTATGCGTGTACATAACAATTGTCCCATCTTTAAAAATACTATTCTGAGCGTATTCCAATAGTACCCTGTTTCAAAATGATTTATTAAACGGCGATGTTTGACTAGATGTTTTCTCAGATTTTCTCTATTGTCAATAATTCCGATACTTTATCTGCTCGACTTGACCACTCTTGGGGTCCAGAAGGCTGAATCTTTATCTGGGCAATGGCGTTAACATTCACATGCGGAAATTGGACGACATCCAATCGTTGAGGGGGTATTCCACTTTGTTTACATCGAGAACCTCCAGCAATTCAATAAAACTAGCCTTTTTATGAAAAACAAAAATGTGAAAGAAATGACATAACATTGGCCTACAGTTCTTCTAGAAAGATACTAATATTTGGACGCTTGAAGGTATTTTATCAAAAAACGAAAAATTAATGCTACTAAATACTTATCTATAATTATGTGTGGCCCCTCATCAAATTTCACATAAAGCACCACTTTTCAAGTATCATCTTACCTCTACTCGTATTGTATTATAAGCAAGAAAACGTTTGGAAGGTGAATTTCTTTCTTTCAGCATATATCAACGTTGTTTTAAATTAATGTCACAAATAAGAATAATAAAGATAAAATCAACTCAAACATTTTATTTTCCTGTGCCCCTGTAGAATTTCCTGTGGGTGAATGAAGTCGTTAAAGAGTTATCCATATTTTTGTGTTTTTCGCAAAAATTCTGGTATATGTGTAAAAATAAAATGAAATTAATAGTATTCTCTCAGAAGGGAAATAAATCCTTGATAAATACATGAAATAACCTGAGCCATTAAAACGCTCTTAAAAATTGATAATAATAATAATGTTTGGTGTTTATTGCCTGTTAGGCAATGATTATTCCAAGATATCTCGATAAAGATCGAAACGTTGGCACCTTAAAGTATATGTTTTTCTAAAACTACGTCACACCAGACCGCATCTCTGAATAATAATAATAATAATACATTAAAATCATGCTGAGACTGTTGTTAGTCTGACTCCATTATTATTATTAGCCATACAAGCCTATGGGAAAATTTTAAATTATGTAAAAACTCACAATTTTAATTTTAAAAAAAGAAATAAAGAAATTTTATAATTTTACTAAATTTAATGTAATTTGGCCTTCCGAATTAAGAATTTGAAAAAGAAAATCAAAACTTGGATGGCAATAGGATAAATTAGATTACGAGTGAATGTTTGGAGTCAGAGCTTTATAGGACTTAGAAGAGTTATAGCTAACTTAAAATAGAATGTTTGGATGTTAGGGCGTGAAATGACCTTAGCCGTTAAAACGTCCTTAAAATTAATAATAATAATAAATTAAAATTGAGTTTTTTTCACAAAAAATTCTAGCCAGGGCGTTTTAGGATGCGAAAAACGAGCGTTTTGTTTTTATTTGTAGGCAAGCTTTTCAGAAATATACCATACATATAATATAAATAGGAACTTTAAAAATTGGGCGAATTGCCAATGGTTTCAAAAATTTTAGCCTTAAATGTAAATATTAATGTATGTACTGTTGCTCTTTCTTTATGATCTTAGGACAAAGTCCAAAGGGTTCCTTTGTTGAGATAAAAAAGTCAATAGCACGATCAGGATTCGAACAAACGATCTTCGGCTAGAGGCACCGCCTACCACTTGAGCTATTGTGACCTCGATCCACTCGGACGTTCACTTCACATCTTAACCCCAATTTTGAGTTTTCACTCCTTTTTTTGCCATTTTTCATTTACAGAACATTTCAATAATGGCTACTACTACTATTCATGTACAATTCTAATTATTCATGTATTTCCTCAATACGGTGTTTCGAAACATTTTGAAGTATCATTACTTTTTATATTAATAATTTATCGTTGAAGTTTTACAATATATTTGCATTTAATGGATTTATAATTTGAATAAATTGAATCAGATATGATTACATTTTGAGACGGGTTTAATGTTAGTTAATAATTAATAATACCTCATTTAAAGACAATTTTTACAACAAATTCATTATAAATTTTGCAGTACTTCAATTTTTTATTTTACCGAAAATTTCCTTTCTTTCGAAAATTATTTACATATTTGATAGGAAGACAAAATACTTGGTTGAATGTTTTCTTAGAGTTTCTCCGGGTGCCTTTTCTAAAACCATTTGGCACCACCAAATTTTGTTGCCATGTGAAATTGTTGTTATACTTTTGTGAAAATCATTTCCACTTATTATTTATTTAACTTTTACCATTTTAATTTTGATTGTAGCCTAAAAATCTAAATAAATAGTGTAATAATACCAATACAAATATTAAAATGCAAGAGAAGACATTTATTTTTGACGATAATACACACAGGAATGATAATATACAGCACGTCTACAAGAAACACTTCAAGACTCACTACATAAAATAAGGTAACTGGCTTAACCTGAATGGCTTCCAGGTCTCTCCAGATAAACCAGTGGATGTCTTTTTTGCTAATAGAAAGCCTACGACACTACAAAATGCAATAATAAACGGACCCCCTATTATCTATCAGGATGCAACAAAATACCAGGTCACTGTGATATAAAAAGCGACAAGGAGGCTGAAAGAGCAGCAAAATGTGCTGCATTGAATGGCATTTACGTGAAGACTTTGCTGTTTCTTAAAGGAAAGATTTAGAACATCTGGCAATCAGAATGGCGAAATATCAAGGATAACTAGAGAAATTAATGAAAGTGTCATTCAGTGGGACATGGCAATTTCAAAAAGAAGAAACTGTTGGCCAGGCTCATGAAAGGTCACACAAGACTAACACATGGTTACCTTATGGCCAGACAATCTCCCCAAAGATGCATAACTTGTGGTGAAATAATCACCATCAAGCATGTTCTGTCAATATGCAGAAACTATGAGGACTTCAGGCCAAACATAAGTTGGGAAACAATGTGACTGAAATTTTGAAACATTAGAAAGCTTTTTGAGTTCCTAACTTAAACTGGGTTGACCAATAAAATGTGACAAACAATGAGTAGGAGGGCGGGGTGGCCTTGGGTGTGGGTGCGGCTCCTGGGGGGCTGGTGCCATGGGTGGATGGCCTCTGTGTTGAGTTTGAACCCTGGAACTTTGGAGGGCTGTGGATGCTGGCCACCATGCACAGCTCTCTGAGAAGTCTGCCACTTTCTCACCACTAAGGTCTTGTGTGGAGAAGAGCTGGTCTGAGTGTCTGGTTCTTGCCTGGTCTTGTGGTGTCCGGTACGCTGTGGAGGGGGGTGTCCGCTCTTGATGTCCCTGCTCCTTCTGGTTCATTGTTCTTTGATTTATTGTCTCATCGATTAATTCATCATCAAAGCAGTTTTGGCCGATTGTGGTTGTATGCCTTTAGAATTAAATTAAATTTAAAAAAATAATATGCAGCACGTCCCAGCCCCATAAAATTAGAGAACTACAATTTAAATGATGGGTCAAGATTAAACAAAAATGAAAGTTAATGTAGGTGAAAGTTAAATAGATAAAAATCCTGAAAAAGGCTCAGCTAGATTAAGAATTTTAAAACTTAAAAAGATGGTGTCGATTACTAGACCGAGATCTGTTGGCTTTATGGATTATAGAAAACAATCTCCCAAATGGCTAGCCAGAAACAAAGTCTAAAATAAATAGTGTAGTATCATACAAAGTTTAAGATAATTTTTTATTATTGCCCAAATATGGTATTAAGCTAACAAAAGTATAATAAGAAATCCTGACGTTGGTTGCCCAAACAAAAAGAAAAGTGTAAGGCCTCCCTTTGCTAAGTGGTTGTAAATGTTCAATGTACCCTACTCTCTTAGGTCTAAGCAAGATTAATTATTTATAAAAAACACTCTGAACAAAGAAAAATCTAGAACTTTGTCC
Source organism: Cimex hemipterus (assembly GCA_039619505.1). Lineage (NCBI taxonomy): Eukaryota > Metazoa > Arthropoda > Insecta > Hemiptera > Cimicidae > Cimex > Cimex hemipterus. Next base: position 55,393 of record CM077099.1, on the reverse strand, counting down.
TTCAGCCAATTAAATAAACCACTACTGCTCATACTGTTTAAATAAATTAACTGTAATGATGTTGACAATCATAGTTTCTTCATTATTTCATTATTTAAAAAAACCTTACTCAACTATCATGTTTCTTTTTTGATCTAGAATTTGGGGCAAGGTTATGAGGGATTTGGTTTAAGGCTTTTGTAATTGTTTTTACATACAAAAAGTTCAAAAGGTCATAAAATTAAATGTTTAATATTCGTTTTCACTAAATCTTCTAGTATGACTTTCTACATTCTCTGCTCCTTATATAAGTACCAAAAACAATGTGTTCTTGTTATATTGCACAACAAATTAAGTTTAAATATACTTAAATGGGGATTCTTTAAAATAGAGAAATGCGTAAACAATTCATGAAAATAAAATATAAAACTGTCAGGAATTATTTTGGCAAGTAAGAGTCAGAAGATTCAGACAACTTCATCAAATTCAAGTCTACACAACAACCAGAGTTCGAGATTTTTGAGAAACCCAGAATTCTCCTCCATTCTTGGCAACAGTAGCACTAAAACAGTTAAAATGAAATAAAATTTTATAAATTAAATTATTAAATAAAATCCAAACCAAGACAAACTAGTACAGAGCACTTACTAGAAAACTACTGTTTCTTTGAGATTCGGTGGAGCTGTCCATCTGAGAACAACTTCTTTCTTATCATCAGGGCTAGCGTGAGTAGCAGCATTCTATTAATACAACAGATAAAAAATGGAATTTTTATTTATTTGCTCTTGTTATTAATTTTTTGTTTGTTCTACTGCAATATCATTAAAATAACTGAAAACTGTTAATATTTATATTTATTGGCAATAGCAAGAGCAAAAGTGGCAAACTTCACATTAAATATCATGGATGCCAATAAAAAAGTTCTACACTAATAAAATATTTATTGCATAATTGATATAAATATTTATTTTGTTATATTATATAAATAAAACTTGTGTAGTCTCACTTGAGAGCCAGATCCACAGTCAGTTAATTTCACCAGATCTGAGCTGCCTTTGGTAGAGAACTTTCCAACTGGTGTTGATCCAAGACGGGCTTGTAATAAGAATCCCTTGAAGGTTTCGGTTGTCTTTCCTGAACAGAATAAATTTATATAATAAAACCATTTCATTGCACATTTATGATCAACACACCTGTAATAGTTACGTCGACTGACTCTCCAGCATGAATTTTTGTTTTGGACAATCTGATGACGTAAGGAGACCTGGTTTTCTGTGGTGGTACTTTGTGCTGTGGGGTCATGTCCTCACAAGTTTCCTTGGGTGCCCCAGATTTATATGAGGAGGTGAAACCAAATAAAACGAAGGCAATTGTAAATATCAGATATGATTTCATTCTGTAATGAAATTACAAAATTAAAATTGAAAAATCATTTGAAATTATAAATTTACTCATCAGTTAAAAAAGAATAAAAAGACAAAATACATGAATATAATGTTATCATGTGAATGTACTGTTTAATAATGTTACTTTAGATGAGAGATGGTGTAAAAATCAGAATACTAACTAAAATGTATGACAATTTTTACACATTAATAGGAGTTGAGCCTCATCATGATCAGATAAATCTGCAAATTTCTCTCCATTTCACCTCCAGCCTAGCATACTGTATATTTTTAGGAATAATTTTATTGAGTTCTACAGGGTTTGAACATGCTGTAGCTTTGTATCTGATCACTCCCCTTCTGGTCCTAACTGGTTTTCTCTTTCAGATGCATTTCACCATCTTGAAGGGCCTGTATTATTTCAACAGTTCTAAATTTACAGTTGGGCCAATGGTGAAATGTATCTGACAGATAAAAATGATGATAAAAATAATAATAAATTATTACAACCTTGCGCAGTGGCAATATTGTAATCAGATATCGTGAGATGCGGTCTGGTGTAATGTAGGTATCAGAAAAACATTTTCTTTGTCGTGCCAACGTTTCGATCTTTTATTGAGATCACCTTCAGGGCCTGGGATTTACAAACATAGTTTACATTTAGAAAAGACATGTAGAATTTGGAAAAGTGATTTTATACAATGCAAAAAATTATATTTTATATTCTATCAAAGTATTTCTACTCACTCAAAGTGTTTGTCTTCTGTGTAATTGTGTCATGTCGTGTTGAGAGTGCCAGTGAGATTTTACTGTTTCATGTTTATATATATTTGATTTTGAAGTGGTGGGGAAGGAAGTAGGTATAGAAGAGACAATTTTGTATAAGTCGTCGGCTTCTTTGAGGTGAAAAGAGCCGACAAAGGGAAACAATGTGTTGGTAATGTTTCGGCCACTTTTCTGATACCAACATCACACCAGACCGCATCTCAAGATATCTGAATAATTATCAGTTAACGGTCAATAATCTCTACACATTGTAATCAATGAAGTTCTACTGAGATGCATCTCCTTGTTGACCCAATAAAAAAAGTTATTGAAATTTATTCATGGTGTAGATTCACTGACGATTCTATAGTCACTTGGAACTTTTGACCTGCCAGGTGTATTTTGGCATTTCGCCCAAACTATAAAGAAAGTTAGAACTGTGTTGAAAGCACATGCCCTCCACTGAAGATGGCGAAATTCATTTGAAAGACAAAACCAGTTAGGACTGGCATATCAGGAAAATTGTACTTGTGCTGTTTTCCCTTGGCTGAAAACTGTGCCTAATGTATTGAAGTTTTTAATTCTAACTAAATACTTTGGGATTCTGATGTCATTTGTATATTGCAACACAGAATTATATCTATTTCGTTTTCAACATTTTTCCCTTTTAATAATATTTTCAATTCATGGTTCTAACGTAAAACATTGGATTTGCCAAACACTCTCGCAGAGCTACTCAGATTCCTTGTTTCCAAAAGGTTTTCCTCAAAATTTAAATTTGCATTTAATATTTTAAAGTTTTCCAGTCCAATTAATATGTCAAACTGTTTATGTAATCTGAACATGTTGAATTTTAGGTTTAAATTCCTTTGTTTAAACATCTCTCCAAATGGAATAAGAGTGTTGAATTTTTCTGATGTACTGTAGAGACCTTGACCTTGGTTGAGTTAAATTTTCTTTAGAAAGATCTTTTCAGCAATGAATAAATAAGAGATTCGGTACTTCCAGTATCAGAATGAAGCAGTATAGGCAGATGAAAAATATCAGTTTAATCATATTCCCACTTAAATAAATATTGAGAGTAAGCAAAATGTGTGTTGTACTACTTTTATTGACATAACTTAGTGCATGTGTATGAACACTGCATACCCCAAATCAATCCATCTTAACCAAGCTTACAATACAAATGTAAAAAATAATATAATATCTAAAGCTGAAGGTTGTGGGTTCGAATCCTGCTCATGATACTAACTTTTTCATTTCAAACAAGACCATACATAAAAAGAATAATTAATTGAAATAATGAATATGATCAATTAGACTACTAAACATAAATGGATAATATTTGAAAAGGAGTTATTGTATTTGATCTCCCAAAGAGTAAATAAAATAAAAATAAAAACAACCTAAAAATTAAGAAGTCATTTTAAAATATTTTATTCAAAGTGTTGTTACATTGAAAAATTAGTGTCATGAGCCATCTCAACCACACTTTGCAAAAACATATTTAATCAATTACATAAAAATAAAAATACTTTTGTTAAGAGGACCAACAGAAACCTATGTAAACACATTAAAAATTTATACAATTATTTTCTGTATTACATCTTTATAATTTTGAGTTGAGTGTGCAATAAGATAGGTGTGCTGGTAAAAGTAGGACAAATTAATGTAATAAAAACAGGTCTCAAATTATTGGGTAAAAGACGTTTTCTCTTCTCAATGATTTAAATACCAGATTATAACACGATAATCGCGAATTTAGTTGTTGAAATCTCTCGTTGGGTGTTACATTCAAATTTTGTTGTGGACAATTAAACAAATTTCAATTGACTATCTCGTTTTCTTAAGAAAATGACTAGAGCTCCATTAGTAATGAATATGAGAATAAAAATATGTAACGGGAGAAAGAAACACATTTGTGTTAAACTACCAATACAATTTTTATCATTGATGTATATAATTATATAAAAGCGATTTGTTGAAATTATACGATATAATTGTTTTCATCAGAATTTTTCTTATGATCCGCAACTCCCATCAATCTTCCAACGTGAGCCGCGACGACCCTATAAGAAAAAAGCGAAGAAAGCAGTAACAATAGGATTTTCTTTGTAGGGCATTATGTATTCCAATGATCTGACGAAATAACAACGTGAAGGATAAACTCGAGGTCTACAGAGCTGCTCGATGATGCCGGATGGCAAAAAAAATGTGCGCAATTAAGTTAACAAGTTGGAACGTTGGAAAATAATAATCTTCGATTCTTAAGCCGGTCCTTGAAGCCCGTCCTTGTCTGATAATTGGCTCGTTTCGTTTTATTAAATTCCCTTTCCAACCCTATGGCACCACCGGAGGAAAAACCAAATAAATGCAGAGAATAGTAACTATTAAAGTAAGATGTGGCAAGTTCTGTAGTAAATTTATAACAATTTAAAACAATATTTCATTAGATTTTGAATAGACCTGAGTAGGCTTCAGTTACTATTTATGTTAACATTAACGATTCCATTATTGACTCATCAAACGTTTATCCGATTTTCTGTATAATTTGCTTGTGTTTAAAATAAAAATAAACTATTTATTTTTTAAATTTCTCTGTATTGTTTTAAAGAAGACGACAGTAGGTTTGTCATTTAGTAACAATAGTAGTCAGTAGTAATAATAATAGTAAATAGTAGTCTGGACAAAAGTCTTTGGAAAAAATAAGTTTAATTTGAATGTTGTTTAAACCAAAACACAATTTTGTCCGCACAAGTTCAAAATTAAGCCCACATTAAGATATATAATAATCAGTTCTATACAAAAAACAAATAATATTAAAATCTTTATGCTAAAGTAAATTATATGTATAAAAATAGAAACGTGTATAGAACTAGCTTTACATAAACTTGTGAAAATATCTGCAATACATTTTGACTTCACTTTTCATTATCATTCATTTTATCATACTTTACTTTAAGAAATGTACAGTAGAGCACGTGAAAAATTAAAATTCGTATTGTCTTTGTAGGTGGTGTTGCAATATATTTTTAAAGATAAAATATTGGAAGATATTGAATTGCCATTACAAATTCGAAAGTGCCTGAAAGTATACTTACTTACTTGTCTTTCTTCTTGTCCAATTGGCTTCAAAAGGTGAATTGTCCTCTTAGGCTCTTACAGTTCATATCCCAGCCCCACTACCATTATCGTTCTTCCTCTCTCCAAGTGAACGGTGTTTCCCAATGTTCACGAGGCCAAGGCTCAAGAGTCAACACTCTTCCAGAGAAATTTCCTAGCAGTAGAACATTGTCTCATTTAATTTTTCGACAAACAAGGAACAATAGTTGGATTGAGAATTTTAAGAAATTTGATCAACCTGCGCTAGGTAATGTCCAATCAAGCCCTCTCGAAAAAATGAGCCAATATGGAGTAACATTATAAAATTAAAGGCAAGACAAACAGAATAGCTAGATTTTTTTTTTAAATTAATTATTCAAATATCGTGAGATGCGGTTTTTAAATTAAGTTAAAGCTATACAAATTACAACTAACTGCACATCTGACCATTAATACACTTCGTATTTAATTGTTTAGTTCCTTGGCAAAATAAAAAAAATTAATGGAAAATGCATATTTTAAAATAACTGGGAAATCTTACTCCAGTAACACACTGGCAAACAGATAAAAGTTGCAAAAACCTATATGATATTGTATGCAGGCCTATTGCTGGTTGAATGGTTGAAAGTTGGACACTGACGAGGAAAAGGTTGAGGGCATAAGAAATCATTTTGACGGAATATAAAAGAAAAATATATATTTTGTATTGATATTTTTATAAGTAAGCAGGTAATATGAACATGTGGGGTCCGTTCAATTTTAAATGAAATAGTACTATACTAAACCTGCCCTTATGAAAAATATTAAAACCGGTGAAATCTAGTTAAAAAGTTTTAGTTTAAAAAAAGTAGTTTTAGTTAAAGGTGCAGACTCCAAGATTGGAGGATAGGCCAAATTAGTCGGAATGACAAACTTGAAACTTGTAATTGTAAAAACCTATTTCTTATAAGAGCATTTAATAATTTCAGTTAACTTTCCAGGAATAAAGATCTGGCACACTAGAATTCTCTTGAAATTATTTGTATATCATCCCACTTTTTGGTGCATTTATTTGTCTTTACAGAAAAATTCCTTCTTTGTTTCAATTTCTTCGAAAACAGAAAATTGGATTTTTTCTTCACTGCAAAACAGATATTAGTAAAATTCCCGGCGGTGCGGGAATTAAAGAGAAATTTAAAAAATTCTTTATAAAATTACTAGATTGACTGAAATAGGGAAAATTAATGAAAAATTTTAAAATATCGTTCCTTCACTTTCCGATGTTAAAGTTTTTTTCGACGTGCAAATATTGTTTGAGCGATAATCGCTGTATTTACTGAAACTAACTTTGAAATTAATTAATTAAACCTAATTATTTTTTGTGCACTATTTTACATTATAGGTGTTTTTGTGTGACAATTTTCTGTCCTATTTCCTTTTAAAATGGATGTCCAGCAGATCAAAAAGAAAAAGTTTATATTTAAAAAAATTAATAATCAGTCGAGTGATGCCTCTCACATTCATGCTGCATATTTTAACACTTTTAGTACAAATAGTATAATATTTTTGGTGTGTTGCATATAATTTGGCATATTTGACGATTTTTATAGCACATAAATCCGGACTCAACTTATAGATGTAAAAGAAGAAAGCATAGTTGTCCAAATTGATGGAAGCAACCAAACTGCAGAGATTCTCACAAATTTACTTTTAATTTTATGGATTGATTACTCAGATATCGTGAGATGCGGTCTGGTGTGATGTAGGTATCAGAAAAACATTTTCTTTGTCGTGCCAACGTTTCGATCTTTTATTGAGATCATCTTCAGGGCCTGGGATTTACAAACATAGTTTACATTTAGAAAAGACATATAGAATTTGGAAAAGTGATTTTATACGATGCAAAAAATTATATTTTATATTCTATCAAAGTATTTCTACTCACTCAAAGTGTTTGTCTTCTGTGTAATTGTGTCATGTCGTGTTGAGAGTGCCAGTGAGATTTTACTGCTTCATGTTCATATATGTTGGAGTTTGAAGTAGTGGGGAAGGAAGTGGGTATAGAAGAGACAATTTTGTATAAGTCGTCGGCTTCTTTGAAGTTTGAGGTGAAAAGAGCCGACAAAGGGAAACAATGTGTTGGTAATGTTTCGGCCACTTTATTCTTTCAGGATTATATAGAAAGGGATAAATGGGAAAAGGAAAATTAGATTGTTGGACAATTAGACTATGCCAAAAATATTTGATGTGTGGAATGTAATGTGATGATATATATATGTTATCTGTATTGATTTTGATTAATAATGTTGGCGTAGCTGAGACTGAGTTTGCATGTATCTGTTCTGTAATTGATGCTGTGTTTATCCTTGTTGATGTAAATCAATTAATTACGTTTAAATTTGTTTTGTTCTGTATGTACTATTTTTGGATTTTTGAAGTCAAAATTGTGTTGTTGTTCAAAGTGGTGGGTAGCGAGTGCTGTAGGTTTTTTGCAATCGTAGATATGTTGTTTTACTCTCCTGTCCGGATATTGGGATGTAAGACCAATGTATGTAGCTGGACAGTTTAAACAGTTGATCTTGTAGATTACGTCACATTTATTTGTAATTGGTGTGTGGTCTTTAATTTTGGAAAACAGTGTGGATTGTTTTATAAGTTTTGAAAGCTATTTTGAAGTTATCGGATGAGAGAAATTTGTTTAATTTGTGTGATAGGCCTTGAATAAATGGGATGGAAATGTATGTTGGTTTGTTTGTATTTGTTGTATTTAATGTAGAATTATTAGTAATAGTGGATGCTGTTAGTGTTGAGTGGTAATTGCTGATTATCCTGTTAACTATGTGTTTCGGATAGATATTGTTTTGGAGGATCTGTTTGTACATCTTTATGCTCTTGTGGTGAAATGATTCATGGCTTAGGGTAAGCGTTCTGTGAAGTAGCCCTTTGGCCGTGTTTATTATTGTATGAAGAGAATGGTGAGATGTAAAGTTGAGGTAGCGATCTGTATTTATTGGTTTTTGATAGCAATCTGTGATTAATGTGCCATCTGGTTGTTTTATTACGAGTTTATCTAAAAATGGTATTTTATTGTTGTTTTCTATTTCATGTGTAGATTGTAAGCGTGGGTGAAAGCTATTAAATGTATTTAATGTGGTTTGAATTTGATCGGTGGGAACAGCTGTCAATATATCATCTACGTATTTAGTGAGGAAGGGTAATGTGAAAGGAAGTTGTGGTATGACTGTATTGAGTAGATGTGTCGTGTTGATGTCTGCCAATATCAGGCCTAGGTTACTACCCATGGCTATACCAAACACATTTATGGATTAATATACATCTCTGAATTATACATCTCAACATGTATAACATGATGCAACATTTTGTGTTATATATGAATTTTATTGCATATAATTTTTTATTTAGATTATTTGTTTACATAGTATGTACAGTTGGCTTTGGCAGTAGTACACCTTTTTCACCTAGTCACTATTAAATTTGAGGGGCATTTTGTCTTAAATATACATTAAATAAAAAATGTTTTAAGGAAAATATATACTAAAACACAGGCTTTACACAAAACAATGATTATAGTAATAAAAATGTTTAAATTATGGAACAAAAATTCAAAATTCTAATTTAAAAAAATTGTATGTAATTTAAAATGGGATTTTTGCATACATTTGGCTTTCCAAATTAAGGGTTTTAAAAGGATAAATTAAAGCTTGGATGGCAATATGAAAAATTAGTTTGGAGAAAGAGCTTTATAGCATTCAGAAGGGTTATAGTTAAACTAAGGTAGAAGGTTTGGTATGTTAGGATATGAAATGACGTTAGCCATTAAAACACCCTTAAAAATGAATAATAACAATAATGATATTACTTATTAATCTTAACATTAGGTGCAGGTACATAAGTCCATTAAAAAAAGACGGCAATAAGAATATTTAATGCGTACTATACTCAATAAATCAACCAACAAAGACACCTATTTACAGGTGAGAGATTTTGGACAACGGTAGGTGTTAAGCCATCTTTAGGAGTTTTTTTATGGTTAAAATTTCTTTAAAATGTTATGACTTTTGGGGTGTATAAGGAGTAATTTTTTAAGTTGCTTTTTGACTTCTTTTAGTAAATGAAACAATGCTTAGGTTTTGTTCATGTACTTTTACAAAATAATGAGCAAGAACTGCATCCATCCTGGGAAACTGAAGAAGTGTTACTTAAGAGAGGAGGAATAAAGTCTTTGGAATTGTTTATTGGTTTGATAGCTTTATTTATTTATTTAATGGACAGCCACACTTTTTTTTTAAATGTACAAAATCTTATACTATGTCAATTAAAAATTACACCACATAGGAAGAAAAGTACAGTTATAAAAGCTAGAAGAAATCAAAATTAAAGTAGGAATGAAATATAATTATTTTGATTAAGGAACTATCATAACAACATTAATACGGAGGAACCTTAGGAAGGAAATTTTGCTGCAGCCTATTCATTTAAGGATTTTGTAGTGAATTTGCTCTAATAATTTAATATATTGTAGTGTGGGGACCATATTAAGGAGCAGTAGTCTAATAGGGAACAGACAAAGTTAGTGTACAGGAGGGTAGAAGTGGAAGAATTAAAATTCCTAGAATACTGTGGGGTACGGGCCTACCTAGGCTTTTAAGCCCTCGATCTTGGGAGGTGGGAGGACCCTGTGATATATCAAATTATTATTCTTTTTGTATGTCAGTATTCTATACAGGGTGAATTGCTACTCGTGCTACAAACTTCTCCAGTAGATTCTTCACCCTAAAATGAACAAAAAAGTTCATATTGACCATGGTCCGATTCTCAACCATTTCAGAGTAATTTCGCTTTTTATCGATTTTGAAAGATATCACGTCCTGGGGTCGGAAAATCGTGATATCTTTTAATCTAAACATTTCTCTGAAAATCTAATAGCACCGTTGAAATTCCCGTTAATTTTTCAATAAGAAGATGACGGTGGCAAAATGTTTGGGCTAATTTTTTGTGTTTTATTTCAGCCAGAACTACAAAAAGAGTGGAAAATTGTGTAAATCGGAAAGTGCATAAAGTAATCCAGAGTTTCTAATTTTAGTCTCAGAAGGCAGCAAATTTGAGGAAAACTACCTGATTTAATAACGCTTCCAACGCACTCGTCATTTTCTTATTTAGTGGTTGTGAGACCAAGATGTTGATGACAAAAAGAGAAAAAATGGTGGTTCAAGGATTGCTAATGTTTGAGAGTTCAACTTTCTAGATTGGAAAAAACATATACATAGAAACTCACCAATAATTTTTAAAATTCATTTATTTTTATTCATTTTAGTTTTTGTTCAAATTGAAAACCGTTCTCCGAAATAAACAAACGGCCCGTTTTCTCATACTTCCAACTGTCACACCAAAACTGAGAACACGTCTAAGTTTTTCAGCAGCGGTGAAGATCCTTGCTCTCAAATCGTCGACGTTTGTCACTTCAGTGCGATAGACTAGTTCCTTGAGATATCCCCAGACGAAGTAATCCATGGGGTTAAGATCAGGAGATCTTGGTGGCCATGGAACTGTCCCACCACGGCCGATCCATGTTTCGAATGTTCGATTCAAATACGCCTGAAGCCCTGAACTAATCTAGAGGAATGTGGAGGCGCACCATCGTGCTGAAAAATTATGTTTCGTCTCAATTGTAAAGGAAGGTCCTCCAGCAAGGTGGGCAGCATGTTTTGGATAAAATTTAAATAAATTGGGCCAGTTAATCTTGCCGGAAAATCTAAGTAGGGACCGATGAGGACATTTCCAATAACTCCCGCCCAAACATTGATTGAAAAACGTCTTTGGGAATGTTGCTGACGACTTGCATGTGGGTTTTGATGGGAGTATTGGTGCAGATTATGGGTGTTAAATACTCCGTCTCGGGTGAAATTTGATTCATCTGACCACAAAATTCGATGAAAGAAGTGATGTTCCTCAGTGTCAGATTGTACAAGCCAGCAACAAAATTCCTTCCTACGATAATTGTCACCAGTATGCAATACTTGAATCTTTTGAACGTGGTAGGGATATAGTTTTTCCTTTTTCAAAATTTCACACACCTTGAACTGGGAGATCCTTCTTAAGCATTACATACTAAATGGGCATTAAATTAAATTAAAAAATTTCAATGGAATTATGATTTTGAGAGAAAAACAAAGTGAAAAAACTTTTTGTGGTTTTTACAGTTTTTCTCTTTTTGTCATCAACATCTTGGTCTCACAACCACTAAATAAGAAAATGACGAGTGCGTTGGAAGCGTTATTAAATCAGGTAGTTTTCCTCAAATTTGCTGCCTTCTGAGACTAAAATTAGAAACTCTGGATTACTTTATACACTTTCCGATTTACACAATTTTCCACTCTTTTTGTAGTTCTGGCTGAAATAAAACACAAAAAATTAGCCCAAACATTTTGCCACCGTCATCTTCTTATTGAAAAATTAACGGGAATTTCAACGGTGCTATTAGATTTTCAGAGAAATGTTTAGATTAAAAGATATCACGATTTTCCGACCCCAGGACGTGATATCTTTCAAAATCGATAAAAAGCGAAATTACTCTGAAATGGTTGAGAATCGGACCATGGTCAATATGAACTTTTTTGTTCATTTTAGGGTGAAGAATCTACTGGAGAAGTTTGTAGCACGAGTAGCAATTCACCCTGTATATGTATATAGAATACATATATAGAATACTGACATGCAAAAAGAATAATAATTTGTTCACTCTATTGGCTAGTAGGTTGATGTGGTGATTAAAGAGAGAGATTGGTTGAAGTGAATACCAAGTGAATAATTTTTACCTAATTAAAGATATATTCTGTATGGAGTAACGGTAGAAATGCTATTGCATTTGTTAATATTCAGTGTCATAGTTAGTTGATGCAACACATTTTCAGGTTATTTTGGTCTATAAATAAATGCAGACAGATTCAGAATGGAATATTTTGAGGTTTTCTGTAAATAGGAGAAAGTGTGTGTGTCATTAAGAACATATGCAATTCCGTTAATGAAGAAGTTAAAATAGAAAGTGTGATCCCTGGAGGACCCTAGAGGTGGAGTGAGAAAGTTGATTCACTCTTTGTAAGTATGGTTTTACTCACATAATTGAGTGCATTGTACTGTAGAGTCCCAACAAGAAAACCTGATAAATACTTATTCTGTTTTGTATTTTTATACTGATGTAAACATTTAAGTATGCCTAACCGTGCTGCAACATTCAAAAGCTACAGACTAAACTACTAATACTAATCCCATCTCCTGTCACAGAACTGAGAGAGTTAGTTTCAAATTCTGTTTCATCTTCTCTCTTATTTCAGCTGGTGTACCCCAAGTGGGATTCTTGGAACTTTACTCTTTCTATGTTTCTAAATGATCTTGTATTAGCTCTTAATTTTTCCCAATTTCATATTTATGCTGATAACATTCAGCTTTAAATTCAATGTCTTACATGTAGGTTTACCTCTAAAGCTACCTCTCTGCTCAACCATGTTCCTCGTTCTCATAATCAATGGTCAAGAAATAATGGCTTTCTTTTAAACCTTAACAAATCCAGTCCTTATTAATTTACAATAAATCCATTAATGCCAATTGGCTATCCCCTCCTCCTATCAAAAACTCCTGTATTAATTTTTGTTCTAAAATCAAACAACTCGACATTATTTTAACTTCAAGCTTACATGGCATGACTATGTGAGCTCTATTATTAAAAAAGTCTACTCTTTGACACCTTTGTTTTTCACTCCTTAAATCTCTTTTATTATTAAATCTCTAAAAATTCCTTTTTTATATTAGTGCTATTTTTTTTCACTTTCCTTAGGCTCTCAATGTGTTCATCTTCTTCAAATTGCTTATTAATCCTGCATTAGATAATGTTACAATCTTGCCAAGAAATTGTACTTCTTCTTACATTAACATCTTAAACATCTTTAACATTCTAAGCACTTACAAACTTATAGTTTTAATGTACATATTTAAAATTATATCAAATAAATATTCTTAATACTTTTTGCCATATTCCTTATCCCAAGCCTTCAACACTCTTTTAAAACTTTATACTTATCTTTCATAATTGCATGGACAAGACTGTGAAATTTGTGTCCCCAGAAAGTACATTCTGCTTCCTTGATGGCTTGTTTCAGGTCCATGATGTCTGAGTTGTTAAAAATTATATGAATCATCCCCTTTTCTTACATACTCCTTTTCTTTTTCCTATGTTCTTTTTTTCACTTTCTGCTTTTCTTTTGTAATGTAGTTTCATTATTGATTCATCATCGCAAAAATTTTAAATTATAAAATTTATTCCTGATGTTTGATTAGAATTTTTGTTCCATTATGTAAACATTTCCTATAGACTTGTCAGGGCAAATAATAATAACAAAGGTGTCAGACTAGCAACAGTCTCAACATGCGTATGGGCTCATCGTTATTCTTCCAATCAAATACGGTAAATAAACCAATGCTTTTGTTTTGTTTTTTTCCCAATGAGGATTCGCAACAACAGATGCTATATCAGGGTGCCTTTTTTATTTAAATTTTTTAAAGCCAATTTGTAAGTATGTTGGGCTCGAATGCAGGACTGCTGGATTCGAACCTGGGACCTTTATCTTACATCGGTGAACGCCATGTCAACGCCTAAACTGTTGCGGCCACCGATGCCCCACTAATGCTACTTAACATTAATAAAAAAACAAACGTATATATTTTATTATATCATATAAGGAAGCTACAAGCCCTATTTGTACCTTTAAAATAAATATATAATGTTATTACATATTTATATTCTGGAGGTTCGCCACAATTTTGAAAAACGCGGCAAAACAGAGGACCAAGATTTGGATGGCATCGATCTAAACAGCACTACATAGTAGTTACTACTAGTTAGTACATTCTCTGTTGTGTACTCGTACTCTCGCACAGTGGTTGTCTTCGTTGTGGTTCTTGTTGAAATTAACGTGATTTCATTAAGTTGGGGGTCTTCTCTTGAGAGTTAGTGTGAAAACAGTACAAAAGCATTTGGATTTCGTAAATGAAATTGCTTTTCTTAACTTTGGATGTGTAAGAACCAAAGAAAGAGTCTTCCTTCGCCGTTTGTTTGCCGATTTCCGACTGCTTTGAGACGTGTTTCTTTTTGGAAATCAAAAAAAGAAAACGAGACGAGACTCTGTTTGGAGGTGGCCCTTTGCTAGGCCAATTTTGAAATGGGCAGATCACGATCTAGGAGTAAATCACCCAGGAGGCGTCACAAGAAAAAGCACACTCACAAACGGTCTAAGTCTAGGGACAGAACCCACAAACACCGTGATAAATCTAGAGATAGGTCTTCGAAATCTAGGTAAGTCGATAATTCCGTACATAAAGTCTACGGACAGCACAGATTTCTCTTTGTAAAGAACGTGTTGTTCTGATTTGTTTACAACCTATCGTTCTAAAGGGATGGTCTTACAGAAAACGTACGAGGTCCCCGTCCTCCAGTTCCAGCTCGGACCTCTCGGATGGAAAAAACGTCAATTCGCTTAAGAAGAAAATATTCAATGACAGGAAAATGGATGAAGTCGAAAGGCTGGCGGAAATGGAAAGGCAGAGGTAACCATCTCCTTTGGCACAAATGACTTAATTTACCATACCATGCATTTATGTCTATTCATATTCCTGCAAGGTGTAATATTAGTGGGTCAAAAGTTGGTGGTGTTGATTTGTCTGCGAGCTTATGAACTTACGTTAAGTGTATATTTGGTTTGGTTTGTTGGTTGTTGAGGATTAGCACAGTAAAGGGATCAGTGTTGATCAGTTCAACATTAGTGGTCTTATTGTTGATTGTTTCTGATCATTTTGATGCCTATACTTGTTTGGCCTGTCATGTTTTTCTTTACTTTTGGATGTTTTCTTTATCAAGGTGTAAGTGTAAGCCAAGACAGCATAATGGCTGAACAATCTCTATATCACTTGATTTTCTCTAAGCTATAAGAGAGCTGTTAGCGTAAGCGTCTCATTACTTATTTTTGTGTAGGAGAAGGCAAGGTTAAGAATTTAATAAACCAGAGGGAATATTTCCAAACATTTATTTGAACACAATTCCGCTTTTTAAATGTACACAACTCCAACAAATTCAGTCTGCCAACCATTGACCCGAGACATCACAACAGCTGGCTGAGTTCCCTTGTTAAGTCTCAGACAGTGTGGCTGCTTATTTTCTAGATCAACTCATGGAGTCGACTGTTCACTGGTTTGAGCGCTTGGGCGACTGACTTTTGATTTCCAAATCATCACTTTTTTACCAGTTTCTCTACCAGAGTAGGAGTTGATGGGAAAATAAAAGTCAGGTGAGTTCTGAGACACAAAGCCTGATATCAGCCAACTGCTAAATTATTACAGAGTTGTTGCCCAGATTTGTTGAGAACATCACATAGTTCCCATCCAGGTGATCGCCCTTTCTAATTTATAGTTTTGGTGTATGTGTGTGTATGTGTGTGTGTGTTTGTTTGTTTAAATTAGGTTTTTGTTTTCTTGTTTTAACAACTACAACTCTTTAAGATAAGGGCTAGGTTACAAAGGTATAACAAAGTGAATATACAGAAGCGTCTTTTTATCTTCACAGTTTCACTACTCACATGATGTTGGAAAATTTGTCTAACTAGTGGCTTGATGAATGTTTTGTCTGTCGTGTTTTGTCATTTCATTAGGTGGGTTTGTCCAAGTTAAAAGAACTTCATCACCAAGCTGTACAGGGTGGTCCAGCATAAACCTGAAAACTGGGATTATAGTAATATTCTCTTCTCTGTAACTACTAATTACTTATTATTTAATGATAAAATGTTAATGTTGCATGGAGTGGTTCATTTTAACCAATTTGGCAATAAATCCATTCAATCTACTGAGAAAAAAAATGCTAATTTCCTTTTTTAAATATATAGACTATGCTTAATGATAATTCACAATCTTACTCTTGTTTTGAGTATTACATTTTATTTTGTTTTTACAGATGTCTTTTATGGATAATCTATGAATAATATATAGTATGTTTCACAGGCGCCAACGGGAGCTGGAGCAGAAGATTGTAGAAGAGGAAACGGCCAAAAGGATAGAACTACTGGTCAATAAAAGAGTCGAAGAGGAGCTTGAGAAACGGAAAGAAGAGATTGAGGCTGAAGTACTCAGGCGAGTTGAAGAAGCAAAAAAAGAAATGCAACGAGAAATGATGTTAGAGATGGAAAAAAGAAAGCAGCAGCTGCTTGAAGAGGAAAAGAGACGTGAGGTAGGGTAAAATCAGATATATATGATAAAAGAAAATAAAATTCCAGTCTTGCTTACCCCATTTTATGAGCCTGCAACAGATTGAATTCACTTATCTCTTTTCTCCCTTCAAAAATAAAAGATTTGGTTTTAAAATATTAACAAATATTGTTTAATTAAATTACTTCAATTTTTTTAACTTTAGATTTTTATTTCCATTATCTATATTTTCATTTAATTGATTATGTGTGTGACTATTTGTTCTTTTTATGATGTCAAGACTGGTTCATATTGAGATTAATTACTATTTTCTAAAATCTTATGCAGGCTTTCAAAAATTCAACGATCACTTTTTTTCTGAAAAAATTGAAATATTTAATGATTTTGTTCATTGGCAAATATAAAGTCAAAAAGTAGCATTTCTTGAGTTTATTTAAATACAAAATAAGCATTAGTCTTGCTTGCAACTTCAACAGCAGATGGTTAAGAAATAACTGCCAGATTGGTAAACTGCGTTGGGAAGAAACACTGCCTGAAGATTCCAAAGGTATTTACTAAAGGATTGTATTAAGTTCATGTGCCTTTTTTCTTTTCTTTTTTCCTTTTTTCTTTTTTCCGTTTTTCTCTTTTTCTTTAAAATGGTTTACAGGAATGTCATCTATACACCACCTTATTGGATTTTGTATGGTAAGTAGTAAAGAAGTTAAAAAAAGAAAAATATGTAACTTCTTTTATTAAAAGGAGGTGTAGCTTATTGTTAAACTTGTAAAATCCAAGCCAACAGTTAATAGTAAAATAATAAATTTGAAAGTCAAGACCACCAGTGAAAAAGTTTCTATTGGCTAACTACATTCTTATACATTGATGAATGGTTCGCCTTTTAAAAGATATACTGTTTTATAAGTAATAAAAAAGAAAACACTAGAAATGGAAATATTTTATAATAAAAATTTCTTTACAAAAATTAAAAATTAATGTCTCCAAATGTATTTAGTCAATTTTTAATTTTTTGTCATACACTAAATTAGCACCTTTGTGGGTGATTTGCCTTTTTCTTACTGAAACCTCTGTCATGTAGCGTCTTCCTTAATAGACATCTCCTCTCACATGTGGTGAAGGGTCCCAATTCAAACAATATTCTATATTTAGGATACTCAATATTTCACCATAGACCCATTCATCCACATTTAACTACTTATGCAAATAATCACATTCTTACAAATACAGCCATTCAAACTGTATTTCAATTAAAAATGGAGAGGGACCGGTATTTGATTTTATCCCAATGTCTTGACCTCCTATCACACTACACATAGGTACTATACCCATTAACCTAACTAGTTTTATTTTTTTATATTTTTTTAAAATACCCCACAGGTTTGTGGGGTATTTTATATTCTGCCATATAATTGTTCCATCCACACTTTCCCACAGCAAGAAAAGACAAAAGCCATGTGTGTGGGACTATATAACCCTTCACCATGTGTTTCTTGATTTTACATATTTAAAGAGTTTAATTATTGCTCTGATGTTTTTGATATATAGGTAGGCCTCATCAAATCCTGGCTGTTTCACTGTTACAACCGCGCCAGATAGGGGACACCTCCGTAGTCTCTTACAGACGAGGAGGAACCCATGTGTCAGGCGGATGTGGCCTATACTTGTGCATAATTCTGTCTCTTTTTGTCAATTCTATCAATTAACTTTTTCAATGCACTTTTAATGTCCACTGGGCTATCCAGGGTATCCAGGTTATGTAGCATTGTTGCTGCACATTTTGCCGCTTTCTCAGCCTCTTCATTTCCATTTAGGCCAGCATGACCTGGAATCCATAATATAATTAATGGGTCCATGGAGAAAGTGTTCTGCCCAGTTGAAATTTTGTTCCTGGCACGATATAAATTTTGCTAAGTTATTTTGTATGGTGTAGATCTTGGCCAAGCACAGGAAGGGTATCTTTATTTCATTTGTCAGTCCACTCCCTCAGCACTAAGTCACCATATCAAACCACACTATCGGTGACGGGAGCAACTGCGGTTACAGGTTCTCAGCTACACATTCCTTGGATTGTTCATCATTGAATAATACTATTTTGTTCAAAACATCATTTCAAAGCCTTTATAAACATTTCACTAAAGAAGCAGCTTAAATTTGTATTATGAGAAAAACTACAACAATTCTACAATAATGTAATATAATGTATAACTATATATAATAATAATAACTTTATTATTATGTATTTACATTTATTTTATTATATTATTTCAAAAAATTACAATTTATAAATACAAATGCATTATTTCTGATATTCTACTACAGATCAGAAAAACTTTGTTTTTAACACTGGCACCCAAGGGTTGATATTCATTCTTTTGTTACAAACCCTGATTTAAAAATTAAAATAACTAATAATAATTTTACCTCTGTAATAGATATGCTGGTTCAAATTGCAGTTGGCTAAATATTGCACACTTAACAGAATAATTTGTTTTTAAACTTAATGAAATCCATTTTTCAACTGTCAAAGAAACTTTTATCACTTTAATTTTTACTTTTGTTATTGTGTGTGGTGTGCTAGTATAAACTATCTCAATTTGCTCACTGAACTTGTTGGCTGTGATTTATTTATGTTTTTGTTTGATTTTGTAAGAATGTATTGTGAGCGAATGTTATGCTATTTTTATTTATAATTGTACATTCAGGTTATATGGCCTTCTGAAGAGGATGATAGCAAAAAAATATGTATCCCAGATTGAAAATCATGATTATGGTAATTACATTTACGACATAGACTTAATAATTATCAAAACCAAACTTACTTAATTATGTTATTAAGTGGAATTTGAAATGTTTGTGGTACATTTCAATCTATCTGTTTTACAAATGTCAGCCGTAATTGTCTTTTCCTTGTGGATTTCGATTTAAAAAATGTTTTTGTTTATTCAACAACTTAATTTGAATGCAATTTCAAACTGTTAGGTAGATACAGCAGAATTGTTACTGGCCACAAGACCGAGCATAAATCTATTGGAATGTTTGTGACGAAAATTGTTTTTCTCCTTATTATTCAAATAATTTGTCTGTAATTGCTGGTGCACTACATGCCACTTTTTTTAATTTTCTGTATTGCCTTTTTTATTGTATTTTAGAAATGAACTAACAAATAGTCATTACAATAAAAAAAGGAACCTTCAGATTTTTTTGTTGAAAAATTTTGCTTTTGGAGGACTTGTTAGTTTCTATATTTATACATAGATATTTTACTTATTCTTTTTTTGTTAATTATTACCCTTGTACAAATTATTAAAAATTATATTTCTCATGTTAAGCTGGAAGATCACTTTCTGTTGTTGGTACTTCAGAATAGGACCTCATTCCTGTCTATTTGGCCCAATGAAGTTGTCTGGGGCTTCTAAAATCTAGGAGATTTCAACCCCCAACACATACAAGTTATTAGCTAGAAACATATTTCCACTAACCTATGCCATAGATATTCATTCATATTGACCACTGACCGAAGCTTACAAATTTATCCACTTACAAATATCTTTACAAAGTGTGTTAAAATCTATAAATTTTTTTAATGGAATGCAACAGGGAGACAGTAACCCCACCGTGACCAGTTTTGGTGACAGCAATCACATATTTAGATTAGTAAGGAGCAGGATTAAAAAATTCCTTAGTTTGAGACTTGGGCAAGCACGTTAAACTTTTCTTGGCCCATGCTTGAGGAATTTTCAAGGGAGTTCGTATTAAAAAAAAAGACCAGCCAGGGAACTTCAGATAGTAGAAGGCCATGTGCCTTCCGTGGCAAATGTGGTCACAACAAAGTTTCCTGCAGTCTATTTTTACTAGATGATATTTGATCATTGTATGGTATCTTATTGAGGTTATTAACCAGACAAGACTTAAGACTGGTCTATATACATCAATCACATTTTCCTCTCTCTTCTTCTAGCATTTACTTGTTCATTCACACATCCTTAATGTAGTTAACAGTTCATAAATACATTGTTCATCTAGGTTTCTTGAACTGTTTCTACTATTAGTTTAAAAATCTATTTTGCAGTTATTTGAAGGGGTTAAATATAAAATATTTAAAAAATTTAAGCATCATGGTCAGAGTTAGTTTCTTCTCAAAAATTCAGATCAGTGCTAAAAATTGTAATCAATCATCCCACCCACAATATTTTCTTAAATATTTATTAATTTTTTGTAGAAAGAAATGGTTTCATGGAAAAATTTTAGGCAAGGCAAATATTTACTTACTAAACTTAGTTGCTTTATGTATGATTTTTATGCGTCAACTGTAATATTTACAATAAAACACTCCTTATAATTGATTAGTCTAAAACTCATCACACTTCTAAAAGGTACACAATGTTTAATTAATATTACATTAACAAATACCTTTTATTAATTTTCTAAGTACACATAGACTATAGATTATCCCTTATAATCACAATAAGAGAGACTAATGAATATTTACAAATAAATTCATATTATGAGCACATTATTAAAATACAGTTTTTTAAACATTCCATAAATTATACAGTATTATTTCATTAGGCCTTTTTTAAATGCCAAAACTTTACACTTAACAAAGATAAAACTCCTTTTAACATTACAATAGAATATACATTTGCATAATTCTTGTTCTCTTAATTTTTGATAATGCTTTTTAAATTGTTAATATAGTAAATATTTTCTTGTTATTGTGTGAGGCATACATCAGAAGTGGAGCACAATGCTTAACAATTACTTCTTCTGTTTGTTAGGAAGAAGAGAATAAGAAACGTGAGGCTTTGGAACAGATAATGGCTGAGAATAATCGAAAAATAGAAGAGGCACAAAAAAGACTGGTAATTTTATATTTGTTAATATTAAAGTTTTACATATTTATTTTAAATTTAACTTAGGCAAATATTATATTTCTTCAAAGAATTATAAATCTCTTGAAAGAGCAGAGGACTATTTAGAGGATTCTTGTTATAATAATTACAATAATTTGTTTTTAGGCTGAAGAGAGATTAGCAATGGTTGAGGAACAAAGGAAAATGGAGGAAGAGAGACAAAAGATGAGAAAAGAAGCCGAAAAACGGATAAAAGAGGAACAAAAAAAGATACTAGGGAAGAACAATTCTCGGCCTAAGCTCTCATTTTCTCTTAAACCAATTTCGTGATATTCCAAATTTACCCTTTTGCCTGTGAATGTACTTACATTCTAATTATTATTTTAAACATATTTTAGCATTAGTCAAAGTGTATTTAGTGTCTGCTGAGGCAAGGATTGAAAAATGTCTCTATTCAATTAAAAGTGATAATTTAATTTAATCACTTATGTAAATAAATTTTGTATTCCAATTTGAGAATGTGAAACAAAACCAGACGAATGTTTAGATCTTGTAATTTATTTTATAACAGTAATTTACATTTAAAGGTGTAAATAATAAACTTTAATAATTGGAAAGAAGTTCATAATTATAACTTTTTTCCGGTTTTTGTTCATTTTTCAGGTATGTAATTCTTATATCGCCTATTGCAAATAATGTAACAAATTATCATTTTCAGTTTTCAATCAAATTTCCAGGGTTATTTCTTTCACTGTTGGCTTTGGTTTGTAATTAATTTCTGTTGGTTCCTTTCATTTTATAGTTGTTTTTTTTAATTAACATTTTGATTTTCTCTTAAATCGTTAATGTTCTTTCAAATCATCAAATCATATCAAATTGTTTCTTTTTATTTTGTGAATAAAAGAAAAATAATTTTCTTCATAGATATTTTTTAAACTTCCCATAAACATGAAAGTTTCCTGTACTAAATTATTTGAAGTTTGGCTTCATTCATTTTATGTTTTTTTTTTTTATACTTGTATTCCTAACTTATGTATAAATTAATAATATATATTACAATTACATTTTAATATTTTATGTGTGGAATAAATTGAAAAGGTACATTTCAAGTTGTAATGATGTTTTCATCATTTATTTTCATGGGCCAATTTGCATTTGCTTAAAACTACTTTTTCTTGCTCTTTTTTGGGTTTGGAGGTGGCGGTTGGGGTCGGACTACCAATTCATCTTTGTTTATTGGAAGGTAGTGGTTAACTGGGATTAGTGTGAGGACTTCTTCACCTTCAATTACTTCCCCCGTGTATATAAGCCCTGCCTCATCTATGAAAGCCACTTTCCCTTTTGGAAGATTGTTCTCGAAATTTGCTATGAGTTCTCCTCTCCCGGGAATGTAATATCTGCCTGATCCTGAATACTTTCCCATTGACAGTTCCCCAGTGTACCGTTGGCCACAAGGCCATTGCACAATCCCATTGACCAAGTAATCATCCGACCATCTACCTTTATAGATCAGTCCATCCCATGTGGAATAAATCCCAAGACCTGGTATGCAAATCAATAATAGGAACAAATGTGGAAATTATAACAATAATGATTAACTTTTTAAATTCATAAAATGAAAATAACAAATATTCACATTCTTTGAACCATTTTTACATTTAACAGACCTCATCAAAGATCAGACAATAAAACTGTTGGTTGATCCACTCACAGATCTTGTCTCCAATGTTTCAAATTTAGTATAAATTTTAAGCCCTGTCACAATCAAACTACAAGACTTTCTACTTTCAAATTAAAATTTTGCTCACTCCTAATATTTAATTTGAATATCAAAAAGGTGCAAAAACATTCACATTTGTTGTTTGTGACTAATGACACAAAGAAAACTATTTTTAGAATGTTTTTTAATTACAAAACCATTCTAAAATGTTACCCAACTTGAATTACCTTGGCGGCATAGCTCATCTGGCCACAAAGCTTGGAATTCTCCAATGTACCTGTCATGATTTTTGAATTTGAACACTCCCTGACCAGATTTTAGAAAGGGGTTTTGGTCTTCAGCAATTTCCTTTGAGAGGCCCAATTTTGATTTCCCTCCTCCTCCAACTTTCATAGACATCCTCTTCCCCGAACCGCCTTTCACAGATTTTTTCCGTATAGATGCTTTTTTGACAGATTTCTTCCTCACAGACTTTTTCCTCCCTCCAGAATCCTTGTTCTCGGATTCCGATTTTTCTGATCCTGCCTGCTCACTCGGTTCAGACATGACTGATGAAACAAATTAAGAAAACAGACAAATATTGAGAATTTTCTAAGAAAAGAAAAATATTTTAATGAATTTGTCAGCTGAGTTGAATTTTGATATTAACTTCAATTAAACTAAAGAATACAATGTTTATTAATATCAATAAGTTGAAATTCATCATAATTGAACATTTTGTGTCAGAAACATATATCTCTGAAAGTGAAAACTACCACACAAAAAATATTGACTGATTACATATATTTAGTACAATTTCTCTTGGGGGTGATGAAACAGCAGGTTGATCGTTTCCAATCATTTTGAATGCCTGCCCTCACTGATTCTTCATTGCTGTCATTTTATACATTCATGAAAAATTGACTTGAAAGTAGGTAGGCTACAATGTTGAAACGGAACAACCAAACGTTCACCTTCATCACTCACAGAATGGTGAATGAAGAAATCTCACAATACAAGATTAGCATGGCCCTTATTTTATAAGATTTTAATAACTTTATTACTTCTTGACTGTATGTCTACTGCATTTAATCTTTGACTGATTATTTTTTGTGAAAAAATGATGCCAAGGTTGTTCTCATCAAAGTTGGAATAAAGTGAAACAAGCACAAATGCAATGTAAAATACCAGCAAGAATTATTAATGATTGTTCAATGTTGGTCAGTTAAACTACAGCCAATTCCCAGATTAAGTTGGAGCTTAATTTCTAGGATTTTAATAACTTTTAGTGTATTTAATAACTTTTAGAATGTATGTACAGTTGTACAGTTCATAAATAAGTTTTATTTTTATTTTTTAATGCAACTAAAAGTATTTAACATATCAGCCCATAGTATAGGAGAGTTATTTACTATGCCAGGATTGAGGATGTATGGTCTGTGATCTTCATCAGTAAACAGTATCGTCTCAGTGTGTTACCATTTGGT
>CM077099.1:6088-29780 GCA_039619505.1 Cimex hemipterus | reverse complement strand
CATTCATCTACAAAATTTTCTCCTTTTGACATTATGTATGGTCACATCGACAAGAGTAATCCATTTGATATCAACTTAAACCAAAAATTAATAAATAATTACGTAGAATCACATAAAGATAAAATTAAACTATTATATGAAAAGGTTAAAGAAAATATAACTAAAAATAAAGAAAGGTCTATAGGAAAATTGAACCAAACACTACCACAGATACCTGACACACATTAACAACAAACAAAAACAAAGTAAGACACTTACAAAATATAAACCAGCGTAAACACAAAACTAAAAACAGCTAGAATTGTTCCTACACATAAAAACACTAGAGATAAAATACACATTTCAAATATTAAGAAACCAGGCTTACAATCCTTATGTCCCAAGTACTTCCAACACTATGGACTCTTGAATGGAATTGATATTAAAATATAATACCAATCAAACTGTGGGAAGTTAGAATGCAAAGGTCAGAAAACACATGTGTACATTAGCTTAAGGTTGATTAAATTTTACTTAAATTAAATTTTATTGACGTCATGCATCTAAGTACAGTAAATAATCTATGTAGCGATAAAAACCTAGTTGATAAAGACTCTAATGATGATAACAGGTAACTTAGACGCCTATGATGGCGAAAAATATGAAAAAATGTTAGCAGATGTAAAAAATAGTGTAAATAACATTAATTATCAATTAAATAACCAATACTCTGTAAACAATATGTTAATAAAAAATTATAAAGACTTGATTAAGGAAATAAATATTAATAATGTAGAACTAAAAACTAAATTTGTTGAACTTAATAATATCATTAAGAATAATAATAGGGACATTTATGTATTAGAATTAGTAAATATGCTTAACCAACTTGTTCTATTATTTGAATTAATCTCTGATATGCTAAGGGAAATAGAAAGTCCTATTGTATTCTGTAATCTAGGGAGACTACATCCCATTATAATAAAACCTAGAGATGTGTTTAATGAACTGAACAAAATATCTTAAAAATTGAATCAATGGTTCAAACTAAATCTAAATATGATAAGAATGTAGTTGTGTACTATCTGTCATTACCTGTAACACAACAAACAGATTATGACCTGTATTGTCTCCTTTCTATTCCATTCTATCACAAAAACAAATTTATAACAGTGCTGGCAGAATACAAATACTTTTTAAAGTCTAAGGACAATCTAATCATTCAACCACTGAAAACACTGTGCCCTGAAATCAACGGACTCTACATTTGCTGCACCGAGGTGGAGGTCCATCAAGAAACACCTTGCGGCAAAAACATATTGCTTCACGAAAACATGACACTGCCAGATTGCCGACATCAAAATAGCCAACAATTTACTGCAACAAATTCCAGAAATTAACCAATACCTAGCAATTTTTGCGGAACCGGACACAGTCACAGTAGAAACCTCAGCTGGCCTGGAAAAGCATAAATTGAAAGGTTTGTTCGTTATAAATGCAGAAGACAGTGGTCTATTCTACAGGAACAAGGAGATTAGCTTACAGACCAGCACTTCTGGACAACCGCACTGGCTGAGTGGCTTGTCGAAAAAATGCAGAACCTGAACATCACCGTTCATCTACAAAAATTGGGAATGGACATACCTACCTTCACCCACAACATTGAAATTGGAAACACCAGCGGTACATGTTAATCCCAGCCTTTCCAGCCTTGGACATAATCCTACCCGTCATAATAACTGTCATAACCGTTATTTTGTGCAGACATAAGAAAAGTATGTTAGCCTTAAGTAACCACAGGTGTGGTTCATTGCAAATGTAAAAGATACCTTAACATAGAATAAGTTAGTTCAAATTTTATAATTGTAATTTTTCCTTTTTCACGAGCTTCCAGGGAAGCTCTCTCTAAGGGGGGAAGAGTTCTATACAAGTATAAACATAGTGCTAAATAAATAATGTGATGACAATGCTAGGATGCAGGTTGTCATCAGCACTCTCTCCCACTCTAGAAATGTTATAACGATTTTCATTTAAATAAATGTTAGTCTTAAGCCAGATTTTCCTGAATGCATATCAAAGAGATTTGGCTTAGATTCATAAAGTTTCTGAATGTACATCAGTTCTTAATTGTAATTTCTTTGAATAAAAGTTTTTTTTAAACACATTCGACCAAAGAAATTATTGATGTATATATCTATATTAGGGGAATTCACGAGCTTTGTGGTGTGATTGTTATTTTATATTATATATTCAAATATGTGATGGAGCTGCCAAATTGTGTCTGGTAACTATTTCTAGTAATAACAGTTAAATACATAAATAAACAAGAAATAATGATGATATAATGGTAATATGTATAATTTAATATAATACTTCAATAGATAAAAATGACCAAAAATTGGCTGGTGTCAAAAATTGAAAGATGCAAAAAGTAATAAAATAATTTTATTGAGACTAATTCTTAAAAAAATTACTGATAAATAAATCTTAAATTAATTACAATTAAGTTAAAACTACAAAATTACTACAACTATTTGTTACTATAAAATTTGCAATATCTTTATTACTAAGTAGTATAGATGTAGTACTATTCTTATGTATTCTAAGCAGGTTGTACATTAGTTGTATACGAGTATAAACATTGTGTTAAATAAATAATGTGATGACAATGCTAGGATGCAGGTGTTGCTCCTAGAATTGTCATCAGCACTCTCTCCCACTCTAGAAATGTTATAACGATTTTCATTTTAATAAACGTTAGTCTTAAGCCAGATTTTCCCGAAAACAATCGAAGAGATTTGACCTTAGATTCATAAAGTTTCTGAATGTATATAAGTACTTATTTGTAATTTCTTCGAATTATTTTAATTTTTAAAAACGCATTCGACCAAAGAAATTATTTAACTTGTATATTCAAAATATGAGATGAAGCCGCCAAATTATGTCTGTGGTAACTATTTCCAGTAATGACAGTTAAATTCATAAAATACGAAATAATTAACGATGTAATAATGGTAATATAATTTAATGTATTACTTCAATAGATAAAAATGACCAATAATTGGCTGGTGTCAAAAATTGAAAGATGTAAAAAGTAATAAAATAATTTTATTGAGTCTAATTCTTACAAAAATTACTTATAAATAAATCTCAAATTAATTACAAGTAAATTAATTATAGTTTTAACCAATTAAATAATTGAAAGTTAATAATTATTAGTTGGTAGTTAGATCGTGTTTCTTTTGAATCATATGATGGTTAGTTCGCCGCGGCCAACAGTCGCTACGCCTTCGTTCTTCTGTTGAGTTAGAGTTCTCGAAGAGAATCTGTAGAGCGCTAAAAACCCAGTTTTTTCATTTTCCGTATCAGTTTTTCTAAAGCATCTTCACTCCTTATCGGCTCAACCTGACCTCGACAAAAGATGTAGCGGCTTTTCGGTAGGCTACCGTACTGATCCCGTTGTATTTTCCCCCTGTCAGCCTTAGAAACGGTCTGATATTTCGTTTACGCTGGCCGCTTCCTTACCCTTTGATCATCGGTGAGGTCTTTCTCTTTTAAATGTATCTAAACTTATTCTGAAGATTTTTGAGTCCGGATATGTCGAGTCGTTTTTTGATGGGCTTTTGAGAAAACTGCTTTACTCGAGAGTTTCCTCTTTTTTTCTCTGTCTAAAACTAGAGAGGCGAACGTAATCAAAACCGTGTATTAAGGGCAATATTATTATAAAAGAAAAGAAAAACCCTACCGTTCTTAATAAATATGGACTCGTTGAACAAAGTCGAAGTCAATTGTTAAATGTTTGCCCCTTTCATCTTACCATGAGTGAAACTCGGGACCCTGCGGAAAGGCCTTCGCAGCAGCAAGATGGGCCACCAGTCAAGATGGACCAGTTCAGAAATATGTCATCGGTGAGTTTTAGTTCTAGTTCTTATCATTATTATTTACTTTATCCTGACTTACGTTTTTCAGGGTTTGGTTTATTTATACTGTTTCTGATTTGGCCAGATTGGCTTCCTTAGCAAAACAAAATTGTACCTTACCTACCTCACTACTTCCAAAGAAGAATCAGTTTAGTGTTTAAATGAAAGTATATAGGCTATATTTCAAGTTATAACACCCACAACACATCATAACATTAATAGGACTTAAAATATGTTGAATAAAGCTCATTGTAAAGGCAGCATATCTTGAGTTCTAATTTCTTCATTTAGAATCTCTACCATCTTGAAATTTCCAAGAAGATTAAATCGTAAGGTCTGTAGAGTGATGTAAACATAGCTTGGTCTTTTCAGTCATCATTGATCTGTCAGATACATTGCAACATTTCACATTAATCTTGGATGAGTCAGGAGATCAGAATTGATCATCCTTGTTCTGGTCATAAACAATGCTTGGATAAATTGTGAGATTTAGAAATTAGGTGATGGTCAGTGTACTTAGATTGTTCGTTTCAGATAATTTTCGGACTGTTAGATGTGTTTTGGATTTGGGATTTCCATCATGTTAAATGGTGGGTTTGTTGTCTTGTCTCACCCTTCTGATCTGTATTCTTACTGTTTTGCCTAACATGTTTTGATTGTCACTGTTCATCATTTTCTGTTTTTCCTAAGCAATCACCAGTTGGATTGTTATTGTTCAAGCTGCTTAGATTGGGCTGATGCAAAATAAATGCAGGTTTTTTTTGCAAGGGGCCTATCCTCCTTCACGACAACGCAACCTACACGTTACACAACATACTCTGGCATGACTTCATGAATTGGGTTATGAGGCTTTACCACATCCACCATAATCACTGGATCTTTCTTCTACCAATTATCACTTTTTTTAAGATCTCAACAAAGTTTTGTGTGAGAAATGGTTCAAAAGCCACAGTGACATTGAACATGCATTTTGGGAGTTTGCCAATTCTGGAGACCCCGTAAGGCTATTTGAAGCTTCCATTCTTAAGTAACACAACCAAACTATCAGTTTTATGTGTCATTTTTCAAAATACTTTTAGTTCATACCAATGTGAATCCTGTCACTTACGATGGCAATAAGGCATAATTTATGTCAGCTAAAACAGAGAGGACAGGCTATACAAAGACAATTGGAAATGACTGAGCTGTTGTGGTATTAAATTGTAGAATTTTTTCATGCACTCTGTACAATGACGAACTTCTATATTGGTAGTTTCTGATAATTTTGGTCTGCATATATTATATGCTTGGTCAGCCAGACATGTTTTGAATGTAATATTAGTGACATTAAAATTGCATTTCGGGAGTTTGCCAATTCTGGAGACCCCTAAGTCTCCATTACGCTTGTGATCTGCCTATCCTCACTGTTTCGCCTTACATGTTTTGGTAAAGTATGGTCAAGCTGAACCCTGAACTCCTGCATGCTTGGTGCCCACCCCAAAAAAGTATAATTCTGCTGGCAGACAAAAACAAAAATTATTTGAATGGCACAGCGCTACTACGGTTGTTAAATTGTGAGATTTCGTCACAAGTCCTGCAGTGTGTTAACTTCTAAATTGATTTTTTTTTTGGCCTGGCAAGTGCATTTTTAATTGTAACCATCTTCAGTGATGACATTGTCTTCTGATCCACCTATTTTCATTATTTTGTTTGACAAAATTTGGCTATCAAAGTCTTAAGTGTGTTCAGGAGATAAAACACAAAGCACCAAATTTTGGAGCTCTTGGCCATCTAGGTTAAACGTCTTAACAATCCTGTGTGATGTTAGGTTCTAGGTTATTGACAGCTAGACAATTTCAGTTCACAAAACAATTTTAATCGTAAAAACAAGTTCACACTCATTCATTCCAAAATGCATTTTCATATGTACGTAAACATCTTAGTATATTAGTAGTTCTTCATAATGACAATATTCTTTTATCATCAGATATATATATATATATATATATATTAACTAACTGTATGGCCCAAGAATTGATTGGCACAGCAAATTCCACCATTGCCCAAGTTGCACTATATATTCATGTTGATAAGTACTTTCAGTTTATTTCTATATGGTAATTCTAGAATTATGCCGGGTCATTGTGAGTCTTTTTTCCAAAACGTTTTTGGCTCCATAGTTTGCACTCTTTTCAATTCACCTATAGACATTCTATCAGGAGGATATCTTAACAATGTGCTTTCAGTTAAGACATTTAACCTCTCCCTGCAGCTTTTCAAATATCAAAACAGAAGTGCCAGAGACATGCTGTGCTCAAACCCAGTTTTCTTATATCATTCATACTCTTACAATTTGAACAACCTGCAAGCTTTGGGTAATACAGACCTTATACCAAAAATTTCGATGCATCAACCATGTATGGCTTGTCCTGAATCAAATGAAAAGTGCACACTTCTACAAATCAGATCCTCTGAGATTCACCTGTCCTTGGTTCATAGGTGTTTTGTAGATGATACTCAGTGACACTGGCATTGTTTAATTTTTATGTTATTTACATTGTAGGAAATTTTATTTGTTTATTGGATGAAAATTCTTAATGGTTTAATCATATAACTATTCATTATTTTAAACAGGCATACACTATATTGTATATTTTGTTTATTCGTTGTTCCATTAATTATTCAAATTGAATATTCTTTCATTAAATGTAATATATAAGAATAAGAATAGGATTTAAAATTACAATAATATCCATTTAAATAATCTAATAGAACTAGCCATCATACTTGATGATTAGTTAATAATTTTACATAAATTTCAGGTTTTGTTTTCAATTCTACTGTTTCCATGTATTACAACTGTGAAGATATGAAGATGTATTGCGTTACAGGTAGCCCCAAGCAGTGCTTGTTGCTTACTAAAGTAAAACTTAAAACATCCAACTTATTTGCGAAGTTATGTATGGATTCAAATTTCAAGTATATGCATATTCATGTAATTTGATACAATGCATATTTATATAAATTGAAATATTTATTCTACTATTATTTTTCCACCTTCAAAATGAAAAAAAAAAAAAAAATGGTTTTCTCCTTGAATTGTTTATTGATCGTGTTTACAAAGTTTTCTGTGAGTTGAATAAACTCAATCTTTTATTTTAAATCCTAAATAATCTCAAAAATTCCTCTATACTTTGCATTTGTAAAATAGATTTCTAATAAATTTATTAAATTTTTGTATTCTACTGAGTGTAAATGCTTTTTTTTCATTCTAAAATTTTATTCATGGGTTTATATGTTTTAAGGTCTGGGATTTATAATCTGTGACTAAATGGAAACTGATAAGAAAGAACTCAAAATTATGGGATCATCACATGACGTTAACATCAACTCTCAATGGATTGGATTTATCTTTTATTGTTAGAATCACTTTTAAAAATTATCTACAAGACTCAGTAAGCCCATAAAATTTTCAAAGCTAAAAAGATTTTCAGACAATGAACCAGAGGCTGCATAATTGCCTGTTGATTGAACCCAGTTTATTTTTTATGTGTAGAGATTAGTGATCATTAATCGATATGTGAGATGCAGTCTGGTGTGAAGTAGGTATCAGAAAAAAATTTCTGAAATGTACATCACACCAGAACAAATCTCACGATAACCGAATTATTTTTTATTTTTTAAATGCTGGGTGGCTGTTAAATCTCATGAGTGCCAGCAGTAAAAATTCTTACAACAAAAAATATGTAAGGGCAGATTGTTTCTATTTGAGCAGTTCAGTGATTTATTAAAAAAAATTAAATTAAATAAAAAATATATATATACACATAAAATATATATGATACGAGGAAATAAATAATAAACCTGGCATAGAAATTACATCGCGAACCAAAGTAAGGTCATGACTTTGTATTTTGTCAAAAGCATGTTTTTATGCTGGTGGAAAATTGGTACCTTGAAAGTCATCAGTAAATTTTATAATAATGTGTGGTGATTATTAATTTATAATAATTCTAAAGATGAAACGACTAGAAAATTTCCCATTGGAGAACTGGAGAGGATGTATTTTTTATTTTGAATTTAATTAGCTTAAGAATAATGTTTAATATCCATAAATTTAACAATTATATATAATAATTTTTTAACTTTATCTGAAAATATATTCATTTTTTAAAATAATTAATATTAAATAATTTAATTTGTCCATTTAAATAATTTTAGGGTACACTTATAAGGGCTGTACCAACTGGTCAATCTTCTAGATTTATGATGACCCCTGTACAGTCGTCCACAGCTTTAATAAGTACAACAACCACAATTCAAGCCCAAGCGCTTTCCAAAGGTGATTGATTAAATTAAACAATATGTTTTAAAATTTTTAACTGTCAATGTCTTTTTTTTTTTTTTTCAGTCCCTACTGGAACTACTTCTGTTAACATATTAAATACTTTACCGATCCAGTCCTCTGTGACGACAACGACAACTGGTTATCATGTTCCTAGAGGTGAAGGTTTTAAAAAATCAAGTATAATAGTCTTATCGTGATCTTTTTTAGGGGCTGCTGCTGTGGCAAACATATCAGTTCCAAGGGCATCAGTTGCGACACCAATTGTAAGAGCACCACCTCAGCTACAAGCCATTGGAGTTGCACCTGCCCATACGGGGTTAGTAAGTCAGCTCTCTTAAAGGCTAATTTTAAGATGCAAAATTCACTAAATTTCATGAGAAAATTTATTTTATAAGTACGACTGCTTTCTAGATTTCAGCTAACCTGTCTATTTTGTGATTTGTGTATTGCAGACTTTACAGATCATATATAACAGAATAACAATTGTATTATATATTATACATGCCTATCTTTTTGAGGGAAAATTGTGGATTTTTAATGCCTATTTTGTAGGGCTAGTGCTGGCTCAATTGTAGGTCGATCTGTTGTTGGAGTGACACCTTGGGTCACTGCTTGTTTGCCACCACAGAATCTACAATCTAATCCAAGACAACAGCCATCTCAATTGCGGCCTCCACCAGTTACAAGTGTGTATTTTCTATTATGTATCTAATATAAAATTTTTATAATTGTAAATGTTTTAGCAACAAAACTCATGAGCAACCAAATCAGACCAATTTCTGAGAATCAGGCAAGACCAGTGTTGCTCCACTCAACAACAAAACAAGTCACACTGACCCAACAGGCACAAGTGCAGGTACATGCATAGTTAGTTTCTGTTTAGTGAATCAGTAGTTTTCATTCTAATATCCTTAACTTTGTACTCTCTCATCATATCCTTAATACAAATCCTGTGCAGGGAGGTAAATGTTATGATTAAATTTAGGGCAATAAACCCAAAGAAAATGTAATTAAATGTGATTATATGTGAAGGATGTAAGGTTTCTTTTTTTTATTGACTTTTCCCTAATAAAGAAGGTTAACATATTTTATTATTTACCTTTTATCCTTATTGACATATGTTTTTTGTTTGTAAAAATATTTTCCCCTTATGGCTTTTAGTTTTTTCATTCAGGATTTCTTGGTTAACGATAGGCAAAATTATATTCACTGCTAATTTCATAAGAAAGCCAAATGTTTATGTTCTGAAGGTATCGGGTGAAAAAGCTGTTATAAAGAGTTACAGTGGGGCAAATCAAGGTACAAGGATGGTGACACCGGTTACTGCTCCTCCACTTTCAAGGATTACCACTTCACTACCTCCAATGGTCTCATTACATCCTGCAGTTCTTGTTCCTAACAATTCATCACTACCGATTAAATCTGCCACATCACAAGCTAAAGTAACTGAAATCAAAACATTTTTAAATAGGTAGTAATCTTTTGTTTGATTGTTAGGTAATCTCTCAACCAGGGGCGACCATGCAGTTCACCTCGGTGCCTGTGAGTTCTGTTCAGCCTGGGATCGCAATAAACTCGGTAGTTA
Organism: Cimex hemipterus; assembly: GCA_039619505.1. Lineage (NCBI taxonomy): Eukaryota > Metazoa > Arthropoda > Insecta > Hemiptera > Cimicidae > Cimex > Cimex hemipterus. Next base: position 19,969 of record CM077099.1, on the reverse strand, counting down.
CTAGACCAGGTAAAATTCTACACTTATTTTATTTTTATTTAATGAGCAGAATTAAGTCTTGTATATACATATTATAAAATTACCTTAAGGGCTTGTTACAGTCATGCTCACGAGTGGGGGGGCACAAGGGGCAGTCAGTACAAGTAACATCACTACTATGTCAACGACGCCGACCACTAGTACTGTTGCGAGAATCCCACACAACCCTAAGACATATCAAGAGATCACATCACAGCCATCCAGTTTTGTTCACACTTCAATGCCATCTGGTGGAAAATCCAACCCAGCAGCTCAGCTCAGTAGAGAACAGAGGCTGCCAACTAAAGTTGATACTGGTATTTTATTTTTTAATGGTTATTCAGTTTAATTATTTGATGTGCCCAAAATTTCTGTTACAATTATTTTTTACAAACAATTTTTCAGTTACAATTTATTTATTTTTTATTCATCACAACACAGACTCCAAAAGAAATGTTACAAAATATCAATCAACCATACAGAATTTTTGACGAGTCTTAAAAATTTAATTGTTTGATGATTATATAGAGACTAAATGTACTGTTATAAGTTTAAATGTAATTCAATTACTATTTGATACAATTTGATTTTGACTAATACTAATCTAAGAAAATGCAAAAATACTTATGTATAAAAAAAGACTACTAATTGTAATGAATATGTTGCCTAGGATGAAATAGAGGAAAATAATTCAAATTTTGTTATTTTATTTGAATATTTGTTTTTGCATTCACTAAGAGTTTCAATAAGGAAACCCGAACTGTAATGCATGCCATTTTTTGCCATCAAAACAGCTTAAACTACAAATTAATAGCAAATGAGTGAACATTCCATAGGTACTGAGAGTATAAAGACAGCAATTTTCTGACAAAATGCTAATCACCTAAAATGCTTTTTTTATCCCATATCTAAGGATTTAGTCAAAACATCAAGCATTTTCGTTCTGAAATTTGTTTAATGTTTTAGAAGTGACGTCCGGATCCAATGCCATGGTGAATCTCTCCAACTCAGTGTATTCAATGCCTGGATGCACGTATTATGACAACTACCCAATTTCTTCAAGATCTTCAACAACCACTTCAACATCATGTCCACAAAACCAACCAATGTCATCATCTTCACAAAGTAATTTAATATATTTGTTTTCCTTTTATTAACTTTTTGGTTTATACTTTGCTTATTCGATAGGTGTGATGTCACCAAATCAAAATGTTAGGTCAGTGACGGTCGTAGATTCTTCTAGATCTTATCTGTCTGCAAGTGAAGGTATTTTTGATGATAATAAGTTATATTTTGTGAAGAAAGAAATTATAATCATACTCTTTCAGTAGGAAATTCTTCAACTGATAGCAGTTCTTCCTTTTCTATTATTACGCTTTCATCGGGAATTCCTCATAACTTAACAACAAAAACGAACACTTCACCAAGGCCTAGTATCTTAAGAAAAAGAGATCCCGAGGGGTACGACCATTATTCAATGTTATTAAGCTTGGAACATTAATTTTCTTACAAAATTGTTTTTAGTTCTCCGTTGAAGGCACAAAAAAATCTTATGCCTGTCTTGAGCAGTTTACCAATTTCGACCGGTTCACCACCGGGTCCTGGCTCACCTAAAAGGCCTGAGTCGGGACACTCGGGTCAATCTTCTGCCGGTAGTACAACAATTTCTGCGAATTCGTCTCCTGGCGAGTCACCCACAATAATAAAACAAGAACCGAGTGAAGATGATCACCAATCGACTCGATCGACCCCAGTTGCCCCTCCAATAATGGAAATGAGCCCAAGGAAAAAACCGAGAAAACAACAACTGTGAGTTATCGATGCTGGTTTAATTATAAATAGTGTCAGCATGAGATTTTAATATATATTGTAGAACTGGGAACCAAATCACCGAGCCAACATTCAGTGAGGATGAAATGGAATTTATATCTGAAGATAAAATTAAGAAAGAAATAAAAGAAGGTAATTTTTTCCTTTTATTTAAACCAATGAATGATTAATTTTAATTGTTTTTTATTTTTCAGAATTGATTTTTGAAGAAGAAAAATGCTTGCCAAAGAGAACTATGTCACTTTTAAACTCATACAAACAACATTGGAAAGTAAGGAATAATCATTTCCTCCGATATACAGATGTTAAAACCAAAGAAGACAGAAAACCTACGTTAAGCGAATTAGCAAATCAGAAACATGTTTTACAGAAACTTGATGGCTGGAAGATCTACCATCTAGGCACACAGATTGAAGACATGGTAAGGCAAAAGCTAATTTACATAACGATACAACATGTACACCCTAGTAAGAAGTGGAAAGTTTTTAGTGGCAGATGTAGTTTTAAAGCTATGGGCAAAGAAACATCTAGTGGTCATTATCTACACATAAAATGAAAATTCTGTCCTGTCGGTTGTTTTCTTAACTTGCTAGCCTCTTGTCATTATCTTAAATTGTCCAATTATCAATAAAACACAAGAATACACATATACAAGGTGATCAGAATTTTTTGGATCACGAGAAATTAGACAAAAAATTTTGATCAAACTCTCTGTGGTAATGGGATGCAGATAGCAAGTATTTTGCTAAAAAATTGGTCATTGTTAAAAATTTTGTTGATCAGAAAAAAACATTTTAAAAAAGTTTTTATGAATAGCGAACAACTTGGTAGGTACATATACATAATGCTGCTAGGGACTGATTCCTCCTATTCCCCTCAGAAAATATAAATATAGTAAACAAGATTTTTCTTATTTTGCTGTGAAATAATTTTCTCTGGCCAACTGTGATATTAAAATTTCAAAATAGTTTTTCTCAAAACAGTTTTTACTTTATTGTCATATAATAACCATAATACTTTGGTCATTGTTCTTTTTTTTTACAGAGCAATTCTGAGGCTGAATTTTTTAACCTTTATTCATCACTCCTCAGCGTTCTTGAAATAAAACAGAAAAAAATTAAAAACAAAGATTTGGATAAAGACATTCACAGGATCAATGAAAGGATCAGGGTATGGATACACATGGTCCCTCAATAATTTTGATTGATACTGATATTTTTGAAAATAATAATTCACAGGCAAACTTTCAAAGGAGTAAAGTTGTTAAGGATCAGATGAACGAAGCGAGGACACAGGTTCTCAAATTATTCGAGCATAAAGGTTATGTTGCTGATATAATAAACAGGAATGCAACAAAAAGGCCTCTTAAGAAAAGGGAAAGGCAGTAGAAATGGTTGGATACAATTAATTATTTTACCATGTGCTGTTTTGATCTCATACGTTATGAAGAACATTGTAGAATTGCATTTCTCCTTATTTAGTTTTCCATTGAAAGAGAAACTTTTAATGTTACATTTTAATTGTTTATTAACAACAAAACCCTATTTATTTTATTATAAAAGACCTCATTCTAAACACAATACATTGAATAGATAGTATTAGGTTATCAAGATAAGTGCAATAAATAAAAGGGTCAAAAATTTGTTAAAACGTACAAAACAAAAACAAGTGAAGTATTTTAATTATAATTATATCGTTTTTAGTATCATTACTTTCGTAATTTTTTGTGCTCTTTCAGTTCTGTTGTTGCTAATATATAATTATTTTTTTTATACTTAAATTGGATTATTTTTTATTCAGTATTGCCACAGTTGATGAATTTAATCGTTAAGATTAATTGGACAAAAATTAATGATTTGGATTTTCAAAGTAAAGCAGTTACAATTTTCTTGATGTCCCTGAGGGGTTGTATTTTTATTCATTTTTTTGTTTGTGTTTATTTGAGTTATTTTTATTTTTTGTACAAACAGTGTAGTTAACATATATAGGCCACAATTAAAGACATAGTATCAAATTGTGCTCATTACTCTGACTAAAATCAATACACATTTTCACTTTTATTTGATGTGAAATTATACATAATTGTGTAATAAACATCTCATGTCTCATATCAGGAAAAACCTTATAAAATTTAAATTAAATTTTACTTTCAAGATGTGTAAAATGATTTACCTTTTTACAGAAAAGAAATAGAAAAGTTTAAACCTGTAAATATAAAGCCAATGAGTTTTTAAAATTAATATTTTGGTAATATTTTTTGAAATAGAAAGTGCCAAATAAATGTTTGACTATTATCACTGCCTTTTATTTTCCTTTATATTAATAACTTTTGAATGTGTAAAAATTTCATAAACATTTTTTTAAACAAGGGTTTGCAACACGGGAGGTCACAGTCAGTCTTTGGGGTGGTTTTGAAAAAAAAAAAAAAAAGTTGCAAATATGTAAGTTTTGAATGCAGGACCATTAGTGATGAGCACCATGTCAACGCCTAAACTGGCCACTGATGCCCCTATGCAGAACAGTAATTGGCTCCAACTTCCAAGATCCTACTCACATAACAAAAATGTAGTTGAAAACTCAATATGAATATAGCATTATATCTTCATAAATAAAATAAAAACTATTTTTAAAAATAGTATTTCAGCTCTTTTGTACCATGGTGAAGAAGAAATGAAAAAGAATTTCATAATGATAACAATTTAATTTGACGGAAGACAGATTATAACATTATAGTTTTCTTTGGGACTTAGGACATTGATTTTCCAAAACAGTGAGGCGTCTCAATATATACAAATTATCACCATGAAGAACTTTGACATCATTTGTGACTTGCATAACAGCTTCCATCAACTCAAACAGAGACATATTAGTTGCCTGGAGCGTCTTTGATAGCCAGTTGACGGTGCTGGCCAAATTCTTTTTTGAATACGGATCTTTGATGCGTACTATCTCAGTTGGTTTTTGTAGTTTACTCTCCTTTTTCAGGTTGGTTGGAATGCAGGCTTCTTTCTCTTTATGTACAATGTTTTTCTGGTATTCAGCACTGAGCCTACTACTGAAACCCATGCTTGTTTGATAGAAGCTTTTGCTTTCACCTTTGATCCCAGACCCAATAAGGCTCTTTTGATGCAGCTCTTGATTTATTCTGCTCTTTTTCCTTGAACTATTAAGTCCTATTTTCTCCAGTGGATGGTAATCTGTAAACATATCACCTAAATTTGCAAAATTAAAAGCATACTCTACAATTAAAAATACAAGAATGAAATTACATAAATTACTTTTTTTTTGGATTAACAGTAATTTCCATAAGTTTAAGTATTATATTAGGAGATTTTAAACGGATAGCTTTTTTATTTTATGCTTTTAGCTTAAAAATGGATTCTTAGAGAGGAAATTGGTATTGGTTAACCAGTACTTTGAAGCTAATTTAGAAAATTACTATGGTTTTAAGTTATACCAATAACTTTTGGATATGGTTTTAAACATTTATATTTCATTATCCTTTAGCGAACTTTTTGGAGTAAGTTCTTGTTTTCGTGAGCTTGAGCTAGTATCTCGCTTCTGTTTGCTTTCCTTAGGTGATGAGATGACACTATCCTTCAGAACTGATTGATCTTCTTTGAGTTTTTCAACTTGCCGGGCAAGCCAGCAGAGACCCTCAACAATTTGCTCTTGTTTTGAATAGACATCATCTAGCGTTACCGTTCTTTTCAACTTGTCTGAAAGGCCGAGTGCCGTAAACGAGTTGGTATTAACTCCACATCTTTCTTCTATTCTACGCCTCCCATGAATTTCTGTGAATCAAAATCAGCTCCTAAATAATCTTACTGAAATTAGGTTGTTTTAAACTAAAAATAATTTATGTGCTTTATTTGGATTAAATAATGAAATTGAAGTAAAGAAACATTAATTATTTCATGATTGTTAAGTTTCACATTTTTCTTTTTGATATTTTTTAATGGCCCTCATCTTGTTCTAGATTTTTCAACTCTTCCAATGCACTTCGGGAAGTGAATGCCATAAATCATAACATGGTTGGTATTTTGTTCTTCATGTTGAATTTATTTCAGCTCTCTCTATGAATAGAAAAGGATGGAATTTGTTTCTAATCAACTCTGCAATGTGCTACAAGGCACAAATGAAAAATGGACTGTTTTAAAAAAACTGAATGGTAAAAATTAAACAATAAAAATAAAAGCATTGGACTTTTGTACCAAAACATTACTATCTATTTTACTGTAAATACTAACTGAATTTTTTAAATGAAACAAACTATTTTATTCTTAATTGTGATTTATTTAAGCCATAATTAATGACTTGCTCTTTTGTTTTCTATCATGTTCAATCTCTCCACAATCGCTTTATTGTCACAGTGAATTGTCTGGACATGTTCTGTCAAACAAATGACTGTTTCCATGAGGTCCAGAAGTTTAAGATTTGTTTCATTCAGCGTTTTGTTTAGGTACCTGACATTCTCTTTAATAGTGAGTGAGTGGTTCAAAGGTTCTTCCACATTTTTATCATCCCTTCTTTTCTGAATGGATAGCCCAAAGTCATCCTTGCCCTTACATTTGGCTGTGAAGAAAAAAAAACCACTACAAAACAAAAGACATTCCATATCCCAGTTTTTATTCATAGTTCATAGCTTCCTTTTTTATTTATTTAAAATAACACTTCTTTCTATATTTAATTTGTTCTGTTATAAATTATAATTATTCTTCATCACTTTGCCGCCTCTTCTTATTCTTCTCAATTAAAATTTATGATAAGATTTATCTTTCAATGGAATTTTATCGTTTATAAATCCCATAAAACCTCAAATAATAGCAAAAGAACTTGTCCACATGTAGACTATAAGAATTTAGTATATTATTGTAATTAAATTATTTTTTTACCGCCATTTAAACTTATGTGTGATGGTATAAATTTTTTTTAAATGCTGCATAATAGATACAACATACTGGGCATAGTTCCTAGTAAAATGATTAGTAAGTTTTACAACACATTTCCACACAAATTATTTAGTCATGGGGTAAAATAATCAAGTAAAAATTTCTGCTAGGATACATAAGGCAATTTTGTCAACATTAATTCTCTAACAATGATCAACATAATCTATTCTTTGTTAATAATGTGTGAAAAAATACAAGTTTCAAAGTTACACAATTTACTTATAAAACAGTAATAACCACAATGCTTCATTAATTTTGAATAGTCAAAAATATTTGGATGAGTTATGATATTCACTATCTCCAACAGCACCCAATTACAGTGTTGTACTGATTATGGCTTGTTAAAAGTTTTGTCCTTTTTGACTGATAACATTCTAATTTGAAAAATGACAATTCTAAATTTTTCGGTTCATGAAGAAATAAACAAAGTCAGTTAGTCGGTTAGTCGAGATAAGAAAGAATACCTTTGAGTTTAAAGATATACAGACCTTAATGGAATATTTTTATTTATATGGACAAATGTGCCGTGATAATTTGGTTGCTACAATAAATACAATCTGAAAATTCACATGCATGTTTCTTTGCGAAATCAGATAATTAAATAAGAGTACCATAACACAATTATACAAGGAAGAATTTTGACTGAAATTTACTTCCTCCAGGCAAATGGAAAAATAGTGAAATTGGATGATCTAATCATTTTGACTGGGACAAAAAATAAAGCAGAAAATGTTGATTAAATTAACATTTTTTAATATTTTAACATAATAAGTAGTGTGATGATGTGAATAATGACATGTAGTACAAACAATAAATGCATCAGACTTACGTAGATTATTAGTACTCAAAAACTTTACATTCTTTACAGCCAAAATCACTGGTTTTGAAAAAAGTGACCTTTATATTTTAAATTAAATGCTTAAAATCATTGTTAATCCATTTTTTATGCATTCTGATTTGAGTATTTAGTTCAAAATACAAAATTCAACCCCTATTCCCATCCCTAACTACTAAAAAAATGCTAAAATATCACTGAATCTGTGAGTGGCAAAACTTTTGCCAAAATTGTGACAGTGAAAAGGCAAAGAGACAAAGTACTGCTGGTAAGTATTTTAAAAATGATTTAAAAATAGTGAAGTGTTAGGAAAGTCGTTAAAGTCACGTCTTTAAAAATGATAATAAAATTGTGTTATATTCCAAGTGAACAAAAAAGTAAAAATTCAAAGGTGTCGCATTTTTCCTTTCAATGCACATTTTAATCATATTAATATCTGTAATAAGTTTAAGATCTAGAAAGTTAAGGGAAATTGAATTTATTTATTTAAAAAAAATTTCCCTTGTGGAAAATTTTTAAATTTGATTCAACTGATAAAAGTGCATGTGGAAATCAAAACAGTGTTTAGAAAATAAAAAAATATTTACCTTCCAAATTATGGAGTTGATGTTCCAAAATGCATTTTTTTCTCCAGAAATAAACAGCAGCACCGACCGGAACAACGAGGAGGAGGGCAAGAGTCAGTTTGGTGAACGATGCAGAGCAGGTATCGCAGTCGACTTGTGGCTGATGGCTCATCGCTTTTCAGCAGAGATTTCTCCAATTTGATTTGGTGCAAAGATATATACTTGTTGGAGGACTGAATTGAACTAAATGGAGATGGCTCAGTACAACAGCATGCCTTCTCATTTGTTGTTCACAATTTCTCGTATTTTTATCAAAGAATGCCAATTTAACCCAACCCTGATCCAAAAGTCAGCACATTTGGCCGTAGGTCTGAGTGGGTGGACATCGATCGTTTTCTATTTATGATAAATAATCATATTTTTGCCTTTTTACAAAAAAATTTGGATTTGATAGTCCTCATTTTAATGAATACATATGTCTGTAAAAAAATTGAAAGTTTGTTTTAGGATAATATGTTAATATCAGATTTTTGTTAGTTTTCAATGTGATTTGTTTTAATTAATTAAATTGTAACCATGAAAATAATTACATGCAAATGAAATATTTTTGTTTAATAAATTATTGTTACATGGGAATTTAGTTAGGAACAATACATGCAATGAAACTACATGGATTTTTTGAACATAAAGTGAATAAAATATAAAATAAACAATTACAGTTTCAAATGAGAAAAAAACCCACTGTCTATGCACATATGTTCCTCAATTCTGAAAAAATGGATATAAATATCATTTTGTTGGTTTGAAATGAATATAATAATTTAATTGCACCAGAAGCAGGCCATTTTCTTCTTTATCAGTTGCAATTTACATATTTTCCACTCTCTATGGAGACTTGATAGAAATTTTTGGAATTGTCCACTTATATATATACACATATATGTCCTTTTTTCCTCTCATACAATAATTTAGAAGAAACATATCATCTTTGATAAATCTTACAAAAAGCTTCTTTTGAACTAAATAAGGCAAATTTTGAAATGTTGCCTTCTTCCACTGTGTGGTCTGAAAAGTGATGAATTTGAGAGTTAGGAAAACCCATCACTCACTGCAGATGGCAAACTGTCCTTATGCAACTGTCAGATGAAAGCAGCTATGATATGACTAGGATACAAAACTTCAAATAGTACTGATTGCCTTACAGACCTCAAATACAAGTTTTTAAAATGTAATTCAAAAACAGATTTGCTTCAGAAAATGAAGCTACATAGCCTTTCTGCTGCTACTCAGGTTTTTCATATATATGCAATATATTGCAGCAGTAGAATACCGGTTGCACCCTGCAGTAATTGTGTTAAATTTGGGGCAAGGCTTTCTTGACTAGTCCTGGAGTGTTGTTCTATCAGTATGCAGTTTTTATTTATTTAATTTTTATTATTGTTTTATTATTTTTTCTAAAGCCTTATTACTCTCAGACCAAGACAAATTATTGTCCCTGTAGATTCATGCAATCCCATACTGTCTACAATGTTTATATTTAAAACAAGACTTTCTTGACAAGTCCTGATACAAAAATTTATCCAGGCACAAAGTTTTAAATTTTACATATGCTGCTATATGCAATCTATTGGCTCATTTATCAGCCTCTTTGTTACCCTTCTGTCCTGTGTACCCTCTGACTTAGACAACAGACTGTAGTTTTTCCTAGTACATTCAAGTAGTCTCATCCTGTCTATCTTTTAAATTTAAGGCAAAACTTTCAAGCTTATTGGTATTGCTGATGAGTTTGACTATTTTATCAGCCATCCTGTTACCCTTTTCTCCTGCGTACTCTCAGACTCAGGAAAGACAGTTTATTCTCCCAATTCACTCAAGCAATTCCATACAGTCCACGGCTTTTCAAATTTAAGGCAAACTTTCTTGACTATGTGCTGAGGTTGTTTCTCCAGGTTCACAATTTTAAATTTTACAGAAGGGTTTAGTACCTATTTTGCATTGCTGATGGGTTTCGCTATTTTGTCAGCTTTTTTGTAACACTTCTGTCCTGAGTACCAGCAGACCCAGTACATTCTCCTAATCCAATACTGTCCACGTTCTATTTGAAGTGAACACATTTTGAGCACAGCATGGAATCAGCGTATATTTTAAGTTTGAGACTTTCTATTCTCAGCCTTGTTTACAGGGTTTGAATACCTCATTACAGACTGAAACATTGCATATTTTCCAAAAGCAGTTGGGTGTTTTTTTTTCATCTTATAAATACACCTTCATTGGTTCTAAAAAACATGCCAAATATTACACCATTTCAAAATCATTAAGTTCCCTTCTGTGGAATAGGAATCCACACTATTAACGATTATCTCAGACAGAAGGACAAAAAGAAAATAAGGGGACTCTGGAATTCACTTATTGGACATAAACAATCCAAGAATCTTCTAACCAATTTCGGAAAGAAATCACAGAACGTGTCAAAGGAAGCAGGAATCGACTGTGAATCCTAACAGGACACTGTAGATTAAATGGACATCTAAAGAAAATTGGAGTGATCCAAGATGGCACATACAGATTCTGCAAAGAAGCAGAAGAAACACCAACACATCTACTAACCAACTGCTGAGCAACATTAGCCCGCAGGAGGAAGTGTTTTGGGATGTTCAATGTGACCATAGTAGAGCTTCAACCAATAAAACCGGGCCTATTAATCAAGTTTCCTGATGAAATAGGACTCACCGATGTGCTTTAGGCAGAGAACGGGGGATACAATAGCTCTTAAAGGGCCCAGTATACACACCCTGGAAACTTTCAATCAATCATCCAATCATTAAGTTTATTTATATGACAACTTGGAGGTGGCTTGTAAGTCTGTCCTTGCTGCAGAATGAAAATGAGGTAGATTTGAAAAATCTCTGAGGTAGCAGTCAGCACTCTTGGAATACCATCTTTTGGGTACTGCTTAAGAGCCTTTCCACTAACTGCAGGGTATTTTTCTGTCAGTCACTACCTGGAGACCTATAGGTTTTAAGTTATCATTTCGGATTTTAGGCTCCATTTTTTTCTACCTGCCAAGGGTAATTTTGGCTTTTGTTCACATTTGAATCCATAGTATTTCACATTTAAAAAAACGATTGTTATGTGCTTTTTTTTATACGCAGGAAAGCTAAGGTCTTACGTATTGAATGTGTGGTGATTAGTGGCCTTCAATCGATATTTATTTAGAAATCGTGAAATGCAGTCTGGATTCTGGTGTGATGAAGGTTTCAGAGAAAGAGTAAATACTCCGGTTGAATATATAAAAAAATATATTTTGCATTGTATAAATTCACTTTTCCACATCCACAATGTATTTGCTAAATGTAAACAATGTAAGTCCCAGGCCCTGAAGATGATCTCCATAAAAATCGAAATATCAGCACGATAAATAAAATGTTTCTGAAACCGTTCGAAGTTACTTGATATAACAAAAGTCGATGTGCTGTTATAAATTTAATGTTACACAAAATTTGGGAGGTTATTTGTGGGTTGAAGATATAACAAAATTGTAAAGGCTCTGGTGGAGCTGGCCAATAAGATTCGTACACGGATGGAGTGGAATAATGGAAATTTCATTCATTATTTTTAACAGTTCCCCTTGAATTTCAACTATGGATGCATTAAAGATTTTAACAATCCTACTAATTAATTTAACGTTTTGTTCCTTCATCCTAGCCGAGTGAGTATTCTCTTAATTGTTCTTTATTGCTTTTACTATTTACAAAGTAAATTCTCTGAATTTTTAAACCGGTTTACATGGAACAGGAGGAACTTTTACAAGATTCTCGGTGTGCGGAAGGACGCGAATACAAATCAAATAAAAAAGGCCTACAGGAAATTGGCGAAAGAGCTTCATCCGGATAAGAACAAAAACGACCCAGAGGCAGCTGAGAAATTTAGTGATCTTAGTGCTGCCTATGAAGTACTTTCCAACCCAGACAAGAGAGATAAATACAATAAGTGTGGGGAAGAATGCCTCAAAAAGGACGGAATGATGGACAATTCCATGGACCCATTTGCAAGTTTTTTTGGAGACTTTGGATTCCACTTTTCCAATGGCGATGGAGGAAGGAGCAGAGAGACTCCCAAAGGTGCCACCATCATTATGGATTTGCCTGTCTCACTTGAAGAATTATATAATGGCAATTTCGTTGAGGTATCTTGTTTATTTAATATTTTTGCCCATTTCTTCACCCTTCATTTTGCATGAAGAAAGATTTTCCTTACTTGACTGACCACAGAGTTTAATATGCAACTGTACTGTTGTGTACGTTAAATTTGGCTGGAAACAGAAAGCAAAAAGAAAGCTCCTTTGATACCCAAGCAGCACCCAATGCACTGGGCAACCCGAGGGCTCTAAGAGAAGGAAAAACATCATATTTCTTGTCTATCATTTTGACCTGTCAGACAAGTTTCAGCTTCTCATAATCTTCAGTGGTAGTTCTTAATTTTTTGGTGTACCAATGGATTTATCATGTGAGATGGTTAGGAGTATTTTGTGCCAAAATTAAATCATTTTATTAAATCAACTCATAATGGGAGATGAAGAAAAAAACAAAACAAAAAACTTTTTCTTTAGAAAATGTAGTAAAATTTAACAAGACCATAAGAAAAAGAAAATTAGTGTCTGTGCCTAATCCTTGAACATTCATTATTTTTTACTTTCACTTAAGATATCTAATATTTTTTCAGTAATTTGTTCGTTACCGATTGTTTGTTCTACCTATCCTTGAAGGGTTGGTACGGCAGATGGCTAGGCATTTTGCAATCTTCAATGTGTCTGTCCAAAAAGAGGAAATTCTGTATATTATAATATTTTTCCTTTTAATAATTTGAAAAAATCCCATGCCAAGGTTTTTCTGCTTATGGGAAGTTCTATTGTACTCCACGAGCATCTTCCAAACCGAAGCCCATGGAATTGATAGATGTACTCAATTCAACCTAACTAGAGATTTCAGAATAGGTTTCAACATATATTTTATGAGCACTCTGGATCAGAACGGCCTTGAAGAAAAAAAATTAACTGGCTACTACCAAGATTAATCCATAGGCATATTTAAGGTTGTTTTGCCGTGATAAACTACTATAATACATTTGTTTTCTTCTTCAGGACCATACCATCTAGTGTTGAAAAATTGGTCGATAATTCTAATACTGAAAATACATTTTGCAAGGAAGTAGACAAAACCCAATCACACCTAATATAAGATTGTAGTGCTCTCTCCATGAAAAAAGTTTTTTTGGGATTGTTTTCAAAATTAATTTCTAGTGCATTATGAACATTTAACTCCCTGAGGATCAGGTGCATTGAACGTGTTAAATGGCACAGTATTGCAACACCCTGTTTGATATTGTCTTTTAATTCTTTCATTCATGTGTTAATATTTTGTTTTTAATAATGTATATCCAAATGAGATTCCATATGCTTCCTATAAAATTTGTATCTTAACTGTTGTTTCTTCTACTCTGATTTCTTACTTTTTTAAAAATATTTTTTTCTTATGAAAGGTCTCTTTTTTAAATTTAATCATAATAATTGGTAGTAGTTCAAAGAAGCATTCTCACATTTCCTTTACAAGAAATAGAAACTGTCATACAAGAGATGAGTTAAACAATTTTACCTTACACCCATTATAATATATATATATAT